>JARYHS010008075.1:168965469-169341732 GCA_031002005.1 Vandiemenella viatica
ATCTGCAGTAACAATTTCTCTGACTGAAACATGTTCATCTTGCGTTTAGTACAAATTTCTTCCGCCAGGAGACGGTCGTTGCTGCAGTTTCCGGTCACAAGTATTGGTCGCCAAGCAGAGTGAGCTGTGGAGGGAAGCGCCAGTCGCCTTTAAGGTGAGTTGTGTACTGGGGCCGTAAGTTGTGAAGATAACCACATTTTCAATGTCACAACCATGTTTTGCTGCAATTTCTTTCCATACTTTTGCGGGTATACATTAGTGACATCGTTGCCATTAAAACTCTGAAAGTGATCTATAGCTTCATATACAACATTGACGTCTGATACAGTGTTGTGATTCCGCTACAACAACATTGCTCGCCACTGACTAAAGATGTCTTAATACAGCGGTAGTGAATCACGAGAAGTACCGTTTTCAATAAGTAATTGGGTTTCAATACACCCTGGGTCACTGTTTTCTGGAGTTACTTGGTTATACTGCACCCTGGACCAACATGACATTGTTAAAACTACTTTGTAAATTATTTCGAGTGGTGTGTTGCGGTTGATTACTGCAGTATTATGATGACAGGTCCCCATGCAACCCCTATGTCCAATAATCCTATAATTTGTGTTTAACTCAGAACCTGCAAACGCAAGGGTGTATCCAGTATCAGAACTAGGGGGTTGGGGGGGGGGGGAACTCGTATTTTTTCGAGGAAGTGGGGTGGGGGACTGAAACATGACGATTTATTGCAAAACGAAACTCAAACCTATTGAGGAAACTATATTTATTATTGATTAATTTAGTAATCCAACCGCTTAATCCAAGGACCTACTATTAATTAAGATCGTAACTCAATTATAGTTTTTTATGTAAACATTGATCTTCTCGGATCCTCAGAAAATGTTTCAGTAACTTTATTTGTCAATTGCTCACTGTGTACTTTCACGAAATTTCGATTCACACTCATCAGGCATCATCCAGTCACTCTTTCCTCTCCTATAGCGCTCCTGAGCCAGTTCTTCACTCGTAGAAGCGTACTGAAGGCAATTTGAGTTTCCTTCTGGGGGGGAGGGGCAGCAGCCACCTCCCCCTGCCCCTCGCTGGATACGCCCATGTGCGAATGGTTGGTATCACTTCATGTTTTCCCTCTACCTCTTAATATTGTTCCTATGCTGCCGATGTAGTATTAAAAAGGGGGTATACATGTGAAGTCTGTAATTATGTGTGGAATTACCAGGAATGTAGATGTTACATCGGGTGTACCTCAAGGAAGTGTAATAGGACCACTTCTTTTCTTAATTTTTATAAACGATCTCGGAGACAAAGTGAAAAGCCTTTTTAGATTGTTTGCTGATGATGCGGTTATTTATAGGGAAGTAAGAACTTTGGCCGATTGCTTAGAAATTCAGCGCGATCTGGATGTTATTTTGTCTTGGTGCGTTGAGTGGCAACTTACTCTAAACTGTAAAAAGTGCAAGACAATGAGCATAACTAACAAAAAGAATCCGATTGTTCAGAAATACGAGTTAAACAATACAGTTATTGATATGGTCGATTCTATTAAATATTTGGGAGTAACAGTACAAAGGAACATGAAATGGGACATACACATTAATTCTTTAGTAGGTAGAGCAAATTCTAGGCTCCGATTCATAGGTAGAATCTTGAAAAATTGTAATGAACAAACAAAGGAGATAGCGTACAAATCTCTTGTGCGTCCACATTTGGATTTTTGTTGTGCCATTTGGGACCCGTTTCGTAAGGGATTGATCGAAAGTATAGAGAAAGTACAGAGAAGAGCCGCTCGATTCGTGACCGCTTGCTACAGTCCTTATGAAAGCGTCACAGAACTGATTAGTAGATTAGGTTGGGAGTCTCTGGTAGATAGACGACACACGTTTCGTTTAAACTTATTGGAAAACATGCGTACTCCAACTTTCACTCATGAGTGTAGTGAAATACTTCTTCCACCAACCTATTAGAGTCGGAAGGACAGGAAAGATAAAATTAGAGATATAAGGTGCCGGACTGATTCTTATATGAATTCTTTTTACCCTCGTACCATTAGGGATTGGAATGCACAGCAAAGAGATTAGCTTTGGTGCTGAGCACCCTCGGCCACCCACAATTTTGTGAATTGCAGAGTATATATGTAGATGTAGATGTAATGCAATGGTTTTGTTGACAACAAATTTCTTTAACTATTGGCATATTTATATTTATATATATACTTACACTAAACACTGAAAATTTTAGTGCGATAAATTATTATTATTATTTTTTCTTTCTAATTTAACTAGGGGGAACATATGATCCGATGGCAGTTTCCCCATTCCCCAACTAGCTTGGTGGGTGAACGGTTAACGTTCTTACGTCACATTCTGGAATACGTGCTTTCGAATCCCCGTCCGAGCATCCAGATTTGGATTTTCCACGGATTCCCCAAATCACTACAGGCGGATGCTGGAGTAGTTCCTTCAAAATGCCACGACGGAATTCCTTCCTATTCCTTGCCCCCAGTCTTTTCCCTTCTCTAATGACCTCGACGTCGACGAATCGTAAAGCCATAAATCAAAAAAGTCCCTGCACACCTGTAATCTCATATTTTTAAATAAATCTTTGGACAAATTTTCATCACGCAGCCACTTCTGTCCTTTACGAATTTAAATCATAAATTCTTTCAGTATTTTTTGATAAATTGTTCGGTACTTCACTTGGAAATTTAGGTGGTATTTTCGTGGGTCTACTGGAGATCGCGATTCCGCTATATCATTATTTCCTAATTTTGGTGTCATAATACTGCTGTAGTCAATGGCAAGATGTGTTACCTTCAAGGAGTAAAATCGTTGCAATACAGCCTGAACCATTATTTTCAAGCAGAAATTAACTCTTAATACACCCTGGACCAGCATGACACTGTTAAATATCCATCCGAAAGTATTTCTAGTGGAGTCCTGCATTTGACGACACCAATTACTAGTGGGACGCGATCTCCAGTAATCCACATAAACTTAACGCAAAAGTCGCCACAAATTAAATTAAAAATGCCGAAATATAGGCTAACTGTACCAGCAGTGGAAAAATTATCGAAATGTTCTCGTTATAGGGAACATATCGACCTAAATATTTGTTTTATCTCATAGAGGTCGTGAATAGGTTGAAATGATTTTTTTCCCCCCGTGAATTTCGTTCCGCTATGTCTATTTATGTAATGCCGTACTTGTTTATAACGGAAGCAATCGATTGTCTCTGATTGCATCTACCAATCATTGAAATACAGCTAGGGGATACATTTTCTATTCTCAATTTTTGTGCGACGTTTTACAACTGAGAGAAACTGAAGCTCCAGGAAACCGTTATTACAAAGGATTTAAGCAACATTTCAAGAGACTTTCGTTACTTTTCAGCGCTGGTGGCATATGTAAGCTGCACGGCAGTCTCATATATCGGAATTTTTAATTTTATTTTTCTGAAAAAATGTGAGTGAGAAATCTGAAGCCGACCAGATATTTAATCGTTGGAGAAAGTTGGGAAATCCTCGCAATTTCTTTTTAAAACTAAAGCTATAACACAGAAGTACCGATTGTTTGAAACATATATTTTCAAAACAAAATTTTAATTGTGGTTTGAATAATAATTTGACTTTAACTGTAATATTTCGTGGCTAATGAGCATGGATATTTGAGATATTGTAGGCTACTTAGTCTATGTTGAAGAACAAAAATTGTCAAATGTTAAACAAATTTTCTATTTAGAACTTAACCAGAACGTACCGGCATAGTAACTGTATTGTCTGACATAGTTTTTAAGCGATTGATTAAATCCACATTTCTCCGCCATATTGATCAATTCCAATTGTTAGAGCAATGTAATTGTGGTTGCTACATTTAATTTACTTGCAATGGAGTGTGCACTTTGGTGGTAATTTTTCTACGCACCTATTTATCATATTGTTGTTCTTCTTTATCTTATTTTTCTTTCTTCTGTCTTCATTATTTTATCGTTTAGTCCACTAAGGAGCGCGTGGAACTGTTAATTTGCATTGTCCTCCTTATTCTTCTTGCTGTTCTTCTTATCTTACCAAAACCACCTCATTCTTTCGCCGTTGACTTGACGTCTTTGTTGTGTCCATGCATTTCTGATTTTCAGATTTTTTTGCTTTTGGGATCTAAGTGGCAAATTTATGTGAAGTGATTATCTATATATATTGCGTGTAGATGTCAGTGGGTGCAGGCTGAATCCCGAAAGGTCCTTCTGGGTTTCTATAAGCCAAACGTGCTTTGGTTTGTCGGAGTCCGTTGACGACGTGGAAAATTTTCTTGTTATTCATGAGTCGTCCATTAGCGCTATATTCCGTAGAATTTCATGCGTCTTTTCCGTACGGATAAGGTAAATCTTTCGGTTAGTGAATAGTTCTTCTGAGCTTTTGCGCATCCAGATGCCGTCTTGGATCTTGGGACTGAATATTTTCTCAGTATCTATTTTTTCGATTTCTTTGACGTTTATAGTTAATGACGATGTCTCAGTCGCATACAGTGCTCCTGGAAGAACGACGGTGTGGTAGTGGTGGTCGTTTCGCTTAGGTGGAAAGTGATTTCTTATTGTAAGTGTTCTAAGATACTGTATATGCTTTTCGCTCTTTTTTGTGAGGGGTTTTTGGACCTCTTTCTCAGTTCCAGTATTCCCAATAATTTCCCCTAAGTGCATAAAGTGTTTAACTTTTTTGATAATGCCATACTTTTTCACGAGTGGCTTCAGGTTTGTGCTTTTGGAGTCCATATATTGTGATTTCTGATAAGAGATTTGGAGGCCGGTTTTGATAGTTCTCATGAAGCTTATCAACAGCATGTCTTCATTATTATTATTATTAAAGTTCTTTGAGTGTAAAAATTTCACCACCCTTCTAATTTTGAAAGTTACAAAGTTTAATTTTAACTTCGTCCAGCGATTTTGATAAACTGTTCAGATTTTGTGCCCTTGAAAGCATTGTGGTTGATCTGAAAGTATTGGTTTATAACAAACTATTGACGATTCTAAGAGAATCTGAAATGGTCAAATTTAGACAGAATTTTTCTCTTTGATATCTATTGAATTTTTAAAAATATAATCAACAAAGAATATAAATTGATTTCGAAATAAGGGTACAAGTGCAGTAACCTAGCTGGAAACAGAGTAAGCAACAGTATTTTTCAGTATTACATTAGCATGTCCTTGTTGAATCCCCCCCTCCCCCAAAATCGCTGAACATTTTTTCCAATCACATAAATCATGGGATAGGGTTAATTCTAGATCGAAATACCGCTACCACTACTTTCCGCCTCGCAGACAACGATATAAACACAAACTGCCACTATCACTTGTCTGCATTTATGCAATTTACAAATATTTCCGGTGGCAGAAGGTGCTAACCAACAATCCTAATTCGGTGCATTCCAATCCCGAACAGAACGAGGAAAGAAGAATACATAAAAGCACCACTACGACATCTTATTTCTCTATTCTTATCCCTCCTGTCATTGCGACCTAAATAGGTTGGCGGAAGAAGCATTTCATTCACTCGTGAATTAAAGAATTCCGCATATTATCCAATTAATTCAAATGAAAACGACGTCTGTCTGCCAAACAATCCCAGCCCAGACTATGTATCAATTCTGTGACACTTTCATAAGGAATGTAACTAGCAGTCATGAATCGAGCGGCTCTCTTCTTTACTTTAACGTGTCAATCAATCCCAAGGGATACGGATCTCAAACTACACAACAGTAATCCAAATGTGGACGCACTACTATTTTGTTCGCTATTTTATTTGTATGAGCAATACAACTTCTCAAAATACGACCTTTGAATCGTAATCTAGAATTAGCTTTGCCTACGATGGAAGTTATGTGGAAGTCTCATTTCATTTTGCTTTGTACTATTACGTCCAGATACTTCAGGGAATCAACAGTGTCAACAACTGAATTGCTACCTTTGTACTCGTGAGCAACCTGATTATTTTTGTTACTTATTTGAATTACCTTCAATTTTTGTTGTTAAGTGTAAGCTACAATTTATGGCACCATTCCGAAATAACTTCCAGATCGCGCTGAATTTATAAGCAATCGTCAGAGCAGCTTAATTCGCTAGAGATAAATGCATAAACAGGAAACAATCGCAACCTTCAATTAACGTTGTCACCGAGGGCGTTTAAAAAAACTATGAAAAGTGGTCCTATTGCACTTCCTTGAGGAACGCTCGAAGTAACATCTAGTTTAGAATAGGCTTCTCCGTCAACAACGACCGACCAGTTAGAAAATCGCAAATCCATTCGTAAATCTGATCCGATATACCATACCCCTGAATCTTCGATAAAAGTGGGTTGTGTGGTACAGTTAAAAGCTTTATGAAAATCCAAGAAAATTGCATCAACTTGTGAACCTGCGTCAACAACTTTCATAGGGTCAGTTGCGTTTCACACGATTTGTTTTTCAGAAATCCGTGTTGGTCTGGTCTAGAATCTTCATAATGTTCGAGCATATGACATGCTCCAGAATTCTTTTGCATTTATGACGTTATTGTTTAAGTGTGACGTACCGAATACGCGGCAGCTACAAATGTTACTTACGGGATCTGCATGGAAAATAGAGGTTCCTCTCTGGCAATGATATACCGAATGTAATTTATGCAGAACGGTTTACGTTAATAATCCTAGTTTACAACGTTAGTGGTACCGTTATCTAGAATTAAGCCATTCGCGTTTGTCTAAATCGCGATACTCGCTAATGCATGCGTGTTTACAAATCTCACTCACGGAATCGGCAAACAGATGAGTGGGTTTCTGTGATATTGAAAAGTGGATGCAGTATGTTCGTTAATGTGTTCTATAAATCCTAGTTTTATCGTTTATGGCATCATTGTATAGAATTAAGCTAATAGGTTTTTCGACAAACAGTGTCCAGGAATGAAAGTATAATCCTGCGACCGCAGTTAGGTCACATCATTTCCTACTATATGACAAAATTTTATTTTGTTAAAAGTCTCGCCATTTTCGAGATACTGATTTTTTAGATATTTTTTGAAACAGTTTATTCCATGCCATTTCTACAAACTTTTTGAGGCCTGTTTTTTATTTAATCGAAGATATTTTTTTTTAAATATTAAAAACCTTATAAATTTTTCAATGGTATATACTTCTTTTAAAATGATTGATTTAATGGTAGTTCAATCTGCTAACAATACCATTGTTCATTTTAAACATGTAGTAAAAAAATGATGATAATGGCGAGGCTTTCACTAAAATAAAATTTTGCCATATAGTAGGACATATGTGATCCATTGGCAGTTGCAGGTTTATCCTGTCATTCCTGGACACGCAGCATAGATCGCGATACCGATTCAACGCTGCAAACTTTTTCCACTAGAATCACTGGCAGTACAGGGATCATATCAACCTGAACTCTTGTTTTCTTCCTAGAGGTTGTGGTTAGGTTGTAATACAGCCTGGGACAGCAGAAAAATTTCGGAAAAGTCATAGAAATGCGGTGTTGGCATACAGCGAAAGTAGTTTCTCTATTGATTCAACATAGCGAGACCTACGTCACGCAGCTGTGGAAAATATTTTTCGAGCGTTAATTTCTTTTGAGTTTTTGCAACGTGGAGACTCTGAAACGCCAAGATGTATGATGTTTTGTTGGCAAAATAAACCTAGTTCTTCAACTGTACTGATACTTGTACCCATGTGCATAATTATGAGTATCTGGATGTAGAAATACCAAGTGTGCAAAAAAAATATTTGTTTGTCAACATTGATGTTATCCCCTTCAAAATAGTTCCCGTCAGATATTATATACTTAACGCCAGTGCATCTTCCAATCCCCAAAAAACTTCTGTAACTCAATCCTTGGGATAGCTTTGAGCTATTTAAACGATGCACTTTTAATCTCATCTACGCTTGTAAAACGACGAGCCTTTAAGTTTCTCTTTATTTTTGGGAACAGAAAAGTCACACGGAGCCATATCTGTCAAAAAATGGAGGCTGGGACATCATTACGGTTTTTTTGTCAAAAATTTACTAACAAGCAACGACGAGTGAGCAGGTGTATTCCCGTGATGCAAAAGACATGAACTGTCACAAATCCGTTCGTTTTCTTCGGACTGCTTCATGCAAACGGCGTTGAACTTGAAGGTAGTATTCCTTAACACTGTGAGTGTAACATTAACATTTGACCCAACTTGTCGAGCTTTTCCCGTTCCTGGAAATCCAGAGTGCCTCCACTGGAACAGTTGAACCATCATACCCATAAACCCATGTTTCATCACCTGTTACGACACCTTTCAATATGACTGCATCGTTGTTGACCTCATTTAGCAATTTCTGAGCAATTTCCATTCACCGCTGTTTTTGTTCGAAAGTCAACAATTTTGGAAGAAATTTTGCTGCAGCACATTTCATACCCAAAACAGACGAAAAATTTCATGGCAGGAGCCAGTTGATATCCCAACTCATCAGAAACTTCTCTTATTGTGACTCGGCGATTGTTCTTAATCATTTGTTTCACTTCATCCACGTTTTCATCGGTTACTGATGTGCTTAGGACGACTTATACGCTTATCTTCAACGTCTTCACGGCCATATTAAAAACGCTCATACCAAATGTCTTAGGACAACACCGCCAACAATGCCTATAAACAAATGGCAGAGACTGGCGCTGTGATGAACGCTCATACCATTCGTAAACTTTTGTTTTACTCATAGTAGATTCACCAAAAGCAATATTTAATATTTCTAAAACTTTGTCGCACTATTTCCATTTTTTTTTTTTTTTTTTTTTTTTTTTTTTTTTTTTTTTTTTTTTTTTTGCAAAATTTAATGCAAATTCTCTGATCCATGATTTATACAAATAAAAAATCGCAAACTGTTTCAAACAATTGTTACCCTTTTAACAACAAGAGACTAAACATTCGATACAGCTCAAAAAGTATAGTTACTTTTAAGACCTGTTTGCCAAAATAACAACGAAAAAATCGAGCCAATAGGACTAATGTAACCCCAGAAATTTCAAACACCCCTGTACCAGAACTAGAGAAAAAAATTTATTCGTGTCATATAAAGTTATAGAAATATCGCCTGTTGTTTTTGTCCCCGCACGAAAAAAAAAAATTCAGTGCAGATCCCGCTAGTAAGATTTGTAGCTGCCTGCGAAATGTATGCGTCATACCCGGCAGTAGAGTGACGTCATTAATATTGGTGGAAGTGTTAACATCGTCGTCGTCCGTGTGGCGTAAAGTAGCGTTAGTGGTATAGTAGTAGACTAGTGTAAGCCCGTGACCGTTTTTTGCGTATCGTCACTGGTCTAGGATAGTTCCAGTTTTTAGGATGAAAGATTATGACAGGTTGGCCTGATCTGACCAAATACGAACTTGACCTGTGTTTCACTCTTAGAGTGAATAAAATTTCTTGAACTTGAAGACTTAAGAAGTATTAATAGATGTAGTTATTAAACACGGACAGGGACGATCGTGCTATTGTATAGTTGTTTCAAAAGTAGTAGACTCGAATTTGCTGAAATCCAAACCTGACTTGTATTTGACCCTTAAAGTTCACTCTGCAAAATTCGAAGAATTCCTGTTTGCTTCGAAAGCGTCACGTTGTTTTTATTGAGGCTGGGCGTTCATAATATTGCTCATAGTGTCTGTAACGACCAGAGATCTTGATACAGATTATTTAACAACTGAGCAACTCTGAACAAATGAATTGTCAGGATACTGTATTCAGCAACATATTAGGTCCGATGTCCACTTTAAACAATCTAATAACTCACATACAGCAAACATGAACAAAGACCATTAACGAAAGTGGTCAGTAAAATACTTAAAAAGTAAATAAACCGTGGTGTGTAAACTTTAGTCACGCAACAACATTAACGAAGATTTTTATTAAATTGAATTTTACCCTAGGCCGGAATAACAATTGACATTCGTGGTTACAGCAGAGACCATGTTCTTTTATTTAGCTTTCATTAGCAACATATTACTGAAAAGTAGTTCCACGTTTTTTTCAGCCGTGAAGTTTATCGATATTTTTTTAACTACGAAATGCTACGGAAAGCAAACTTAATGAATATATTATGACCATTAATTTAAAAGCAGTTGCTTAGCTTTTATATTGTGGACATAACCTCGAATTTTCCTAATGATATCTCTGGTGGCTGTTGATTTGCGAGCGAAGGCTGACACGTGACACCGTTCACCAGCCAATAGCTATCGAGGTGAGTGAGTGAGCTTAGGAAATTATATATTAGATGAAATTTTCTCCTGAAACTAGGCGAGTGAGAACGATTGTATAACACGACATTTCGGCATTGTCAAGTGACTGTAGCCTGTACCTTGACAATAAATAGCTGGGGAAAGGTTTTGTCACCAGAGTGCGGGGAATTTTTTGCAGTTTACGCATCACCTTCCATTTCATGTTGGGCTGTCGTTACTTGTATGTCTTTATTGGAATTGTCGTTTCGGGTATTGCTTCATTACTGGTGGTCAAGGAGTTTCCTTGGCCACCTGAGTCTGTGATCGTAGAGGGGCTCGACACCCAGAGGGTTGGTCAAGTGCTAACTTTTTTTTTATAAAATTTCGTAGCCAGTTTTTGGAAGCGGTTCCAGAGTTTGGGAAGTCCGCTGATTCTGTTGAGGTCTAAAACTCGGGTCTCCCTAGGCAGGTGGTAGGCGAATCTGATTGCCTTTTTCTGTATGGTCTGCAGTCGCTGGAGGTGGGAGTCTGCAGTGTTGCTCCAGACTACGGAGGCATACTCCTTTATCGGTCTGATCTGGGCGGGGTAGAGTTGGATGCCTACGTCCGGTCTCAGTTAAATTGTGCGATTCAGAACAGGGTAGAGAGGTTAGACTACCTGTGGCCTTGCCACGGACGTTGGTGACATGGTGTTTCCATGTCATCAGCCGATCTAGCTTTACTCCGAGACACGTTGCAATGTGGGTCCAATTGAAGTCCTCTCCAAAGAGTGTTATAGGCTGTAGCCATTGTGGGACCTTCTTTCTGGTGATGATGATGGCTCGACTTTTGGAGCATTGGAGCCAAGCCGCCATTTGGTAGACCATTCCTGTATATTGTAATGACTGTTAGTTTAAGGAGAGATTCTACACACTCAAGCATAGACTAAGATCTATTATTACGTGGGACATCAGCTGGTTGTTTGCCAGGTGGCGGTACTTGTTGGTGCCTCACCACGCCCAGCCGCAGGTGGCTGCGCCGCCTGTTGCTCTTCGCGTGACTGCCTGCATTC
The DNA here is from genome assembly GCA_031002005.1 of Vandiemenella viatica. NCBI lineage: Eukaryota > Metazoa > Arthropoda > Insecta > Orthoptera > Morabidae > Vandiemenella > Vandiemenella viatica. The sequence goes on from JARYHS010008075.1 coordinate 168,976,730, forward strand.
ACAACACAGGCGACGCACACTCAGTGCCGAGTTCCGTTTCCGCACTCCATTGCATCACGCCAGCCAGTCATACGATGCCTGATACCCATCGCACTCGCCGTTTCTGAATTAAAGTTATCAATACTGTGACGGGATGTGAGTGTACGAGTGGCTGACACGTTGGTCAGTGGTTACCTGCAATGCACTAAGACAGTGTTTCTCAGACTTCTAGCACCACATACCACTATAAAATTTCCCAGGCAATGGAAACTGTTTTTATAGTCGCGTTACGCAATGTTTGAACGGGGGTATATCTGAAAGTTCGTGACGTCACGCCGCCACCGAGATGCCACCTGTTGGGCGTATCATATGCGCCTTGGACGCTTTTCGCAAAATCTTTATACAAACATAGTTTTTATCCGATTTTGATGGAACTTTGCATACGTATACTTTCAAACAAATAATAAAACACTGTTTACATGTTATTTACAGTTCAAACAGTTCATACAGTTCATACACACCCACAGCTTTTATCCGATATTAATATTACTTAGCACACATATACTTCAAAACAAGTCGGCCTGGTAGCTCAGCGGTTAAGACGCTTACTTCAGAAAGTTCTCTCTCCTGTCGCGGGTTCAAATCCCACGATGAGTAGGAATTTTAAGGAGTTGTATTTGATTATATGAGCTACTTCGGGACGTTCCGTGGCTATGATACCACGTTAAAATGTAGGCCCCTAAAGAAAGGAATTAGCCTTCTAGCCTATGACACAAGAGCTTGGTACATCTCCTTTTGGAAGATTCGACGAACCTTCGGGTTGTGGACTAAGTTAGATTTTTTTTGTTCTACTACTGGCTATATTCACCATTGTGCGAGTTACACACTTGAGACAATTAAACAAGCCGTTAAGAAAACTTCGATTAATGTATATTTGAAAACCGTGCCACAATTACAGTCAACGTTGTTATATTTCGTAACCCGTTCTAATTAAAACAGAAGGCCGTACAGAATTCAACTAACAGGGTTTGGTGTAGCGAATCCATGTATTGTGGCTTGCTGGTAAGCTATTGACTTCCCTGCTCAGCAGTGAACGGGTTACTTGTAATTTGAACTTTCGATCAGCGGATTCTATTCCTCTGCGCCGGTGTAAATACTCTAAGATCCGGCTGCATGATTTCTACGTTCATCTGTTAATTGAAATGCAATTTTTATGTAGTACAATTATTATCAGAATATGGTTTTTCCTGGTTTCCTGTCGAAATATAGCCGCTAATATTTGCAATTAAATTTTTAAAAATCGTTCACTTGTTTATAAAATAAATTATTAATTATTTTAAAGAGACGCATGTATACATCAAAATTTAGGGTTGCTTTGCTAAAGTAGCCGCAAGCAGCTGTTAAAACGTGTGGAGCGCTAACTCTCTCTCGCTCTTATATTTCTTTAACAGCTGGTAACCCCCATTTGCGGCCACTTTTACATATGAAATCCAAACTTATGTTTATTGCAAGTGAACAATATTTCTTTATAAAATTTAATATAAAATATTTGCTGTCGTGTTTGGATAGGCAACCAGAAATAATAGTATTTTGCTACTAATAATTATACATTTCAATCAAATAACAGTTGGGCGTAGAAATCATGCAGCCGGATCTTAGGTTATAACAGTTACATGATTCTGGTACTAAACTGTTAAACGACGTCGTGTTACAACACGATCAGACATCTCTCACTCGATCGAATCGTACTAAATTTCACTGCTAGCACATTGTACGGATGTGAACTTATTTTTGGTAACCATGATATCGACAAGTAGACTACTGCTGTTCTAATTTTATCACCGAGAGTGGTGGGAGAGCGATAACTCCTGGGCCCTGCATTCAAGGGATCGAGGGTTCGAATCCCCAACCAGGCATTCATTTTTCCGTGGTTTCCAAAAATCAGTCCATGTGAACGACGGAATGGTTCCTCCAAAAGCCTTCGACCAAATTCCACCCACTTGTCTAAAAAATAAAGGCATTGATTGAAAGGATTGAAGGATGATAAGTAGATTATGCATCGTACAAAGAGTGAGAGTGGGGAATCATCTTACAGAAGAGGGAAAGATTGGAAAAGGTGTAAGACAGGGATGTTGTTTGTAACCCATATTATTTAACACATATTTGGAGGAAATCATGAAAAGGAGTTAAAGAGGTAAAGGAGTTGTATGCTGCGGTGGATGTAGGATTAGCTGCATAAGGTTTGCTGATGACATGGCTTTGCTGGCGGAAAGTGTCAAGATACTCACAAGAATGTTAGAGGCTTTAGACAAAGGGTGTAAGGAATTCGGAATGAGAATCAATAGGAGGAAAACTAAATGTGCGACGGTGGGAAGGAGTAAGAAAGAAATGACAACAGAAAGAGGAACTACTTGGTCATGTGTTGAGAAATGAGTGCCTACTTAAAAAACGTTTTGCAGGGGATTGTAAACGGATGGAAAAGAAGAGTTTCGGCGAAGAAAGAAAATGATTGATGACATCATGATAAATGGGAAATATATAGAGAATAAGAGAATGGCGGAACAAAGGGAATCTTGGGAGGTTGTCACTGTTTATGGACTTGCTGAATAGCAGAAAACCCTTGATGATGCTGATATGTCTCAAAGGGTTACTACGCCTCTAATGTTCTCGACGTTGACGACGTGGCAACCCCAAAGAAAAAAACCACTCTCAGAAGCTGCCGGAATCAGCTGATACACAGAGCTTAATAGTTTCAGCCAAAAACAGCACTCTAACTTCTAGTTAGCAAATAGCAGTTTAATCAATGATTCATGCCTCGTCAGCGATGGGTTCATTGGAGCTGCAAGAATATTGGCACCGAGCGTGGTGGCCTCGCATTCGGGAGGACGAGGATTCTAATCCCCGTCCGGGCATCCAGATTTGGGTTTTCGATGATTTCCTTAAATCATTCCTCGCGAATACCGGGATGGTTCATTCAAAAGGCCATGGCAGAAATACTTCCCGTTCCTTGCCTCCATTTCCTCCCCCCCCCGTCTCTAATGACAGCGATGACGACGAGGCGTAAAAGCATAAAAAAAAACATTGGCACTAACTAATGGGAAAGAGTTCGTCAATAATGATTTATGGGAAACGGTGAAATTTCATAACCAGAGTCCGTCGTGCCCAGGATCGAATCCGCTCCCTGCTAACACAAAGCTTGAATATTGACCTATCTTATAGCAAACTAGATTAAAGTTCAGTCACCAACCATTGCAGCGAAAGTTTTAAGGCAGTAGTTTCCTCCGAAGTTAGTGCAATATTTAATGAAACGAACACCCATTTCTCAACTATCTGTTTGGCCGCAACTTCAGTCACGAGTGCATTTAATGTACGGAGAACTCTCTTAAACAATTCTTCTTTGCTGGGTAGAAGAATTTTTAAAAGGTAGAAAACAGAAAGTTAGGGTAGGAAATGAAGTATCAAAAGAAGTGTAAGTAAAAATGGGTGTGCCACACGGTAGCGTATTGGGACCATTGATATTCATTATTCTAATGAATAATTGTGTTGATTGTTTACTATCTGAAATTAGATTGTTTGCAGATAACATAATGCTGTATAAAAGAATCAAAATGATAGAGAATTGTAAACAGTTGCAGGGTAATCTAGACAGGATATCTAGTTGGGTTGGCAAACATGGGATGAAGATAAATACAAAGAGGAGTCAACTTATTAGATGCACAAATAATAAACAAAAAGTTAATTATGAATATAAGGTGGGGAAAGAATTGCTTGCTGAAGACTTGAAATGTAAATATCTTGGCATCACTTTTGTTAACAAGCTCAACTGGGCAGGACACATTGGACAGGTGGTAGGAAAATGTTTCAAAGTTCTGTATTTGTTGGAGAGAGTGATGAGGGGATGCACGAGAGAAGTAAAGGAATTGGGTTACAAAACTTCGGTCAGACCATTGCTCGAATATGGTAGTGTAGTTTGGGACCCTCATTTTACGTATCAAATACAGGAGTTGAAGAGGGTGCAAAACAGGGCTGCTAGATTTGTTTCTGGAAATTATCGCAGAATGCAATCAGTGACGGATATGATAAAGGAGCTGTTATGAGATTCATTGCAAGACAGGAGGAGGATGAGGAGGGTCATGGGAGTGTACAGGGCACATACTGGCGACATGGCATGGAAAGATATTGGCGTAGGTATGAAAAGTAGTGCATGGAAGGGAAAATATGACCATTACCACAAGCTGGCACTCGATTTCAGGTGCAAGGGTGTGGGAAGATTCTCTTTTTTAGGTAAGGGTGTCAGGGATTGGAATGAGTTACCAAGAGAAATGATGAATAATTTACCTAAAACGTTGAAAGAATTTAAAGATAAAAGTTGTAGAGGGCAAATGTAAGTAGCTGCAGGATAGGGGGAAGATGGGGGTGTAGGGAAATTGCCACCGAATCCTGTATTCCATTGCAATTAAATTAAATTAAATTAAAAACCGTTTTAAACAGTTCACACGTCATCAGAAATACCTAAACCCGTCAGTTGGTTCATGTCGATTTTGTACGAATCCAGTTCAACGAAAAATGGCTAGTGATCTGTAGACATCCTTATATTAATTTCTCAGCTTTTCGATCTAACATCAAAATAAAACATGCACTGTTTTATCTTCCGTGACAATGAGATGTGCATTATTCAAAACTCCCTCAAAATTTCAGCTATAATTTCTGAGTGAATCCGTTCATTGAAACGAGATCGTGGTCAACGAAACGAATTTTTCTCGCAGTCGACCAATGGGTTCCTACGAGATAAATAAGTACCATCTACTGTTTGAAGTTCGGTTTAATTTAATATTAGTTTCAACTCCCTTAAGAATGGTTTGTAGGCTGAATATATTTGAATTAATAGAAAGAAGAATAATGAGAAAACTTTTGGGTCCAGTTCAAGCAACACAATTATGGAAATTAAAAAGTCAGAAGGAATTATATCATAATAAAGATGATAATAATAATAATCTAAGATGAAAAGCAGGTTGCTGTGTTTTGGGCATATTCATGGAATCGATTATAACAGATTAATAAAAAAAAGATATTTAATTACCCGTGGAGGAAAAATCAAGAACCATCTGTGTTCAAGAAGTTAGAAACTTTTGGAAAGAAATAAGTTAAGAGGAGAGAACATTATGGAAAGAGAGGTCTTCAGAAATAAGGTGTTAAATACGGAAGGAAGAAAAGAAAAGAAAACCGGTCGGAAGAAGGGCTGCTGATATTTTTAAAAATATTGGATTTTCACTATATCGATATTTTTAAAAGAATCAATATCGGACTCGATATATCGAAGAAAAATATCGATATATTGACCATATTTTAAAAACAATGTTACAAATACAAATCGTGTAAAAATAGGGGAAAGTCTTGTGACTATTTACGGATAAAAAGTTGTGAGATATTCTCTTGAATCAAGACTTCAAGAATTTTTACACGGATTTTTTATTATTATTTGTTTTAAAAGAAAATGTGAAAAATGTCTTAACTACACATTTAAACTAAAAGTATAGTAACAAAGTAGCTAAAACTTAGTGTATTTCTTAACCTTTCTGATCTTTGTGTAAAACAAATTTAAGGCAAATAGCCTCATCAAGAGGGCAGCAATTAACCTACAAATTTGCTTCAAGACGCTTCACCTTTTGGATTGCCATTTGATAAATACAAGGAATTCTCTTGTGATTTGGAGGTGAAATCATATAAGCGAACGAAATTACCTGTCTTTTGGAAAACCGGAAGTTGTGTGGAATTGTGATGGAGTGTCATCGTCGTTTCAGAGTTTGAATGCTGTACACTTCCGAATTAAGGCTACGAATGAAGTAAAATTTCACACATTAGTTAAGCTTACTAAACTCCGTTTAATACAGAAAGGTAGAAATGTGGACTGTCCTTCCAGGAATTATTAATAAAAAATAAAATTATATGTACCAATATTTGTCAGCAGCTGTTTTTTAAAAAAAACTGTTTTATAGGTTCTTTTGGTAGACTTCTGTAATTATTAAGCACTGGAAGATTAATTGTTGATGCAACTCGATCAGATGCTACAGATGTGGCAGAAGACGCCAAATATTTTAAAGAAATTTCTGACAGCATAAGGGGGGGGGGGGGGGAGGGCGGAAAATGACTTCCATTTATCCAGAATCTTAGGTAATCTGATGATCTTAACATACTCAGCTGTTTCCAATATTGTTTTAATTTAGCAACCATTGAACTAAAATTCGTGTCAGAAACTTCATTGGGCATATTTTTCATGACCACAAGCTCATGTTTATCCCAAAGATCTGACGTTTTTTTCTGCTAAGTATGGAAAAGCATTAAGTAAAATATTTGCACTTCCTTGCTATTGCATTGGAAACGGCCAATGATTTAACAAAATGATTTTTTTTTGAATCTGAGATTCAAGGTGCTTGCTTTGGCTTTAGGAAATTGTGTTCTGAAGACACCAATCTAAAATTATTAGTTTGCAACAAAACACTTTGTAAAGTCAATCCAAAAGCAGTAGATGTTTATTTTTTCAGTTTCGTCTGTTAATAAATTCGTTAGTGGTATAAATAAACTGGTTGCGACGTACATTACCAGCTCAATTCTTCTGTTGATATGGAACAAGAAGTATAATCAATTCGAAAAAAAATAACTTTGGAGTACTACAATACTTGGTACATTACGATTAGTTCTTAACTCTGATAGTTTTGTGTAGATTGAAAACAAATTTTAAAAACCTTTGCAACGTGTCCAGACAAGAATTCGAACGAATACTAACTACCTGAATGAGCATTAATATTTGGCCTTCTATCTAACTTCTACTTGTTGCTCGGATCGTAATTAATTACAAGAACTAATTGAGTGTATAAAATACGGTGCAATAAATTTTATTTGATCAACAAGGTTTTTAAATTTTAATTGTTTCTTAAAATTTATTACATACGCAACACAGGTAATCGGTTTCTTTTCCTTCAATATTATTTATCATATATTTGGAAGAAATTGTAAAAATGAGTTTAAACTAGAATCGCAATGGCAAAGGAAGCTTTCAATACAAATAAAAAATTTATTATGCGGCTGGATAAAAAGCTCAGGAAAACACTAGCTAAATGTTTCGAGTGGAGTGTACGACTATATGGGGCGGAAACATGGACGCTATGTAAAGATGATGTAAAGATGTTGGTAGCTTTTGAATGTGGATATTGAGGAGGATGGAGAAAATAAGTTGGAAAGACAAAGTAAGGAATGATGAGGTGCTGGAACGAGTAGAAAAAAAACAATAAGCAGCAGAAAAAGGAACTGGATTGGTCATGTGTTCAAGAATGAGTGCCTGCTTAAAATCACCCTGGAGGGGATTATAATTTTTTATTTATTTATCATACATTTTTATCGCCTAGTATCTGGAAACTAAAATAAGCCTTAATTTAACACAACAGTTTTACATTTGATACTTCAACAGATAATTCCACAATGAAAAATTTCAATTTTTGTTATGTATAGTTTTGGCAATATCTGTACAGTCTTTTCTTGTTGGCACGATACATACGATTTTTTCACTGTTAACATATATTATAGCTTTCTAAACTTGCCGCATTTTGTCATAATTGATTTTTTACAGTTTTCTAGTTTTGTATAGTGTCTGCAGTTTCCTGTCCACTTAATGGTTAGAATTTTTAATATTTCACTATGTCACTTTGTACGTCTACCACTGCTACTATTACTAGACTATTACTACAATCAACTACTCTAACATCTAAGAAAGCATTTTCCGGTATTGGTATCGGAGCGGTAATCCGAATTCCTGATCTCCCGGAATAGCGCACGTTCTCAGTCTCTCTGGCAGCCAAAGTGACCGAGAAGGCCGCCCATCGGGAGACTGGCCACAGGAAAAGGAAGAGGTCAACGAAGAAAGAAAATGTTGGATGACAGCAAGATAAATGGTAAATATATAGAGACAAAGAGACTGGCGGAACAAAGGGAGGCATGGAAGACTGTCGCTGTGCAGAATTGCAGAAAACCCATCGTGTTCCTTCAATAACAACATGACACTTTCTGGTAGTAAAACGGAAAATTATAACTTATTTTTGATAATTTCAATATCGATAATCATCCCATAAATAGCGCTCATAAATATTAACATCCTTAGTCCCAAGTGGTCTGAGGGGAGGAAGAAGAAACAGAGAGAAACGATAAAGGAATATTGAATTGAACGGAAGAAGAGACAACAACAAAGGATGAAGAATTGAAATTGGTACGTGGTACTAGTAAGCCTTATCGGGAAGAAGTATAATATTCTGAATGGTGATTAAGCAGAAGTACTTATACTCTGAACGGCATATAGACGGACTGTCTCCACGCGGTCAAAATTGCTATTCAAAAAAAAAGTGTCCTCTTTCTTGAGCTCTCTGAAATCGAATATGTCGGCTAAGGAAACTTCGAGTTGGTCGGAATTTGGTTTTACTGTTCTGCTCATAAAATAGTTCCTTAGTTATCATAACGTAGGAAGCCTGAAGGTTAGTTACAGATATGAATTTGGAAAGCAAGATGCTAACCACTAACCGACCAGCTGAATTTAATAAAGTCGTAAGTTAACAATAGAGCATTTGTGGTGACCGAGGTAACATTGGTCTGATCACTATTATAGACTTTTTTTCTCCTTGTACGTGGCGACTGAGGTAAGCTACACTGAAATCGCTATTCAGCGGTTCTCGGTGGAGTTTCAACTCTGCTAGCGCTGGCGGTAAATCCCGTGCGATCACTACAAAGAAGAAAGTGACTTATAAATGAATGCAATTTTTCTCGGCGTTGTTTATTTATATATATATATATATAAAAAGAAAGTGACTTGTCTCCAATTTATAACGAACTAGCCGTCTCCCGTAACTTTGTTTACATGAGGTTATTCATCTTATAAAGTTTTAAGAGATGATGTCAGGCCTTCTATAGAAACATCACAGACAATTTGACTTCCTAATTTACGGTATACACGTAGTCAAGAATGTCGCAAACACAGTGAGATATACGAGGGGAGGGGAGGTTACGACTCTGAGAAATAAGTTAAATGATTGATGATGAATATCAGTTTCAATTTCGAATAACACGATGCCGTTGGTAAGTCAAATGTATTTCGTCAGCGAGAGATGACTTATCTTTAAACATGTATTAATTTTACGACACTTTTATCTTAATTTCTTTTTCTTTTTTCTTTTAGATTTATGACGTCAGATCGAAATAAAACATGTCCTATTTTCCTCTTGGGACCAGGTGCTGTACAGTGTTCGAAAATCCATCAAAATCAACGAAGCAAACAGACGCTTTTTTTCTCAGAATCTGGATGCCACATTAACATAAAATATACCATAATCTTAGTCCTTGGCTGTTGGCTGCATAACGAATGAAACTGTTCTGTTGCTATAGCTGCAATCGCGCTCAACGAAACAGAATTTTTTTTCGCAGTCTAATTGATTGAAATTAACTATATATAAAACTCTAATTCGTTATATTATTAAACTTCGACTCAGTGTAGCACCAAGGACTCTTATATAAACTTCTCACGCAAGGAGTACCTCTTTCTCATGTTAAACTACTCAAGAGCTACCTGGAAGGACGAACCTTTCGAGTAGTCATGGATGGGGCCACATCCTCAATCAAGAACATCGCTGCAGGTGTCCCACAAGGCTCGGTCTTAGGCCCGGTGCTATACAGCCTCTACACTGCTGATACACCTACTACAGCACGTGTTAAAAAAGCCCTGTATGCCGATGACACGGCCATGTTTGCCAGAAGCATGAACATCAACAATCTGCGACGTCGACTACAACAAGCGTGCGACAATATTCAGGAATGGGCAACGAAATGGCGGTTAGCCTTTAATGCGCCAAAGAGCCAAGCAATTGTATTAACTAGGAAGAAGGTTCCACAAAACCTGACTCCTCTAACTCTCTTCGGCGAAGATATCAACTGGACAAGTACTGCCACCTACCTAGGTGTGAAAATGGACAAGAGAATGACGTGGAAGCCTCACGTCACCAACGTCCGCGCAAAGGCATCTGGGAGAATGAGAATTCTATACCCGATTCTCAACCACTCTTCAGCACTGAGGCCGCAGCTGGGAATCCGCCTCTATGTTGCGCTAGTCAGGCCAATACTGGAGTACGCAGCAGTTGTCTGGGGGAACACTGCTGCCTCCAACTTACAGCAACTGCAAGTTGTACAAAACAGGGCCATAAGACAGGCATATCATCTACCGCGTGAGACGAGGACACATGTGCTGCACCAAATAAGTGGCCTACCCAAGCTTCGCGAGAGGTTTGAACAGCTGGCAAGACAATTTTACGCCAATAATAAAAAATCTACCAATCCGCTGATAACCGCTCTAGGTGCGGATCCAGTATATAACACTCTCAGGTGGCCAAAGAAACTGCTGGACCACTAATTATGCACTAAAACATAAGAACAATGACAAAAGCACCGGATACGACAAATCCAGATAGAGACGAACCATTCTGATAATGACAACCAATAACATAAACTGGAAGGAGATGCGCTATAGCGCAAAAACTTCCCCTCAACCTGGGACTTAAGTTTTCCCAGTAAGGAATGTCACTGCTGCTATATTATTAAATCGCCTACCGAATAAGACTACCTTCTCCTACCCAACAACTGTATACCAGAATGCGTTTTCCTCACATACTGATCCACATAGAATCTCTCTGGCTAAAATATGCTATCAATAGCCTTCTAAACAAAAATCCTATACCTTACCGCCTACTTAAAGAACCTGTTACAAACAAATCCCACCAACACTGCACCTCCAAAATATCCTTTTTATAACCCACCACAGAGACCGACCACCTATCATACCTCAACAAGAGAAGAGAACAAAAATTTACCCCACTCTGTAAATGACATCAAAATCGCCTACTACTAGCCATAAATCTGCAAGAAAAGCAAACAAAATATTGTACAAAACTATAACTCTGATCATGTAATATCTTAATGCAAATCTACTGTATTATTTTTGTAAAAGTGTAAACATTCCTTTACGAAAATCTATTGTAAACCATATTATCATTTGGCCGAAGAGCACGACATGTGTGCTGCCAGCCCGCCTCCCCTCCATTAAGGGGGATGAATGAAATGACAATAAATATATATATATATATATATATATATATATATATATATATGTTTATTGTATTATTTGGATAATTTAGGTTTTCGCTGTAGTCCGGACAACGTTGGTCGCGATAAAATTAAATTGCTATAGATTGTAAAAAAAAAAAAAAAAAAAAAAAAAAAGTTTTATTCACACATTTATGTGATGCTGATTTTGTGAAATTTCTTATGGTAATTTTTTCTCGACTAACCATCCGGTGTCAAGACGTATACATTCCTTCCATCGCGGATATGGAGCCTGCAACATAGAGGTGAGCATGGGAAAAACGGGGACTTTGAATCTTTATTTCGGCTACTTCGAGAGCCTGGCGCAGCCTTGTTGATTGTGGTTGCAAAGGCTAGGCGCACAGGGAACTGTTGGCACTTGAACTGGTTAGGAATATCGATTGAAAAGACGGCAAATGCGGGGAGTAAGACATCTACCCCAATTTAACATCCATTGGAAAGAGTGGTCTCTTGTCATATTGTCCCGTTGCAAAGTTCATCGAGAAATCGAACTGGGAAGCTTAAAAAAAATGCATTTTTTTTACGCTTCGTCGACATCCACATCATTAGAGGTGGGAAAGGAATGAAGAGAAGGAACGAGATGGAATTGAACCAACTGTTTTTAAGTAACCATTCTAGCATTCGCCTGGAGTGATGTGGGGAAACAATGGTAAACCAAAATCTGGATGGTTAGATGGGGATGCGAACCTGCGGCCTCCCGATTACGAGGACAAATCGTTACCACTTAGCAACCAAGCTCGGTTTGGAAAATGCGCATGGGAGGGCCAATTTGGCTATTTTTTTCACAATTTTTAAACGTTTCAATTTATTTTTCTAAAAGTGTCTTGGATATTATAGTCTCGTGTCTTCATAAAAACCTATCTTGATATACGGAGTATATATACGTGCTTTGGTGTAAATTGCTCCAGGAATTCCAGAGTTATGCTCTAATACACAGATACTTCAAAAACTCTCACATCCAAACATACATTGCTTTTCACATTATAAATTTGATATGTCACTTGAAATGTTGTAGATGGATATAGCTCTTAAAAAGAAATCATAACAGATAGATATTCAAGAAAATAAACTTGAGTATAATAGTGACGTTAGTCTGTGAATAGGTTATCTTATTAATGGAAAAATAACTTTGTTGTAAGTTTTTTTATTTTTTTTAAAGTTAATATCAAATTCTTACAGCTGTCTTTTTCTTCAAAGGAAACGGAGGCTCATCTCACAACAATATCGATCAACAGAAGTATGAGCGATACTCGGCGCTGGAATGAACAAGCGACATCATCTCTAGGGAACAGTTCTATTGACAGTCAAATGGAAAATGAGAGAGAAAGCAATAGTACTTCACATCAGAGTAGTGTTCGATCAATAGATTCCATACTGAGTAATGAACAGGCCGATAGCGGGGAAGGTGATGCGCGCCCTTCTATCTTGTCCACCGGTCAGAAATCTTCATATGCTCCTAAAACAGATTCCAACAAACAAGGATGTAGCGACGAAAAAAATATCAAAAGGAAAAAAAGTTATAGTGTCTCGGGGTCTTCGACGGATAGTGAACCAGTTCCTTCAAGAAGGAAACTTGACGATGCGGATTGTGAAGCCGTTGATGAAACCGCCGAGTTAGTCTCGGGAGGAGTAGATCATGCCTCTCCAGGAGGTGAAGATACACAGCCGGTGGCCTCTACTGATACTCTTCTTGGGAGCTCAAGCCACTCTGACTTATCTAATGAAGAAACGAGTCCAAATACCATCGATGCAGTTGGGGAACAAATGGGCCATATGCTTCTACAACCGGATACTGAAGATAATCGGAGTGGCGACAGCACTACGCGTTTACCAAAAAAGTACATCAGTCTTTCTTGCAGAAAAATGAACTCTATTCGCTCAAAATTGCGAAACAGAAAAATGCCAACACAGTCTATGTTTGACCATTTGCTTACATCTATCACTTCACAATCTACTGACGACGAAGATGAAGAAACGGCTCTTGATAACTCAAAAACAGCTTCTGATTTCGGCAGTTTGGCTCGAGCCCTGGAGGAAAGCGATAGTGAAACGCACGACGGAACGATTAAACCACACTTGCACGACCACAGTTACACGTCACCTCACCACTCGGGCGGTTATGAAGGCCCCCCTCAACCACGCAGGCCGTCAAACGTGCCTTTGTTTGGAAAAAGTGAATCGGAATCATTTAGTTCAACTGGAGTGTCTAGGTCGCTTGAGGAAGAACAACTTCAAGAAGTGAAAAAAGTTGGCAAGAGTATCCAGTTACTTCGAGCGGCTCAGAGGTATACTTTAAGAAGCGCTGATTGGTTGTTTTCTCGTGCTCATTTCTGCAGACATAGGTTAATGGATCCACTGAAACGAATATTATTCAATACAAATGTGAGATTTAGGGAATACGTCACCAACACCGCCAGGACTCCCGCGCAGGATGAAACTCGGGGAACAGGTGATACCAGTGAACACTGTAGTGCGGAATGGGCTCAAGTATCAGAAGAGCGCAGCTCCTCCGAGAATTCACATTCCGTTTCTAGAGGGACTGAAGAAGGTAGAATAACGCCAAATCGCCAGCTGCTAGAGACCAGCTCGATCGACGAAAGGGAGAAACATTTTAACGAATCGCCAGCGACCGAGCACCCACAACATCAAAAAGAATCTTGCGAGTTGAACTCTGTACACGAGCCCTCGCGTGACGAGTCCGAAGAGGCATTATTGTCTTTCAGTGACGCTATGGAGTCAGTTGCGGAAGCCAAGCTGTTGGTGAAGACCAAGATGACCGAGGTCCTGAGGCGTCGTCAGCTGCTGGTGGAGTACATCAAGGGGATCACGAACAGCCACTTGGCGGCGGTGGAGTGCGTAGACGCGGTGGAGGAGTGTGCGGAGTACGCCGAGGAGGTTCTCGTGACCGTGGACCTGATGGAGGACACCACCGCGGGGATGGCGCCGGACCAGGTGGCTGCGGTTCGCGCCGCGGCCGTGGCGACGCGCTGGGCGGTCTCCGCGCTGCAGGAGCAGTGCTCGGCCGTCAGTCCCTCAGCTGTGCAGGCCACCGAGGCCTTGACCCGCGTGCGAGAGGCCGAGAGCATCACGGCCAAGCTGACGAATAACGTCATGGAGGTGGTCACGCAGACGCTCGAACTGCTGAAGTCTGTGAAAGTTGCTGTGCGTGAGGACCCACGCTCGGCTGCTCGACGGTATTCCAGGGCAGTAAGTACGGATCCATTTTATTGGGTGTAATGGGGACTGCACCACTTTCGGAACTGATTGCTCGTTTCTGTATAAGATCGCGGGCATCACCGCATTACAACCTGGATAAATATTGTCTACTGGCTCGTACCCGCGAGTTCGTACGCATGGATTAAGAATTTCTTTGTCAGAATTGAATATAGAAAGTTGTTGGTAACGAAGGATTGGTCCCAAACAATACCTAGTCGGCATAATATGACAGGAAAGCTATCACTATATCATTCTACCGTCGAACCTGTCTCTTGAAGAGAATAAATTTCCAACATATTTCTGTCACCATTCGATAAGGTCTCAAAAGTTCGTGACTACAACTGTTAATCATACTGAAGAAAAAGTCCTGTGCCCTTCATACAGATTTTCTTATCAAATTCCATCAATATCGATATAGCCATTTAGTCGTCAAAAACGTAACAAAAAGACAGACTTCACACACACACACACACACACACACACACACACACACACACACTGACTGCGAACAACCCCCGAGGGATCATTATAACGTAAAAAAGTGTACATCTACAGCATTGCAAGACTACCTACGATTTTCCTCGCATTGTACCTCTAACTTTGTAATATCTACAGTTTAACATTCAATCCGAATAACCGACGGCCCAGGCGCGACTCTTACAATCAAACACAATTTTTAAAAATCTTAGCCTCCACGTAGATCTGAACCGGAGACCACGACCCAAACATTAGTAAGCAAGCGCTTTAGCTACTGAGCTACATTATCGCTACACGGAAAAACAGTATAGAGACCTCCATATCCAACGCGTCTGTCTATCGCTGTTCAGTAATATTTCGAAATTATAAGGAAATACAAATTATTTATACAGATAATTTTTCAACCAAATATAGACAGTATTTTATCTCCTTGTTTCAAAGGATAAGTGTGCAACATTTCATCGAGATCAGATGAAAACTGTGGATTTGTATGAAGAACAAACATACATACATTCATCTTTGTATATATAGATTTGTCAATTCTGCGCCACGTTTTACAACGGAGAAAAGCAGAAACGTCAAGAAAACATTACAGCTAAAGATTAAATCAGAATTTTAAGAGACTGCCACTGACATTGAAAAACTGTTGGCTTCTAACGGATGTGTCTCATGTCATATTTCGACATTTTTAATTAAATTCCTGGCAAGTTTTCCGCAAAGCAAGAGCGTAAAACGTGTAGAGGACATATTGAAGAAGCAATCAAACCGAATTTCAACAGATTAGTTCCAATTTTGTGTGGGTTCCGAATGTAGTGCAGTTCCCCTGACAATATTTTTAGATATGACCAACTTTCCTGTATATCCTCTAACGTTCTTATTCTAACTGAAAGTCTTCTTACCTCTATGAGCGTTTACGTTTTTAGCATATTTACTCATACTCGTATTTTATGTCAATAGTACTTCCTTTAACCTTGAAGTGTTATCCTCCTGTTAAGAATTCAATTATTTTTTGCATTAATTGTTAATAAAAATATTAATGATTGAAATTGATAATATGAGCAATCAGAATGTTAGTTTGCACATTAACAACGCTGTTCCTACGTTCTACATTATATAATATGTTTATTAAAATATTATTCTTTATCAAATGTTATTAACAGTAGTATCGCACAGTTAAAAACATTTTGAAATCTAACGAAGGTGTAACATAACAGTAGCATTCCGCCGACCTGCAAGTAGCGCCGAAATGAGCGCAAGACTACATTGTTTAAAGTTAGTCGTTATCGAGATATGGTAGCGGACGGCTCGCGTTCCGTAATGTGAGACGCTATATGAACTGTGCGGTGTAGCAAGAAGTAAGAAGAAGACTGAGTTAGTTTAACCATTGCTACGTGTGTTTTACATAGATTTGAACAGTGTGTTGAGGTATCAGAACAACAAAGTGTGGCATCGGAAGTAATTTAATGTGAACTGATTTGGATTATTAACTTTCCTTTTATCTAAGAATCTGGCAATCGACGGATTACGAAGTTTCGATAGCTTTATCTTCTAAATTTTGATAGTGGCCAACCGGTTCGATGTGTACTTTATTTTAATAAATGTGTGGAGAACTTATTTTCATTATTCTATACTTGAAGATTTTTTATAGTTAGTTATCCTCCCACTTTTATCGGACTTGTTTAGGACCCTGTCTGGCGACCGACGGTGACTACGAACTCAATTATCCGGCTTCTAGTGCTGTATGTCAGTAATTTAAGAACTTTAGTAAGCACGAAGTTTGGTCTACAGTAAGAACAGTTTCCCACATCATATTATCACGCTACCCCAGAAAGCGGAAGTCTTACAAAGGGTTCGTTTTACATCAGTTCTCGGGGTTTTCTATATGCCTATTCATTAAGCTCAACGGGGCAATGAGATTTTCTCTAGGGCGAAACTGGGTTTATCAATACGATAGCGACTTGTGGTGATCACCGTATCGGCGGGGTTACCATTTAGCCGAAGGCGCCGAGTCTACTGCCCACAGTCGTCCGACATGATGGTTCCATTTTCTACTGGCCGTTGGAGACTCACGTCCATTCGGATAACGTCTTGGAACTCGAGCAATCACACACCGCACCGGCGTTAGTCACCGCACATCTCTTTCTGCAGGCTGGCCACGCACCCACCACACAGCTCACAATCCACTGTACCAGCTCCAACGCGCCCCCTAGAGACATTTTGTTCCTTCACTGAGGGCTAACCGACCCACGGTCACATTCAGGAACACAGCCGGGCATCTTTGTTGTTCGCACCATCTGTGCGAGCTACGGATACAGCTTCTCACTAATATATTTCGATGTAGTACGGCAATGCACTACTCCAACCTGAAAAGGAAAATTATACTCCATCTTTCTCATAACTACGTGAAGAAATTCACCGTTTTTTTAATTACATTAATTACTTCCAGTTTCACTTGAATTTGCAGTTACTCTGTAGGTCCTCATACATTATACAGCAATCAACTTATCATTTTGTACATTTCTTTTCTTGGTCGCAGCTGTAACAATCTTTGTACAGTTCGTCTTTCTGACAACTGAAAGTCCAACTATTTAACATAACATCATTGTAGCTCCTTGATGTTTTGGTGAAACTTATTTTATTCCCCAGACGCGTTTCTCCCTTGTGGTGTAGGGCATAATCAGTGGCTGTAAATGTGTTTTTACTTGTGTGTTATTACAGTTACTATATATATATATATATATATATATATATTGCTGTCGTCATTCTTTCGACTGGTTTGATGCAATCCTCCATCCTTTCCTATCCTGTGCTAACCTCTTCATTTCTACATACCCCTTACAGCCCACGTCCTCAATTATCTGTTTCATATATTCTAATCTCTGTCTTCCTCTACAGTTCTTAACTTCTACTGTACCCTTCACTAACAAATTAACCAATCTAGCATGTTTCAAAATATGACCTACCAGCCTGTCTCTTCTTTCCGTGAGCTTCTTCCACAAACTTCTTTTCTCACCCATCATTTCCAAAACTCATTCATTTCTTACTTTGTCTGTCCACTTAATTTTCAGTATTCTTCTGTAGCACCACATTTCAAATGCTTCAATTTCCTTTATTTCTGGTATTCCTAAAATCCACGTTTCACTACCATAAAGTGCTGTGCTCCACACAAAGAGTTTTAAAAAGTTCTTTCTAATTCCTAGATCAATATTTAAAACTAAAAGGTTTCTCTTTTTCATGAAGGCTCTTTTTGCTAGTGCTATTCTGCTTTTAACATCATTCCTGTTTCGGCCATCGGTTGTAATTTTACTTCCCAAGTAATAGAATTCACTTACTTCTCCTAGTGCATCCGATCCTATTTTTATATTTAATCTACTAGTATTGGTATCATTTCTGCTACATTTCATCACTTTTGTCTTGCTTTGATTTATATTCAGTCCAAAATCTTCCTTCAGTAGTTTGTTTATGCCAGTAAGTAACTTCTCAATATCCTCAGCCCTCTCTGCTAACAAGACAATGTCATCAGCAAATCGTAGAATATTGATTTTTTTCTTCCTCAAAACTTATGAAAACACATTACAGCCACTGATGATGCCCTACACCACAACGGCGAAACGCGACTGGGGAATAAAATAAAATAAAATTCACCAAAACAGTTGTTTTAAGATAGAGCTATTCATAAAATTATTGTTCAACAGCTGCTGAAATATGGCCTATTACCAGATTCGTCAGAAGGACTATGTTGCCTTGCCGAAATATAGAGCACTGTCACATTGTAGTCAACGTGACTTTGTTTATCTTATTAGTATTATAATTGGTACGAATTTTGTGCTGACTTACCACCTGGGAAAAAAAAAATTAAATAAAATGTGGTTTGAGAATAGGACCAAAATAAATTTCATAATTACATACGTCGTGTTTTGTCATAATTTATACAAATGTCATAACGATTCAGTATCGTGCATAAAAATAAGTTTTTTTTTTCCTTCGTGTTATTGTGCAGCAGGCCTTTGAAACACCTTTAGTGTCCTGGTAGAATATATTTTTATTGTTTCCCTGCTTTGCAGCTGTAAAGGGAACACGTGGGCCTACGTAGAGATAATAATTTTTTACGTTTCTTCTGGGTGGTGGGCTCGTATAGTGTCTCAAAGAGACTAACCCACCCAATTTCTGCTACGGAGGTTATCTTGTACCTTAACATTCAATCTCAGTAAATATTTCGGCTGCGACAAGGTTTTCGCCAGACAATGTTAAATTTATAGATTATAACTCATCGAAATAAAAATTATCCCACATGTGTCCCATGATATAAGACATCGATACCTGAATTGTCATTAAAAATGAGTCAATTGTTTGCGCTATGCATGGGCAGACATAAAAAAATAATTAAAAAACTAATTGGCAGTAATTGGGGACTGCTGACAGAAGTGAAAACTTAAAACTATTAATATCATACGCACAATACGTCATACTTATAGCTGCAGATATATACTAAATAATAATAATAATAATAATGACCTGGTGACAGGGTTTCTATGGGCTGCGTTTTCCGCCCCTGCCTCAGCCGCCTTAACCTAACCCGTGCTACCATGTACAAGGGACCTACAGTTTAAGGTGGAATCCGAACCACGGAAGCGTTCTGGCGTACTTCACATTACACAGCAGGCTGTGCCAGAGGTGAAGATTGGATTAAAGGTCTATGAAAATCACCGCTGAGACAGAGATTCCAACCGGTGACCTTTCGTTCGGCAGCCAGGCACTTTAACCACTGAATCACCTGACCGGGGCAGTTATACTGTTAACATTAGCATGTCGATAATGCGAAGTAATAAGATTTTACCCAACGCGTCCAAAGAAGTTTTCACTTCAAAAACTAAAAATCTAACTTAGTTCACAACCCGACGGTTCGTCGAATCTTCCCGAAGGAGGTGTACCAAGCTATTGTGTCAGAGGCTAGAAGGCTAATTCCTTTCTTCAGTAGCCTGCATTTTAACGTGGAATCAGAACCACGGAATGTCCCGGCGTGGCTCAAATAAACAAATAAAACTCTTAAAAATTCCCACATTCTGTGGGTTTTGAATCCGCGCCCTAAAGATACCTTTCGGAAGTAAGCCTTTAACCGCTGATCTACCAGACGGCCTTGTTTTGAAGTATATATGTGCTAACTATTATAAAAGTCGGAAGGATTACAAATCACTGTCAATTTTACAGAAAGGGTTAACATTTACTGGAGCTTCCTTATTCAATGTCTTACCAACAGAAATTAAATGTCATCTACAAAAACCCAACTATTTTAAGTCCAAACTGAAAGAGTTTCTGCTTCAGAACCCATTTTACTCTGTAAAAGAATTTTCTTCTTGGAATTTGGTAACTAAGAATGACTGATAAAATAGTATATATGGTGTATGGAAGGGGAAGGTGACAAAGTTGTCCAATTACTAAAATGATATGTTTTTTTTCTTTCTGTTGAAACTTTTGACAAATGAAGTAATTACACTGTTTAAAAAACTTCACTCATACAGTAAATAGTAACTAACATGGGATAGCATGCACTCAAAAACTGCTGTGAAAAATTATCATACTAACAGGTTTTTAAGTAATTGACAGCTTTTGAGTTGTTGGTAATATAATTGATATTGTTAATAGGTGTGTGTACTGTTTCACATAAATAGCAACTAACATGATATAATGTCTAGTCGCAAATTACAGTGAAACTTATCATGGTAACTGGTTGGTAAGTAAATAACTGGTTATTAGATGCTGGTAACAAGTGTATACACTGTTCCACATAATAAGTATTTATTAACTCGGCATTGTATGTGTAGATTACAGGAGATATTGGTTATACTAATGGGTTGTAGCTAACTTGTCAATATATTAATATTCAACGCCGTGAAAAATTACGATCGTACATATAATAATATTATCAATTATATAGTAATATTGACATTATTATTAAGTGTATGTACTGTTCCACATCCCCGAGATTATTCTCACATGGGATCAAAGTGAACATATCTATCTATAAAACTGTGGGTTTGTATGAATAACGTTGAGTGAAATTAAGTTGAGGGAGAGTGGAGGGAGGAGAGGAGATTGGAGGGAGGAGAGGGGAGGGGAGGGAGGAGAGGGGAGGGAAGGGAGGAGAGAGTTTTTTTTTTCTGTTAATCAAACGTAAGCAGAATTTTTGTATTTGTTTTAAAGTTTACATGTGCGAAATTCCATCAAAATCGGTAAAAAACTGTTTATTTGTATAAAGATTTTGTGAAAAGCGTCCAATGCGCATATCATAGGGGCAACAAGAGGCGTGATGGAGACGCGCGCAACAGGTGGCAACTTAGTTGCGTGACGTCACGAACTCGGATTTCCCCCGTCCAAACATTGCTGCACGCGCCTATAGAAGTTTTCCTCTCTGCAGGTAGAACGTGTGGTGTCGGAAGCCCGGCGGGTGGCGACGATGGCGGCGGAGGTGGCGCTACAGGGCGACGAGGTGGCGAGGTCGGCGCTGAGAGACGCGACCTCTGCAGTGGACACCGCTGTCCCGGCCCTGCCCACCTGCGACCTGTGGATCACCAGGTGTGAGTTCGCCGTCCACCGCCTGATGGGCATCGTCGACGGCCTGACGATACTGCACACTGCGCCTCGACCTGACACCAGCTGATCAGGCGGACAGCGGGGTGCTGAGAGTGTGTGCTGGTGATGGGCTTCCAGGGATATTGGACAACAATCATGAAATAGTGTATGGAAACAAATCGGATGACCTTGCGCACCAGCTCGCACTGAATCTCATGAATAAGGAATTTGGAAAATTTTCTTTTATGTTTAAGGATGGCGGGGATAGGAATAAATAACTAAGGGATGTTATCAATAATTTTCTAAAAACGCTCGAGGAATATAAAATTAAAAATTATAAATGGTAATGGCGGGTGGGTTGGTGCAGTAATATAACACTTAACGTATATAAGATATTAATTTTGAAAAAAGGAAATCAAGAAAGCGGTAATTAGACGAGTACGGAAATTTTCTTATTAACATGCGCTCCATCACAAATTTAGGTAAAAAAACAAGAAACATGTAATGTACCAGCGTCGGCAGTGGCAAAGCGTCTGTTATTTCAAAGGTAAAATGGACGAAAGATGTAGAACTCATGTTTTATGTTTATCTGAACACCAAGTAACTACAGGGATTCGTACGCCAAATATTACTGACTTCAGTTTAAATTCTCATTACTGTAGAACCAACTTGGAAAAAGGAAGAACTGTCAATTATATTAGTGTAGAAATTGTAATAGTTTTGACTATATAAATATTAGCAACATTTTGAAGCCTGTGCAGCACTGCTGATTTTCAGTAATGAAAATTTCATAATACTAAATGTACGCAGAGCACATTCTGGAAACTTTGCTCTTTTTCTGGACCAATTTGAACTTGTATTAATATTTTTAAGCATAAATGTAGATGACATTGTAGTAATGAACGATGTTTTCTTCCGCTTTGTATGTTTATGAAAGTTTTTCAGCAAACCAAGCAAGTAATACTATTATTTATTCACAATATTTCGGCGACATAAAACTCAGGCACCATCTTCAGGTGTAGTCGTAAGACTTGAAGTTAATCTAGAATACGTTGTGGAAAAATTGGCATGCCAGTTCTCCCTAAAAGCATTCATAAATAACATGGCCTACATGTCGTGGTTTTGATGCTAATTTTTAAAAATAATTTACCATTTAGAGTTATGTTGGAATCAATAGTTAGAAAATTAAATATCCGAGTTATATTGTATGAACTAACTACAATTATGAATAATAGTTACTCAGCTATAAATGATATTTTCCTAGATACCTCAAAATTAAATTATATAATGGACTTCAGATCATGATGCCTACTTATTAATTGTTAACACTTTAATAGAAACTAGGCTAAACAGTAATGTTTTTAAACTTCATCGAATAATAAATCGTGAATCAGTTATTTTAGAAATTGCCTTTACACCACAAACTTGGAGCATATATACAAGGTATGAATAAACCATACAACATTTGTAGTAGAATTGTATTAAATAAATGTTGTATCACCGTGCAAAGGTGCAATTTTCTATTCAGTTAGCATTTTTGTATCAAAGTACTAGCATTTATTTTTATTTTTAGCTACTGTATGTAAATTAATTGAATTTGTAATTGTTACACTTTAATGAAAAACTCTCTTCTATTGTGAGGAATTTATCTAAAAATGTTAACCCATTGAGTCAAAATTTTACCTTAAATTATTTGTAGGTTTATATCGAAAGTTTTTCTTTTCCTTGTGTGATTATATAGTAAACTGGTGTTTAATAATATATTATGTCTGGATATTAAGTGTTAAGCACCAGAAAGCTTCATCAGCAGCAAGCAGTACGGTAATTAATCTATGATCCAGAGAGATGTTGGCTGCGGAACAAAACTGAAACTAATATGAAAAATCAATCTTGGCTGTGAGAGAAAAAGAAGTATTAACAAGAATATTGATAAATAAAACCTGAAAGTGGTTGAAGTGTTATATAAGACAACTGTGAATATCTGTGTAAAACGAGAAGCATAAATTATGTAAAAGTATTAGTATTTGTATCGCTGGATGTGTAACTCAAATTTCGTTTACGTTTTATTTAGAGTACGAGAGTAAATAAAATGAAATGGAAGTTGATCTGGTGTAACGTTCGTAATTTATATAATTAAGTAGTAGTGCGCAAGATCGGAGTTAAATTAAATATTAGAAGATAGGGTTAAGTAATACGCAGGATGTTAGTGCCTTTAAGTATTACATATTTTTTATTATGATTTTCTTAAACAGCTTTACAGCTTTTCTGTCACTGCATAACTAACAAAACTGTACTCGTCGTGATAGTGGAGATGGTCATGTGACGTTCCTGCTTAAATTTTACAGTTAAAAAAAAAAAAAAAAAATGATATCTGAAATATTCGCTGCCCGAGATTACTTTTTCAAAAACAGAAAACCCCAAATAACGGTAAGGTGACATTCGTCGCAATCCAATATTTAAGTCTACGTTTAAAGGGATAAATCATCTTTGCGTATGAAAGTTTTTAGATTTGGAAAAAATACTTTTAACTAATTAAATTCTGAGTCCTGCAGTTCAGTCTGATAAATGCACTACTACTGATTTTTTTTAATTTTTAATGACTGAAGTGGTTAGCCAAACTTGCACAAACTTTCCGATTTATATGGTTTACGTTTGTACACCTCATCTTTTACTGTGCCCCACAAGAAGAAATCCAGTGGTGTAAGGTCTGTAGAGCGTGCTGGAAACTCGATTGGCCCCCTGCGTCCTATCCACCGGCCCGACAAATTTTGATCCAGGTAAGCTCGTACGTCCCTGTGATAGTGCGGCGGAGCACCATCTTGTTGAAAATAAAAATCATCATTACCGTATAATGCACGAATGGCAGGAAATATGGAATCAGCAAGCATTGTTAGATAATTAATACCAGTTACAGTGCCTTCAAATCGAAAAGGTCCAATGAGTCCCCTTGAAGACAAACCGCACCACACATTTACACCTGGCAAATTTACAGCTTTTTCAATTGTAATGTGAGGATTTTCTTCACCCCAGTAAACACAATTGTGCCTATTGACAGTTCCATTAAGTTTGAATTGGGCTTCATCCGACCAAATGATGCTACCCATAAATCCCGGTTCACGTATCACCATCTCCTGAATCCATTCACAAAATTGAAACCTTCTATCTGGATCGTCGTCACTTAGCTGTTGCACCAGCCTTGGAATGTAAACACGATACTTGCCTCTCTTCAGAATGCGTAGCACGCTGCTAGCACTTACATCACTTTCACGTGCCCCTTGCCTTGAAGATTTGTTAGGAGAGCGTTGAAACAGTTCCAAGACTGCCATTGATGACTCATCACTTGTAGCTGTTCGAGGCCGACCTGAATGACCTTTATGCACATCACACACTGTTCCATGAACTTCGAACTTGTCTCGTATGCGTATAATTGTTAATCTTGAAGGTGGTTCTGTATCATACTCCCTTCTCCACTGTCTTTGAACTTCATTTACATTCTCAAACTTCCAGTACCACTTAATAACCTGCTTACGTTCTTCAAAACTCAAACGTACGTCCCCCATGTTGATATTACAAATTCCAACTGATAATATAACATAGAGGGACGATTATGCTGGCACCTGGCGAAGAAATATAACACTAGCCTTGTAGAGCGGGAAAACAACAATAGTTTAAAGTGTGTATACATTTTTTTGAAACACTCGGTATATATTTTAGATCGAAAACACTCATTGATAAAAAAATAAAACAACCACAACAATTTCTGGTTTCTTGAAAACTGCCACATTTACGTTATGGCACTTACAAAAATCTAGAATTACTTGTGCCTAATTCAAAGCGGCTACAACGCGAAGTTCTCGTTTGGTCCAGGTTGCATTCTCCTCACATGACAGGTCACATTTTTTTAGCGCATTTTCACGCGACGGGTATGAAGAATCATATATATTAAATGCAGCATGGACCGATTCCTCATGAACTGATAAGTATTGTGGCAGTTTTCAAGAAACTAAGTATTTTTTTTTTTTTCGTTCCATAATGGTTTTCTATCTTTGAGCCTAACATATAAGATATATACTCGTACAACGACAAGACACAAATCGATGTCCATTTGTTACAGCCATGCTATCAAGGACGTTGTAGCACTAATAACATCTTGAGATGGTTCATCGTACTTGCTTAGAGAGCATACCTTGGTGATACCCTACACACTCTGGGAAGGGGCTCCATACAGGAAATCCCCCCCCCCCCCCTCCCACCTATAGAGCATGGTGTTGCATTTGGCGTGGCCTGTTCTTAGGCGATTAAGTTTGACCCACTGGTCCATCTTCATATGGAAACCTGGAAGTCCAGTTGTAGGATCTTCATTATCCTGCTGTTTCACAGATGCAGAGTTCTAGCTTTGTCGCCATTTTTTCTTGACGTCGAAGTCAAATACGTCATGCCATACTGGATTTCTCGACTTGAGATGAATGAGCTTTCGTTATTAAGAGTGGACAGCTAGCTAACTACAACAACCAGGTCAGCCTACGAAGAATCACTGTATCTTGGGATTTCGTTTCAACAGGAAATTACAGTGTGTTAAGGATGAAAAGGGCCATTTTATCTCGGACACATTTAAGCTGCTGCTCGTTTAATTTTGAAGTTAGAACACTGATAGTTTAATCAGCCAAAAATGATGGGAAATATTGTTACGAAGGAATTGTAATCACTCCTCCAAAAACTCTATTCGTCAAACTGTCTGTATACATTAGCAAAATCAATATTCCATTATGTGCAACATCCCTGCTTTACTTGATTGCAGACACACATTACAATATTTTTACTATCTCCAAAATACGAAGCAGCCTCAGACAAACAAGCGTGCGTTACGAAACTCTGCAAGCAAATTTCTGCGTGTGCGTCCTTTCAGTGCTTCCCCACTGTCCAGCGAGTATAATCCCAGCAGTCGATATTTACTGACGAAACGGCGAAGTGACTCCCTCGCGCCTCCTTGCTCGAGCAGAGAAATCCCAAACACGCGGGGATGTCTGTTCATATGTCTGGGTGCTATTGTCATGGTGTGAAGATCTGGCCAGGATGGCTTCTGTTGACCGCTGACGTGCTTCCCGAGAACCATTGTCACTATTCCTTTTGTATTTTCTCAGGCCAATACAGCATTCGTGAGGACGTGGCCTCAAAGCCCCGTCAGGCCATCCAGATTTCAATTTTAAATGGTTTCTGAAATCAGTCTAGGCATGTCAGGATAGTTCTTCCCAATGGCAATGATAGAATTTCGTAACATTTCTTATAATGTGTCCTTTCCGCCTCTAATAATCTCGATTTGGGCGAGGAGGCAACGGGCAATATAAAAAAGATCTATATCTGCACTGCTTCTGCTCCGTTGATGAAACCAATATTTTTAATCACAAACTTTTTTTTCTTAGTGCCATGAGAGACCATTTGAACACAAATTGCGTTACTACTCAGGCAGCTTTGTGTGAATCACTGGAATCCCCGCCATGGCAAGAACCAGGCTCGTTGCGTCTGGAGCATTTAACACTAGGGAACGAATGTTTGCGCTGCCATCTGTCAGCGAAACGTGTAACTAAGTTCTGTATGGTAAGTGTATTTTTTATTTCCAAAAATTGTACTTTATGTATGCGGACCGTCCCATCATTCCCATAGGTGATTACGGGAAAACTGCTGAAATTATCAATCGCGGACCAGTACTTAGATCAGACATATTCATTTTGATGCTATGTGAGAACAGCCACGAGGATTTAGAACAGTACAAATAATTATTAATAAACAAATATTACCAAATACTTGTGAACGGTTAATTACTTAAAAGCCCATTAGTATAATCAATCTTCATTTTTAACTGCAAACACATATTATCCCATGTTTCTCACTACATAAGAATACAATTTACAGATAGTATTTGTATACGGTTTCAACATCAAGCCATATATTGTGCTAGTGATCGTAAACAACTTTGTCAGTAGTCACCATATCCTTCCTTACTGCAAATACAGTGTTTTCTCAATTGTCATTAGTGACAAAATCACAATAACAAGTTTCTTTTTCAAAATAAAATGTGTTCTGAAAAAAAAATCAGTTAGGTTTTTATATATAACAATCCATTTTCTGTTGTAGGGCACTGAATAAAGACGATTCAGTAATGTTATCCCTCTCTGAAGAGTTGAGAATGACTTCATTTTAAAAATGTTATATTTATTCCTAGTGTTATAGCTATATATGTCAGCATTAAGATTGATGTGTTGAGAATTTTCCACTGCAAAAAGTTACTGTGTTGGCATTGAAAGTAAACCAAGATTTCTGCAGAATGTCCGTGTGCTTGCTCTGTAAATAATTGTTAGAGCAAGTTCTATCTAAGTGATCCGATGCGGTGTCACCTGACGTATAAAATTAGCATTTCTGTTAAATCACGTTATCATTATGACGAGTTAATGCCATTTATTGTGGGTTAGTACAGTGCGAAAAGTAAGTACTTCAATGAACCTTGTGGGAAACCTGTTTCATCTTGCTAGAGTTTGTATAACACATTTTGAAATTTCTCATATTTTACAACGCACATTAAACAAAGTAGAGATAGGTATGGCATGACATTTTTTGTGGTTCTAATGCAAGTTTCCAACTTGTATGACTTCGCCGCAAATTGTAAGTGTTGTTTACAACTAGCCTGGGTCTGTCCCTGGAGCAAGGTTTTACAAACTATGTTTGGTTCTACACTGGTGTTTCACGAATACTTAATAGATGTTGTTTTGATAAATCCTGGAATTGTTTGAAATTGTTGTACCTGTTACAGGATCCAAAGCATGTATGAATGATTAACACGGTCATTGTCGAACTTCGCATTATATAGTTACATTAATTTTGAGTCCATATTAATATAGTCTACGTATATTTAGAATAGAGAATCGGCGAAGTATCTAACCTCAGTCATAAAGGAGGCCTGTGCCTCGTGAAAGAAAGCGCATTTGTTTCGTTCAACTGTCAGATTCCGACCAAAGCGCCATCTACTTCCATTGCGACTGTTGCCGAAATTGTGGAGGAAAGAATTCGGTAGAAATCTTACTTGTTACACAAGCATGACAACGTTGTTTAAATACTAACGTGTAAAGATAATTTTTGTAGGCTTTTTATTTTACTTCCAGGATTTTTTTTTTTTTGTTCATGTGTTGTGAAATAATAAATCTTGTTACAAACTGTAATATCTTGACTATTTCTCAGTCTAGATTTCAAAAATAGTCGTTCAGACATGACTATATGAAAAACCGCTTTTGAGTAATGTGGGCTATATTTTTTATTTTATTTTTATTTTATTTTTATTTTTTTGTATGTGATTTTGCAAAGCATATAACTGTTTTAACCACAAATTATTATCGAAAAATGGTGTAGTATGGAATACGGGGAATTGTATGTTAATAGTTTAATACATATATGGAAAGCCGAATGGAAAAGTCTCTCTTTGACTATAAAGTAAGTGATGATGTTGCATCAGGTTGGGAGAAAATAGAACAAGTGACCATTAGGCATTATACTAGGATTCTTTTTGATTTACCATGCAATAATGATCTTCCAGAAAATTATCCCGCAAGGGTAAGATCTTTTTATTTGCAGAGACAAAAAGGTAAACTATCCACTGATGAGCAGTGTACCAAACGCACGGAAGGAGTTTAAAGATAAATTTCCTTAAGGTCAAACGTAGGTGAGTGATTAAATGCACTGATAGAACTTTAGATCATAAATGAATAAACCATGTTACGGTGTTGCTACAGGAGCATGTGCTCCAAAGAAATTGTAATTAAAGAATGACCTAACAAGATTAAATACGTTTAATGTTATTTAAATTATGTATTTACGCCCATTGTCGATTCAGCGGTTCATACTACAATGAGGCCTATTTATGTCATAAGGCACTCATAAATTGTTCTTTGGCTCCACCTAAAATTTATAGGAACTCGAAATTATATCCAGTAATCATAAAGAAAAAGTCGTTCATTTTCTCAAACATAAGGTGAATCGTTAGAAACGTATAATCTTCAAATGATTACAATTTCTAAAACTTCAAATGAAAATGGCAATTAATGATGTTTATAGAATTTGAGAGATACCCATTAAGACATTCGTGAAAATACATCCTTTGTGTTAATAACTAGCATTTTGCAATAATAATAATAATAATAATAATGAATGCTGTATCCTATATACTATTATAAATCTGTAAGCGTACTGCGTTTTGTCTTCCCTTTGTGGAGGCATCACTCAAAAGCTACTGCATCAATATGGATGTATGTTGAAAGCTAATGGTCTAGCTTCAAGTATGCATGATATTTTATAGTTTCCTTAACCATTCCCCGGTCGCGTTAAGTTTTAATTCGTTCGTGCCGACTACAGATAGATGTCATTGTGTCTCAGATGAATACTTCTTTACGAGGTACCCACTGAAGTTCAAGTTACATCTATGTTAAACACTACATCCTTTGGATTGCGTTACTATTGTCTTTGGCTATGTAACTTTTGTTATTTATTTCTTCAGTTTTCTGAAATGTATTTTGTTAGAACACTTAAAACGTTAACCAAAACACTACATCAAACATTAAAATTACAACTAGCGTAACGAAAATTTGGAATTTAATTCACGGTAAAAGTTACGAGGATGCTGTGTTACAAAAATTTATGCCTTGCAGCTAAAAGAAAAACAAAATGCAAACTCATCACTACGCGCACCAACGGCGCGCGAGAGAAGCAGCGGGAAAAACATTATTATCGAATAATGCTTTTTCCCAGCAAATCAAATATTTTATACTGAATTAGAGAACAGGCTAATTTACCGCCTTGAACGTCGCAGTGAATCTGCCCTGCAAATGGACGAATCCATGGAAGTTGCAGGACTGACTGAAATATTAACATTTGTTCCTTATACATTTGATAAAATTACTGGATGTTGAAGTAACGATATGAGAAGATGGATAAAACTACTTTCATGATTGCGCTATGATACATGAGGTAAGTTGTGAGAAGTGTACTGCTTTTTCCAAATACAGATCCAAAGATTTGGTGGGAAAATAAGGAGACTTGTAGATATTAGAGCAGCCAACAATCATTACGTTTTGTACAAATAAATTATAGCGTCAAACAAAATACTACATTTTTTAAAAATTAAATAAAACAAAAATTATATGTTATGTAAAATCTGGCTGTTATAGGCCATTTTGTTTAAAATTTATGTTAAATGAAATGGGGTGGTAGTGAATGTAGAACAGTTTTATTACATACTGACGTGTGATGGCTATCCAGAGGAAAAGCACAGTTTAGGTTTTAAGGAATTCATAGTTCCTCTTTAAGCGCAAAATAACTGAGGTCGAAACTTTATTGGCCCCTTTTTTTAAAAAATAAAAAATAAAAATCTTCCATGCTTGATGAATGAAGATTTCAAGTCTGGAACTCTTACATAAGGTAGAAAAGAAAATACTTTTCATTATTTTCAGAAAATTAGTGATGCCGATTGCTGGGTTAAAACTCCATGACAGTTAATGAAACAGCCTTGAACTCCAGAGGTAATGAATATCTGTTTTATTTAAAAAGTTCTTCTAGTTTAAAAACAAAAACGCAAAGATGAATCGCTAACACTGAGCGCTAGGCGGGTTCAACCAGTTACCAAAAACCGGCACAACGCAACTCCTTATTGGCCATACTCGTATACAGAGCGAGAGCTTTCTCCGATGGTGACAACTGCTGAAAAAAATTAAACATCTCAAAACCGTCTTTAGACAGATATCTATTCCTGGCAGCAATTAGTGTCTAGTTTTATTCAGAAGCTATCAAAACTACCAACTGAGCAAGATGAACCACCGAAAACACTTAGTTTCCTCCCATATTACGGGACGATTCGTTGCGCGGTATGGAAAAAAAATGTATCTTCCGGACTCCCTCCAAGATACGTGAAATGCTGCGTCCGGTAAAAGATGATTTAGGCTTAAGAATGCGGCAAAATCATCTAGTGTATACAGCTAACTCTATCAAAATCGTACACTATTAATTTGGGGTCCCTTGCCCATTTCATGCGAAATATCTTGCACATACCGTACTATAGCTGAATAGCCTTGTCTAAAGCCATGCCGATTTTGAAACCACTTACATGCTTCACAGATACCTCTGATGTGGTTGCATATCAGTCTCTCCATTAATTTACCTATCACTGATGTCCAACTGATTAGCCTGTAATTTTCGACCCAATTTGTCACCACTCCTTTATGGACTTGTATTACTATCCAAATTTTTCAGTCCTCTCGTTAGGATCAAGTATAGAGAATTTAAATAATGTTTCAAAATAAGTTACAATGTCACATTCTGCTAAATTCTACATCCGTAGTAATATTATCTACACCAGCTCCTTTTATGCTTTTTTAGCTTTCTTAGTTCCTTCTCCGTTCTCGCATTCGGGAGGGCGTGGGTTCGAATCTCCGGCCATCCAGATTTGGTATTACATGGTTTCCCCAAATCGCCCTATTCCACATATATACTCTGCAATTCACAAAATTTTGGGTGGCAGAGGGTGTTCAGCACCAAAACTAATCTCTTCGCTGCGGGTTCCAATCCCGAATGGTACGAGGGTAAAAATAATTCATATACGCATCAGTTCAGAACTTTTTTTCTCTAATCTTATTTTTCTTGTCATTGCGACTCAAATAGGTTGGTGCTCGAAGTATTTCACGGCACTCGCAAATGAAAGTGGGTGTAGGCCTATTTACCAATAAGTTCAAACGAAATGTGCGTCGTCTATCTATCAGAGACTCCCAGCCAAATCTAATGATCAATTTCTTGACGCTTTTGTAAGGACTATATCAAGCGGTCACGAACTTCAGACGAATGTCACGATGGTTCCTTTAATATGGCCATGGTCGAATTCCTTCCCGTTCCTTGCAGCCAGTCCTTTCCCGACTCTAATGACCTCGATGTCGATGAGGCGTAAAGCCATAAGCAAAAATATAGCTTTGTTGCTTCAAGATATCCTCAGGATGAATTTCAGATTTCTAATTGTGAGGAAAAGCTCGTTCTCAGATTTAAACCCTCCCAATCATTAATCCTAATCCCTAATGGACTCACTAAACCAGTTACTTAAAACCTTTGCCATTTTCAAATCTTTAGTAACTTCTTGTCCATCCTGTGTAGTAATTGTCTCAGTTTTCTAACATGGCTATAGAAATTTCTAGATGCATTCTTCAATAGTCCTCCATAAACCCATCTTTTGCCATCTTATTCCATACTATTATTTCCTTATTTAGCGGTTTCAAGTATTGCCTACTGCCTTGTTGTCTCTTGTTATGTCCTCTTGTCGCCAACCTCTTTAACAGCCTCACATCTCTATTATAGTCCAGAAGTTCCGTACTTCTCTTAATTTTCTGTTATGGACTAAATATTTCTCCATTATTTTTTATTATCTCTTTGAACTCTTCCCACTTCGATTCTGCTGGTTCGCCGAATCCTCTAATATTCCTCTGAACTGCTTCATGATCACTTTTCTTTCTATTACTTGACACCACACAAGGTTTTTTTTTTTTTTTTTTTTTTTTTAACTTCTTTACGTCTCTCAACAGCAAGGTATTTAGAGACGGGAAAGGATGGGGGCAAGGAATGGGAAGAAATTCGGCCATGACCTTTTTAAGGAAGCATCCTGGCATTTGCCGGGAGTGATTTGGGAAACCATGGAAACCCCAAATCTGGATGCCCTGACGGGGATTCGAACCGCCGTCCTCCCGAATGCGAGGCCAGAACGCTATCCGATACACCACCAGGCTCGGTCCACACAAAGTTATCATTGAGCTTTATTATTAATATACTCATCATGTTTGTACCCCTTGTGTTCTATGCTCTACCACTTATGTAAAACCTCTTTCCATTACTAGGGCATTTCCTAATCTCTGTTCCCTTGTGTTATTAATATTATTTCCTGAACTGCTGCCACCTGGTAAATTTTAATCCCCTCCAATAATGACAGTTCTACTCTCACTTCTGAACTGTGTGTATGAATTTAGTTTCTTCCCAAGAGCCCCATCTTTGTTATTCATTCTTCGATTACAGTAAGCAGCCAACAACCCGATTTTTTTTAATCACTCCAGAAATCTTTCCCTAGTAACACATGGTCATGATCTATAAACAAAAAAGAACTGTAGTAGTCTCTGCTAACCTGTATGGGTACTACTCCACCAATTGCTCCTCTGATCTCCGCGGTACACTCTATAAACATCGGGGAGAACCTAGTACTTCTTTTAACCAAGACTCTAACTGGTGGTTCGAGTATGTCAGTTAAGTTTGCAGGTTTTATTACTGGCTTTGTGATATTTTCAGCATTAATCCAGCGTTTCCTGTTCTGTCCCCGTCAGTTATTTTCAGAAACTTCATCTACTTCTTTAGCATTTTTTATTCTTCCCGTAGTGCCTCTCAATTTATATCGCATTAAACATTTTCCTCCATCCCATCACCAGCAGCCCCTAACCTAAAAAGGCACAGTCCTGAACCCATCATTACTTGAAGTAAGCTTCCTGACAGCTTTTGCTAAAAATTTAGAAAGTAACCTCTTGCCTCTTCTATTTAGATATAGGCCATGCTTAGTGAAACCCCACTAATGCCCTACCAAGTACCATCTCCATTTCCACATTTACCCGCCTCACAGCGTGGTTCAAATGTGGTTGGTCATGGCGAATTCGGACCTGCATGAGCACAATGCACCTCCTTCAAAACCTTCCTCAGGTCCTATTTCTCGCGTTTCTATCAATACCATTCTTAACATAATTTTTTGCAACTGCAAGAAAAACAAAAAAGCAAATGCAGTACTACGCACACCAGTATCTGAGCGAGGGAAGCAGCGGGAAAGTGTTAGTTATCAAGTAATACTGTTTTTTTTTCTACTAACATAGAAAAAGAGATAATTCACCGGCTTAGACTTCGCAGTGAAGATGCATTACAAAAG
The DNA here is from genome assembly GCA_031002005.1 of Vandiemenella viatica. Lineage (NCBI taxonomy): Eukaryota > Metazoa > Arthropoda > Insecta > Orthoptera > Morabidae > Vandiemenella > Vandiemenella viatica. The sequence continues at coordinate 169,011,135 of JARYHS010008075.1, forward strand.
GATGAATCTACAGAAGTAGGAGGCCTGGTGTAGTACTAATATTTGTTCGCTGTGCATTTGATAAAAGAATTTTAGATTTACTCGGAACTCCACATCTATATAAAAGATTTACTGAACTACATTAATCATTACATTTATAAAACGAAATAAGTTGGGAGAGGTGTATTGCTTTTGCACAGATACAGCTCAAGCTATGACGGCAAAGATAAGGGCAGATGTATCATGAATCCTGTAAGTAGCTACATAGCTCCCAATAGTCATTATACGAGGGCGAATTAAAAAGTAAGTTAAACTTCCAAGTTAGGGCCATTTCTGAAACCACCTACACATAGACAACACGATTATGACAACATAAAGATCACTTTTCCACATAGTCCCGAAGAAACAGTAAACATTTCTCGGAAAGGTCAACCAACTTTCCGATTCCGCATGGGTAGAAATCACCTCCTGAGCTATGTAACCACCTGGAGACAGCTTCTTTCACCTCCTCATCGTTTCGGAATCGTCGTCCGCCGAGGTCCTTTTTCAGCTTACCGAACAAATGATAATCGCAAGGAGCCAAGTCCTCCCACTTGAATCGCTGCAGCAGTTCGGAAGTTTGGCGGCCGTGTGAGGTGTTGCGTTATCGTGCGACAAAATCACACCGTCGCGTCGCTCAATTTTGGTCGCCGCTTTTCTTTAACTGCTTTACGGAACAAGTACAACGTTTCCGAAACAATGAGGAGGTGAAAGCAACTGTCTCCAGATGGAAATATACCGCTGGAAATGATTTGTACGCATCTGGAATCAAAAGCTGGTTGACCGTTCCGAGAAATGTTTATAATCTCTTGTGGACTTTGTGGAAAAGTGAACTTACATTGTATGATGTCATAGCCGTGTTGCCTACGTGTAGGTGGTTTTATAAATGGTCATAACTTGGATGTGTAACTTACTTTTTCATTCGCCCTCGTATTTAGATTAGACAAGCACCGAGGACAAAAGAATTCTACGAGTTATATGAACTCTTAAAGGTGAAGTTCAGTCACCACACCTGCTAAATATTTTTCCAAAAAATGTGTCTTAGTTCCGTTTATTCAATACCATCCAAGAATGAAACGATAATCCTGCAACCGCAGATAGATAACATCATTTCCAACCATATAAGCCTCACCATTTTTGAGATATTGATTTTTTAAATATTTTTTTTGAAACCTGTGACTTTGTTCAGTTTATTCAATACCATTTCTACAAACTAAGACTTTTTGAACCTTGTTTTTTTCCCTAATTTGCTCAAAGATATTTTAGTCATTTAAAACAATGTTCTTATTTCTTTAAACGTTACAAAAACCTTATAAAAATCTTAAATGGTATAATTATTTTAAACTTTTTTGAAAATGATTGTTTTGTGGTAGTACAATCTGTTAAAGAGACCATTGAGCATTTTAAACCTTTTAAAAGATTTTTTAATGTGTGTTTTTTTTTTTTTTTTTTTTTTTTTTTTTTTTTTTTTTTTTTTTTTTTTTTTAAAAGAAAAAGATGATTGTTTTAGATCCTTGAGTAAATAAAAAAATGTTCAAAAAGTATTAATTTTTAGAACTGACATGGAATAAACTGAATAAAGTCACATGTTTCGAAAAAAAAATTAAACAATCAATATCTCGAAAATGGTGAGACTTAATAAAATAAAATTTTGTCATGTGGTAGGACATGATGTGACCTATTTGCGGCAGAAGAATTATCATTTCATTCCTTTTATAGATACCCTGCATATATATATATATTGTGGTACACCGTACTAAATCTCGACCACTCAGGACCATTATGAAATGGGGCACTCAAAAATACGCACTTTTATTATATATTGAAGTCAGATGGCTATCCAGAGGAAAATCGCTATTCAAACTTTAACAACTTCATAGTAAGCTACTGTTCTTCTTTAAAGTATAAAAGTGTTTCAAGGCCAAAATTTTATTGACTTTTAAAACCAATCCATCGTGACTGATAAATCCCGCGTATTTGGCACATATTTTTACGAAGCATAATGAAATTAACTTATTATAATCAGGAAAGTATGTTACAATTTTTAGTAGAAAATAAAGTTGCATCTTTCAGGAGAAAATTACAATTGGATTTTTTTCATTTTTAAACCTAGCTTTCCCGCCATTAGTGAATGTTTACTACCGAGTGTGGTGAGTGGTAACGCTCTGACCTCGCTTTCGGGAGAACGCGGTTTCGAATCCCCGTCCGGGCATCCAAATTTTGGTTCTCCACGGTTTCCCTAAATCATTCCAGGCGATTGCCGGGATGGTTCCTTTAAAAATGCCAGGACAGAATTCCTTCCTATTTCTTGTCCCCATCCTTTCCCGCCTGTAATGACCTCGAAGTCGACAAGTCGTAAAGGCATAAACAAAACAAATCATGAAGTTTACTGAAACAAAAATTTAAAAAACGATAAAGTTTTAAATTTATCTTTAGAACACTTGCAGGATTTAAAAACGATGAGTTCGTGAGACAAAGAAGTTATTTCTGAATATGTTTTCTGGACATCACTATCAATCATTTTATTTTGGTACATTTATCACACTTATGACAAACACTTTTTAAAAGCCCTTCATTTGTGGGATTGTTTGTAACAATCTCTTTGCAGAGAACATATGAGCTAAACACTCATTTCGTGTGGATTAATTAGTTTTCGATAGTTACCAAACAACTAATGACAAATTACCCAACTTATTGGCATTTCCACATCAATTGGAGCAACAGCGTGTTATGGACCAGAGAGGTCTACTTTCGTCTCGTACACATAGCAGCTGAATGCTCAATTTTGTTTAACTGAAGATAATTAGTTAATGGCTTATAACCGCCAAAAAAAATAATGTTTTATTTTTACTTGTAGAAACGCTACAACTATCATCTGTGAAGATGCTGTGGCCAATATATAGAAACGATAAACGTGGTTCCCAACAAAATACCACTGGATTTATTCAACACAGTTCCTAGAATAAGCGTTTACACGTCCGTAATACTTTGTAAAAGGATCGTAAATACTTCACATCATGATACAAGTTTTCTAAAATGATAGTACTTAAATAAGCGCCAAGCAATACTTTTAATGCACAACGATTTCTGCTCGCCCAGCCGTACTGGCGAGAGGCCAAAGATTGGTACTACACCAGCTAACGATGCTAATATTACTCTACCCAGAGACTATACAAACTACAGCCTGTGGAAACCCGATAAAATAAAAATCAATTCACAATGTTAATACAATTATTCATGACGCTTATAATTAGTGAAAACCTAACAATAATAATGCGATGATTGTTGAGTTGTGAAAGTGTCACGACCGGCAATAATCTGTCACCATTCGACGAACTCTGCTTCCCTCCATAACTTTCATATACTGGTGGAAGCGTTCTCCCCGATTCTCACTATAATCTCGTAGGGTGACGACTATGGAAAAAGTGTATTATTCTAGTCATGTTCGCTCCTAATACAATAAAGCTATACTTTTTTTTAGTTATGGCTTTATGCCTCGTCGACGTCGAGGTCATTACAGGCGGGATGGGACTGGGGTCAAGGAACGGGAAGGAATTTGACCATGGCTTTTTGAAGGAAGCATCCCGGCATTCGCCTGGAGTGATTTGGGGAGACCATGTAAATCCCAAATCTGGATGCCCGGACGGGTATTCGAACCGGCGTCCTTCCGAATGCGGGGCCAGAGCATTATCCACTCATCCACCATGCTCGGTAATAAAGCTTTCTGGACGATTAACTGGAGTGGAAACCTACCTCGGAAGGTCAACACGGAATGATCATATATTCAAAGAAGGATCAGCTCGTTATGGATAAACATAACAATCTAAAGGCTAATATAATAATAATTTCGTATGGTCGTAATGACAAAATTACAGAGTCTCTAATCGCTGCACATTCCGCCCCTGTCGTAGCCACCTTAACCATACCCGGTAATCCAATAGGGTACAACGGACCAACAGTTTAACGTGGAATCCGTACTTCGCATTACACAACGCTACAAACGTAAAAGTCGGGTTAAGGGACTAAGAAAATCCAAGAGAAGAAAGGAATTCGTACCGAGAATCTTTTGATCTCCAGTCAGACACCTTAACCACTGAGCCACAAGACCGCTTGAAGGATAGTTTTGTTATGACTATAGACTGAGTAATTACTCACTTTTTTGAGGTTTGATGTGTAAAAATTTTGACATAACATCAACAGTAACATCAACAGGGCGAAGCACATTGGGCAGGTGTTAGTAAAAGGTTCCATAATTGTTCTTTTACTGGAAAGAGTGACGAGGGGATGGTCCAGGGAAGTGAAGGAGGCATTTGGGTTACAACATCTTGGTCACATCAAAGCTTGAATTTAGTAATGGTATCAAACTCGGGAGTTGGAGAGGGGGGAGGGCATAGAAAGGCTGCTAGATTTGTTTATGAAAATTACTGCAGAGCACAATCAATAACTGATAAGATAATTAAAAAATTCATGACTGACATATTTCGGAATGACAGCAAACAAATATTGCTACCAGCAACATTAATATCTCAAAATGACCGCGAAAATAAGATAAGAGAAATCAGGGCCAGATCCGATTCTTTTCTGTATTCATTTTTTCCACGAGCGATTAGGGAATGGAATAGAAATGATTTACTGGGCGTGTAAACTTAAAATCCGACAGGAGTAGCTTTCGATAAAACTCTCCGGTCATCCTGATCTGGGTTTTCCATGGTTTTCCCGGATCACTCCACGCGAATGTTGGGATGGTTCCTCACAATAGCCCATAGGCGTCTCCTGCCATATCCCGTAACTATTACCCTTTCGGATAGGTGCAATGCACCCTCCGCCACACACTTTTATTGAATCGCGGAGTAATGATGATAATAATAATAGAGCTGGAATGCAATTCATTGCAGGGTAGGAAGAGGGTTAAGAGAGGTGGCCGCTTTATAACCACGTCTTTTTACTGTGATTTATTTTATTTTGCTGTCTGTATGGCCGACCCCTTTACAGTCGACCATGCAGACAGTAATTTAGTATATTTTTAAGCCACAGTATTATCTGTGTAGTGATCTAGGCGATCACTTGCCCAAATACGTCAAATTAATTTCTCTAGTCAGTATCCAGGGCGGGCGAGCATGGAAAAGTTAAGCAATAGAGCTATGACCTGGGAAGTAGCACGCATATCAGCAAGCCAGTGGCCAAGCGGCTGTCCTTATTGCAAGCTGTTAAAGTTACTCCATACAGCAGGTTAGCGAGGAGTATTGCCCTCTCCACATAGTGATGATAGGAAGGGGGAGTATCTATTTAAACCCTGGGAGCAGGGGTCTGTCTGTCTCTCTACGAAAGTCTTTCAACTAACCACATCGACGCCGAGGGCGTCGTCGCCGGCGCCGCCGGGGCGGCGGTCGCAGAGAAGAAGATGGCTGTCGTCTATTACTAAGGTGGGCTCTGCTGCGATAGTTGGGTGTGGACAGTTAAAGAGTAAATCATTTGGTCATATTCATATGGGCATAATCTTGTAGAGTTCTTATCAATATTCCAGTTAGTTTGGGCTGCGAGGTGCCCATAAGTTACATGCTCGCCCCGTCCTTGGCCGTATCTCTAATGCTTTGTTACAACTCCAATTAGACAATGTAAATGTTCACATATGCCATCAGTCATTGCTCATGTAAATAAATATGTAAATATGTAATTGCCGTTTACCGTATTTTATCCTAGCTTCCTCAGCCATTCCACTGTTATTATCTGAATGTACTGAGCATAATAACCTGTCAGGTGTTGCAGTAGGAACCTATGACGAATATTCATATCAGAACTATGGTCGATCTCCTATGGTCGACCCTTATCCACGGCTCCAGTGGAAGTTACCCTGTCTGCTCTTATCAATCAGCTTTCAGGGTCACTACATCTGGTCATTGTTAGGGCGCTAATGACCTCGCTGTCTACGCGCCCTAAAGCACAACAACAAAGGTGAAGAGAGCGCAAAGAGTGTACAATGCGTATATTGGAGATGAGATTATTATTATTTTTATTATATTTTACCCTTTGAGCGTAAATTCACCCACTTAGCCACTTTTGCCCTTTACGAATTTTAATTTTAAATTCTTTCAGTGGTTTTGGTGAATCATTCATCACTTTCCTTGGTAATTTATTCCAATCACTGACTCGCTTCCCTACAAAAGAAAATTATCCACTGTTAGCTAAGTGGTAAAATTGTTTTCTTCTTTTTCTTTCATTACTTCGACTTTAGAATCTATACGGTATGAGAAACACCTTCATCAGGTGTACCAGAAATGCTTAGTATTCCTTAGTGTATGTCATTCACAGACAGACTCAAATAGAACGTCTAAGTGAGATTATGACACTTAGTTACTCCATTCTGAAGCAAATTTTTGGAATTATATTCAATATTCCTGCTATACCTTACAACTCAACACACCGGGATTTCTCACCCGAAAATCAGAATATTTGTTTAATAAAATAAAGTTTTTAACTGTTTTTTTTTTTTTTTTTTTTTTTTTTTAACTGCTTAACTTCTCTCAACAGCGAGGTATTTAGAGACGGGGTTTTGACTGGTAACCACGATTTATAACACGATAAAGACGTTTTTGCACCTATTAAAAAAACTAACCTCTTGGAATTTGGATTTACTTTTTCAATATAATGTGTTCTCTACATTCCCCACTCACATTTTAGGGAAAAATTACCACAAATTAAATTTAAAAAAAAGTCGAAATGTGCTATGGTCGCGCTGCTATTGGATGTCTCCCGCCCTGCGAAAATAATACAGATCTCTTGAAATGGCGGATATGGAGCGTCCATAAACCACGTATCTCCATTTTGGGAACCTGTGAACCCTCTCTCCCCAAGTATCCCGACGTGGTTGGTACTGTTTTCTCTTGTCAGACTATTTCAAATTTCATACGGAAATAATTAAATGAAAGAAATAATTATTCACATGGAAAGCTACGTGGCCTGGCTCGGAACCCACCACCCACCCCTCGCGTAGCGTAGCGTAGTTTTTCCAGCCAAACCATCCCTTCCCCTAGACCTAGTCACGTAGTTTATGGACGCTCTCTTAATTACTCTGTTGCGACGTGTGCTTAGGATTTTTGGGTATTTTTCTGTCGTAAAGGGCCGCATGAAATTTATATCCAAAAAAATAATTCTGCTTTCTTTCAGCTACTCCCGCCATGTTGTATCGACACAAGAATCTACGGGTTTCGTTGTAATCAAATACGGCATTTCAGAAATGGTCACCACAGAGCGAAATTTTCTAAAAATATGTTCTTCTGTTCCAGGATGTATTGCAATTTAACCACAACTTCTAGGACAAAACAAAACAGTTTCAGTTGATACGATCCCAGTGCTGACAATTTTTGCAGAGCTGGTGGCATTTCGCTTACTTTGGCATCTTCAATCTAATTTGTGGCGACTTTTCCGTAAAATGTGATCGAGCACATGAAATGCTAGCAGTAATTCCAATTCCAGAGGTTAGTTCCATTTTTGATAGGTGGGGAAAATTATTCCAAACCGAGGTTTCCTGGTATTGCGGAATAGTGAAAAACTAGTGTTAGTCATCTGCAGAATCAATTTCTCTGACTAGGACATATTCGCCTGGGGTTTAGTACAGATTTCTTCCGCCAGGAGACGGTTGTTGCCTGAGTTCCCGGTTACCTGTAGCAGTGGACTTTGCGAAGCAGAGTGAACTGTGGAGCCAGGAGTCTGTGAGGTGAGTTGTCTACTAGGGCTGTATGTTACGAAGGAACCTGTGTTTATAACGTCACCGCCATATTTTGCTACAGTGCTCTAGTTTGTTGTGCATATTAAGGCACGACAGGCTTGCGTTTTCGGATTTAATATGTGATGCTGATCTTTAGTTGCATAGGCAGCTTCGTTAGTATGATAGAATAATGTAATTTTGGGTCTATTGGAGATCGCGATTCCGTAACAACAACATTAAATAAGAACGTTGTAATATTGCTGCAGTCAGTAGCAAAACGTATGATTTGCAAGCAATAATTCCGTTGTAATACAGTCAGGACAATTATTTTCAATCAGAAATTAGGTTGTAATGCAGCCTGAACCAGCATGAAACAGTTAAATGTACTTCGGAAAGAATTTCTAGCGGAGTCTTGCGTTTGACCATTGCAGTATTATGATGCCAACAGCAGGCGGAATCGCGATCTCCATTAATCTCGTAATTTTTTATATTGTCGTATAATTTACATAATATTTAAACTGGAATTAATTTGTTTCACGATAAGTACTTATAGCCGATTCTACTTGTAGATTTATCAATTTTCAGAGTTCTGTGTGAAATTTGTAATCATGTTTACATTTAACAGGATTATGTTCCTACGCTCATGTTAACTGCCGATTGTGTTCAAACTTCAGCATCCGCTGTCTTTTTGGTCTGAAAAATTTCGTTGTAAGATTCTTTAAACATTATTTTCAATTAAACGTGAACACAACACTTCTGAAATAAGAAAGCTAAAAGTAATGTAGTCCGGAAAAAGTACGCTATTTAATCGGTAGTGTGCCTTCTTCGTCTTCATGATTGTAGTGCACCCAACTTCTTAACAGAAACTGCACTCTGAACGTAAATTAATTGCAAGTCAGTAATTTGTAGATAAACGTTATTGGTCAGAGATCTAACAATACTCTGGAAGGTACCGTAAGTTTATATGATTTACTGACCAATAACATTCCTGCGGTTGTAGCTTGATATTACGAATACCCATATACGGTCAGCTTTTTTCATGAAAGTTTGTCCGCACTGCAAAAATGGACTAGTCTGTTAGAACGGACACAGCAATTATGGCTGCTACCGATTGGCCAATCACTGGGACTCATCAAGGCGTTGTAGTTTTCGTCTGAAAACTGTTGCACATGTTCGTTTGGTGATACTATTTAATATATGTTGCTCTTAGAGGTGTAAAATGTTGCCCAAGTTCGTTTGGTGATACTATTTAATATATGTTGCTCTTAGAGGTGTAAAACGTATAGATACCTCACAAACTTCACTCGAAAAGTGCCGTAACGCTATACCGCGAGCGACTGGGAGAAACATATTGCCATGTATAATGATAACGCTATCGTTCCTTCGACTATATTATTTATTAACTATTTTCTATTACACCCATGAAGATAGTGTATAACGCACAAAATTCACGCAAAATAAAAATAAAAAAAAACCTGCTGTAACAGTACACACTAAGCGATGAGAGGGCGCCATTTGTTATCATATGCGACTTCCAACGATAATAATATTACGTGCAACAAAATGCATCAACGATGAAAACCAAACCAACTTTATTATAAAAAAAAATAAAAAAAAAATTATAGTCCATTAAGCTACAAAAGGAAGCGTCTATGTCCCCTTTGGTCCAGGCTGCATTACAAACTATCCACAGGCACCGCTAATGATTCTGCTTCAAAATCATGATAAATCTATACTAATATATAAAGCTGAAGAGTTTGTTTGTTTGTTTGTTTGTTTGTTTGTTTGAACGCGCTAATCTCAGGAACTACTGGTTCGAATTGAAAAATTCTTTTTGTGTTGAATAGACCATTTATCGAGGAAGGCTTTAAGCTATATAACATCACGCTGCGACTAATAGGAGCGAAGAAACAATGGAAAATGTGGAAAAAACGGGGAAAATTATTCATCTTTGAGGGCTTCTGTTGCGTGCGCTGCGAAAACGGTTCAAGATACCAAAAAAAATGAATGAAAGGATTATTCCTCTTGAAATGATCTAAAAAAATGTCCGCGACAGTATATGTCTATCTTTTAAGATTAACTCACTAGAACCGTTTTTATGGTAATCAAATTTGATCGAAATTAATGCATTATTACCAATTATTTGTTAGAGTTGTATCAACATAATAATATTAATCTTTATCCAAATAATGTGTTGTTGATTAAGAGTATTTAATTGTGAACAAAATTGTCTATGGCATCACTTAATTTCAATGAACATCTTAGAAGATATTACGCGCGGTCGGCTCCCTTCTGAACGGTTGTATGCAGCGTTATTTGTTTTTGCGATATAGTATTGTAGTGTAATAATACTTTTTAAATACTATTTCATTTTGTTTTAAGGATAATATTTTGGTATAAAGATCATCAATGGATGTGTCAAAGGGCAATATTGACGGCGAGAAACAGTAGCGTGGACGAAATTAACGACCTAATTTTAAGTAAACTTCCAGGAGACTTAGTTACCTACACATCTATTGATAACGTAATGGATCAAGAAGATGCGGTACATTACCCACAAGAGTTTCTTAATTCTTTGAACCCAAGTGGCCTTCCCCCATATTCCCTCAAGTTAAAAATAGGTGCCCCAATAATTTTACTTAGAAATCTCAAACCACCAAATTTATGTAACGGAACCCGACTTCAAATTAAATATCTACGCAATAACGTGATCGTTGCAATAGTTTTGACTGGTCCAGCAGTTGGTCAAACAGTGCTTATACCTCGCATCCCAATGATTCCAAATGATTTACCTTTTAATTTTAAAAGAATTCAATTTCCCGTTAAGCTATCTTTCGCCGTTACAATTAATAAATCACAGGGGCAAACATTTAAACATGTAGGAATCGATTTACGTCAAGACTGCTTTTCACACGGCCAACTATATGTCGCGTTGTCAAGATCGGGTTGCAGAGAAAACCAATATGTTCTTCTGCCACAAGAAAATAAAACTAAAAATATAATTTACGCAGAAGTACTATAAAATAATTATGTTCTTTTAAAAACTTAAAAACTAAATTTGCAAAAAATGGTCTAAAATAATAACAGAATTTGACGCGGACAAAGTCGTGGGTAACTGCTATAATTTATAAAGCTGAGGAGGTTGTTTGCAAAAATAAATATGATGCCCAAAATAACTATTCCACGCGGACGAAGTCGCGGGCACAGCTAGTGTTTAATAAATCCCAATTTCTGGCGAATTATGCTTTAACAACAACCAAACGCCTTTTTGGTACAGGCTGCATTTCAAACAATAAAAAGTAAATTCCTTCTAACTAATGATGGAACAAGCATATTGCCGCACTTTCAACCTAAACAAGCTACGTTAATATTGCCTAAAACTACTTTGATAAATGCCGTAGAATATTAACATCTTGGAAATAACATGCGGATGTGTTTCTTGACGATGTACGAGTTATCGGTGGACGTCGCGTATGTGTACATAAATGAGGCAACCAACGTTCGCTTACGGTTCAAAGATTTTTAGTGTGTAATCTTTTCTATATTTATACTTTTATAACAACATATTCCCAAATAATATCATTCAAAGAACGTGTGCATGGTCATACTTCGCTATAAGGCTTGTCCCAGTCACTGGCGGTATAGCGTTACGGCACTTTTCGAGTGAAGTATGTGAGGTATTTATACTTTACACCTCTAAGAGCAACATATATTAAATAGTATCACCAAACGAACATGTGCAACAGTTTTCAGGCAAAACGACAATTCCTTGATGAGTCAAAGTGATTGCGCTATTGCCGGCCAATGTACGATAGTGAACGATTTTCGCAGCGCAACTTTTTTGCTACCCCTTCGTTGGTCTTGCGTAATTTTTTCTTCGAACAACATTATATGATGAATGAGTGAACGATATTTTCATCCAGAATGTACAGCCGTCGTTACTGACTGGCAATTACAGTGACGAGCGATTTATTATTTTTATTTGTGTTTTTTATTGTAGGTATCCTATTTTTATGTGTTGAATTGTATGTAGATAACCCTCAATATAAGTGTTTTACTTTCGTTTTTACCTCTTTTCGTCATATAAACAGCGACGAAGCTGTATCAAAATGTACTGTTTCTTAGGATGACATTGATGTAGCATTGTGCAGGATAAGTGATAGAATATTTCAGCGGCGGCCAAGCATAATCATAAAGTGTGTACATTTCCACATTGCTGTTACCACGTTTTGTAGCTGCACATTTCCACTTTGCTCACGAAATATTTTCCTTTTGGAAACATCACTCAAACTGATACTAGTTCTATGAAGTACAGTACCACCAGTTTGTATAATTTGGCGTCGATGATTCCTCGAAAGGAAGCGAAACGTGTACGACAGTAAAACAAAATACGATTGAATTTTTTTTTGAAAGGGCGTGCTCCACATTTTTTCACATTGTCTTTTCTGGTGTTTTTGTCCATTGAGGATAGAGCTATCAGTTTCTTTTTAAAAGGCATAGAGGGACATGTTAAGGTAACATATACCAAAAAAAAAAACCATATAAAGCTAAATAAAATTTTCTAATAAGGCCTCAGGCTTGCTTTTTCAGATTTTCCGAAAGTTTACATTTTATCACGTACACATATTCAAGCAAACACTAATTCAATTGCACTGGCCGTAATTTATTAAGAATTTAATCAAAACATCAGCTGCAGAATAATAGTCTACAACACACTTGCATTTTAAATAAATATTTGCAATAAATGTTTTTTTTTAAATTACGGTTGTACTCTCGCCACTTATGTTTCACATCTCTAATTCTTTGCCTTTTAGGCATCTAACACATTTGGCGATTTCAAAAATGGTTAAATAGAATCACCCTTTCACCTCAAATTTCACGCACCCGTTTGTTAGTGGAAATTATTCAAGAAAAAGTGTAACTCTTACATCGTAAACAAACAGAAAAGTTGATAACCGCTTCTAGAAACTAAAATCGGAATACACAATTTATACGGATTTTAGAGAATTCTTATTTTTGCATGACATGCAGTAGGAAATACATTTTCAAAAACGGTGGAAGTAAATATGGGCGTTCCACAGGGTGGTGTATTGGGACCGTTGCTGTTCATTATTCAAATGAATCATTGTGTTGATGGGTTTCGTTCAAAATTTAGGTTGTTTGCGGATGATATATTGGTATGCAACAAAACTGGTGGAGACTTAACCGCTGCAGAGCGACCTGCATAGAATATCAAAATGGGTAGGTCAGCATGGAATGAAGGTAAATGTCAAGAAGAGTCAGCTTATTAGGTACACAAATAAATAGCTAAAGGTTAATTATGATTATAAGGTAGGGTCTGAATTGCTGGTTGAAGGCTTAAAGTGTAAATATCTTGACATAACGTTTGATAACAAACTCGACTTAACTGGGCAGAGCACATTGGGCAGGTGGTAGAAAAAGGTTACAAAATCCTTCATTTACTGGAGAGGGTGACAAGAGGATGTACCAGAGAAGTTAGGGAGTTGGTTTACAAAACTTTCGTCAGACCATTGGTGGTGGTAGTGTAGTCTTGGATCCACATTTTGTTTATCAAATACAGTAGTTGGAAGATGTGCAAAGATGAGCAGCTAGATTTGTTTGTGAAAATTGTCGCAGGATCCACTCAGTAACTGATATGATAAGGGAGCTGGATTGGGACTCATTGGAGGAAAAGAGGAGGGTGAAGAGAGTGCTGGGAATGTAGAGGATGCGTGTTGGTGATGGAGCTTGGAAGGATATCGGTCAAAGAATTAGGAATAGTGCATGGAACCGGAAAGGCGACCATGACCACAAGCTGTCACTCGATTTCATGCATAAAGGAATGGGAAAATTTTCTTTTGTTGGTAAGGGTGTCTGTGATTGGAACAAATTGTCAAGTGAAGTGATGAATAATTTACCAAAAACGCTTAAGGAATTTAAAATTAAAAGTTGTAAATCTTAAAAGTAAATCAGGAGGATTTTAACACACCAATTATAAGAGATTATTTTTTTAAAAAAATAAAATAAATATCGGTAATTGGATGACTGGAGAAATTGCCACCGGTGTGTTAGCTCCAACTCAATTAAAAATGAATAACTAGACGACCCGTGCGAAAATTTTACGAATAAAATGCAATGAATAGCGAGGTTGAAGGCTTGTAATATAATGAAATGTGGAACCGTACTTTTGTAGCAAATATTTATTTTTTTAGGGTAATAGGTACGCATCAAAATACTTAAAACATATTACGAAACAGTTGGTAAAATTTAAAACACTGTATTTACGACAAACTGTTACTGACCTTAACAGGATACAACCAACCTGAACAAAAGTCACTGTAACATATCAAAATCTCTGTGATATTTGTTGCTGTGCGAATAAAATGTGTACCTTGGAATTGTATAGCAAAACCAAAGTGTAACAGAAAAAAATATCCGAAAAGTTACTTATTGAATAAAAAAAGTTTATTCACATCTTTGTGACATCTGCTGCTGCAATCTAGGGACTTGGCTCTGAACTTTCTCATACGCGCTACCAGTTTAATCACCAAATACCGAAAAATTCTTTATGATTTTACCTAACTGGAGACCTTAACCTCTAAAACTATATGATATTCATCGATTACAGCTAGGTATCGAAGAAGATAAATGGCTTGTAATAATAATAAAATAAAAACACGCTGTAGAAATATTGATACTATTTCCCTTTAAGGGTCGAATTCCAAAAAATGCCTTTTATAAAATATGGTGTGAGCAAAGCAGCCACCTTGGTCTTTAAAATGATACCTCATTTATCGATTTCGGTTAGGTATCAAGGGAAATAAATAGCTCATGACAGAAAAATGCGTTGTAGAAATATTAATACTTTAGCTCTTTAAGGTTAGAAATTTGAAAAATTTCTTTCTTAAAATGTGGTTTAACGGAACCTAAGACCTCAATCTTTAAAATGATACCTCGTTATTTTGTTTAATTATCAATGGAAATAAATGACTCGAGACACAAAAAAGGCATTTTAGAAACATTGATATTTATGCCCATTTTTTTTTTTTTTTTTTTTTTTTTTTGCTGTCGTCAGTCTTTAGACTGGTTTGATGCAATCCTCCATCCCTTCCTATCCTGTGCTAACCTCTTCATTTCTACATACCCCTTACAATCCACGTCCTCAATTATCTGCTTCATATATTCTAATCTCTGTCTACCTCTGCAGTTCTTACCTGCAACTGTTCCCTCCACTAACAAATTAACTAATCCAGCATGTCTCAAAATATGACCTACCAGCCTGTCTCTTCTTCCTGTAAGCTTCTTCCATAAACTTCTTTTCTCACCCATAATTTCTAAAACTTGTTCATTTCTTACTTTGTCTGTCCACCTAATTTTCAGCATTCTTCTGTAGCACCACATTTCAAATGCTTCAAGTTTCTTTCTTTCCGGTATTCCTAAAGTCCATGTTTCGCTACCGTAAAGTGCTGTGCTCCACACATAGAGTTTTAAGAAGTTCTTTCTAATTCCTAGATCAATATTTGAAAATAAAAGGTTTCTCTTTTTCATGAAGGCTATTTTTGCTAGTGCTATTCTGCTTTTAACATCATTCCTGCTTCGGCCATCGGTTGTAATTTTGCTTCCCAAGTAACAGAACTCACTCACTTCTCCTACTGCATCAGATCCTATTTTTATATTTAATCTGCTAGTATTGGTGTCATTTCTGCTACATTTCATCACTTTTGTTTTACTTTGATTTATATTCAGTCCAAAATCTTCCTTCAGTATTTTGTTCATGCCATTCAATAACTTCTCAATATCCTCAGCCCTCTCTGCTAATAAGACAATGTCGTTAACAGTTCAATTAAAAAAAATTCAATTCTAAAATGTAATGTTACCACAGCGGAAACCTTACTTTTTAGAATACCACATTTATCTATTTCGGTTAGATATTAGTGGAGATAAATGACTCTTGACACAAAAATGCGTTGTAGAATAATTTATACTTTTTCCCTTCAAGGGTTGAATTCCAAAAACATTCTTTCTTAATGTATGATGTCACAAAGATGAGACATTACTCCTCATAATCCTACTTCATTTATCGATTTTGGTTAGATATCCGTGCGTTTTAGAGAAATTGGCATTTTGCCCTTTAAGGGTCGAATTACGAAAAATTCATTTCTTAAAATATAATTTTACCACGGCGAGGACCTTATTCTTTAATATGATACCTCATTTATCTATATCGGTTAGATATGAAGTGAGATAAATGGCTCGTGACACAAAAACGCACTGCAAAAATATTGATACTTTTGCCCTTTAAGGGTCGAATTCCGAAAAATTCTTGTCTTAGTATATGACTTCACAAAAGCGGAGATGTTAATCTTTAAAATGATACTTCATCAAACAATTTAAGATAGGTATCCAGGGTGATAAATGACCTGAACACAGAAAACAGGATTTTAGACATATTAACATTTTTGCCCTTTAAGGATCGAATTCCGCAAACATTCTTTCTTAAAATTTGATGTGACCAAATTGGAGACCATAAGCTTTCAAATGACACCTCATTCATTGATTTCGGTTAAGTATGAAGGAAGATACAGGCTTGTGACAAAAAAATTACCTTATAAAAATAATACATATGATAGTAATAATAATAAAAATATTTTCCTATTAGTCGGACATAATTGATTTCAACGAAATGTTTGTTTAACTATAGTTCCAGTGATTGTACTTACATTCGTTTATTGCTTTATGCCTGTAATATTTCATGGTAAACACGAAGAAATATTCGAGGCGTTATTTGGTTTGATTTGCTTGGTTTTGCCATTAAAACTGTGGTTGGTGAGAACAGTGCCGGATCTATGAATTTTCCGAGCCAGACCTTTTAAAAATTAGTTTGGTGCGCCGGACGGTAGCTTTTTAATTTTTTTAAAGTCACCGCTGCATGAATTGCCGCTAGTTCACGCGTGATTTTTCCGCCCTTTCAAACATTTTTTTGACGCTCCTGAAGTTACCGCCCAGGTCAAGTACCTGTGTTTTCCTCTCCCCCTCTCCCCCCGTCCCCACAAAGATCCGGCACTTAGTGAGAGCCATAAAACCAAAACAACAAATATTCAAATAATTTCGTACTTATCATTTAACCATAACGATCCGGGTTGAGGGTTATGTTTCAGTAGTTTAATTCTACATATAACAGAAATTTTGTCAATTTTGGGGCATTCTATATACTCCAGATGTTTAAGGCAGTGGAACTGTGCCACATGTGATTCAAAATCCATTGATAACTACGTAAAATTTAGCCCAGTTTATTGGCAGTTTACGTGCATTTATAAGCTTTGTGAGTGATCTATGTTACCGAACTGAAAAGTTTCTTGATAGTACTACCAAAAAATCAATTCCCTTCTTCAGACTAGTTCTTTCCTTGCCACGGCCGAACTTTTAAACAAGTACCAGCGAAGAGCTTTTGTAATGATGTACAGCTCAAAGGATGCAATACAGTAGCGTCGCCGAATTCATTACAACCATTACCCTCTTCACTGAAGGCCAGGGCCGTCTCTAATCCAGATTTCCGTTTCCCAGGGATTCCCGAAATCATTAAAGAATTGCTTTAGTCAATTCCTCCTCCTTTCGTACCTGCAACTATCTAGCGGCACTAACGTATTTGACGTTGGCGATCCGTAACTACCTAAATTCTGACTTTCACCCGCAACGATTTTTTATTCATTGTTCGTGCGCAGGATTTTACCTATTGTCGGCATCATTCAGAGGAGAGAGGAAGAAACACCTCTTATACTCTTTTTGAAGAGTTCAAGGACGATGGAAATAATTTTTTAAATTATTTTTGTATATCAGGTGCTTCCTTCGATAATTTTTGTAAGGTTCAAGGACATTATGCAACGCAAAACACAAAATTTCATTCAATCTGTTGAAATGATCGCTGTGACTTTAGAAAAATTATTATAACAAATTTCTATACAACATTAGTTTAATTTATATCAATTATCTTAGTATACGTAAATTTACAAAGTTCTTTAATTTTTCAAGTCATCATCATCCTCAAGTTTCAAGCCTCTGGTCGGCTCTGCTTCATACACAAGCCTTTCCATTTCCTTCTTTGTTCCCACTACCTCTCTAACATTTCAACTAAATACAGAAAAAAATGAATTATCATTAAAAGTTATTACAAAGAAGTACAGTCCACAATCAGATCCGACAGTAACTCAACATAAATATTTTTAACCAATTTTTAATCCTGTCATCGAAGGAAGCAACCGTACGACCAAAGTTGTCTGAAGACAAGCACGCATTTGTTCACGTATCACTGACTTCCTGGAAGGACATGATGTCGTCCCTTCTAGAGGAAAAGGACGATTGCTGAACAACACAATCACGTCAGGTCGTACTCGTTCCGTGTGAAAAGTCCCATGCGCTTTTGCACTTCACTCGTAAGACTTTTTATCATGCGACTCAACATCGTTGCATTTGAAAGGGTTAGTGCTTACGATTGAAGTAAAGATGAGAATGGTTTTTACAACACTTCTTTTGTGAACCTTCTGTAACTATGTTAAAGTTGTCTGAAATGAGACGTGAATCAACAACGTACAGTACCAACCATAGATGGAAAATCTATCTCCCTCGGTCAATCTTAGAGACACCAAAATTTGAGGTTGAAAGTGTTTCCACATGTTCAGCGAAAAGAAAAGTTTTTCCATTTTACAATACAATCTCTGACATCAAACCAGCCTTTTCGCCTAAAGCCTCAAATCCGGATGCATGGTTTCTATTAATTTAATATTTTTAATAAAATCGCTCAGTTGTTTTTTAAATAAATTATAATTCATTTCAAATAGAGAAATGTAAAAGTGGCAGCAAGAAGGGGTTTTCTGCTGTTACAGGTGTGTGTGTGTGTGTGTGTGTGTGTGTGTGTGTGTGTGTGTGTGTGTGTGTGTGTGTGTGTGTTTTAACAGCTGGAAACCCCTACTTGCGACCACTTTTACACATGTAACCCAAACTGTTTATTTTCTTTACATGTTTCTCTTTGAAATGTATATTTAAAAAAAAAAAACAAAAGTAACGAAATTTTTGGAAACAAATGATTTTCTTTTTTAATTTAATTAAAAATGTTTGCGTCCATATTTCAATAGGCAACCCGGCAGAACCTTATTCTGCTACGTAGCTCCATTTTTGTCGCCTATGAAACCCCGTCTCCCCCACGTAACCATACTAGGCTGTTACCTTCACCTCCCCCCTTTTACGTGGCACGTAGCTTTTCTCCCTATTCACTTCAGAAGACATTTTTATAGAGTTTCATCTTTTCAGACTACCATAAGGCACATACGCAGATAATAAAATGACGGAAATAAATATTCACATGCTTTTGTTTTTTCTGTACCTCATTTTTAACTGTGAGAAATAATATGAATGGAAAGCTACGTTGTTTGGCTCGGAACCCTCTCCCTCCCCCCTCACGTAGCTTTCCACCCAAATCCTCCGTCCCTACACTGAGCCACGTAGTTTATGGACACTCCTTAATAATTACACATAAAAATTGTATTTCAACAAAATAAGATGGACGTAGAAACCGTGCTGCCAGATCTTGGACTACCACTACCGAGTGCGGTGGGTAAGCGTTCAAGCTGGTGCCTGGCATTCGGGATGAACTGCTTTCCCCGCACCGCTGGGTCCCACCCAGGTAGGGGCCTCCCATGGCTCTCTTTCGTTCGGCTTTCTTAGTTAAATGGCAGAACCGATAGTTCTCAACGTTGGCTAGGCGGCTTGTTTCAATTTCACCTGCTTCTCCTTTCACTTTCTTGCCATAAGCTTTGAAATTTTCACCTTGAAAGTGTAAAAATTTTTCATAATTTACTTTTATAAATTTCGAAATGGTCCTAATGGTCCGCCGTGCTATATTTAATCCGAAATGACATTATTTTGCCTTAATTCACAGGACAAACGAGCTAGGAAAGGTTTCTAGGATGACTCCGCGTACGGTGGATCAGAGTTTCTAATACCTACCGTCGTGGGTGAGCGGTTAACGCTCTGGCCTCGCGTTTGGGAGGACGCCGGTTCGAATCCCCGTCCGGGCATCCAGATTTGGGTTTTCCATGATTTCCCCAAATCTCTAGAGGCCAATGCCGGGATGCTTCCTTCAAAAAGGCCATGGACGAATTGTTTCCCGTTCCTTGTCCAAATCCCATCCCGCAACTAATGACCTCGACGTCTACGAGGCGTAAAGCCATAAGTAAAAGAAAAAGCAGTTTCTATTACCGACCAATCACTTCGCTTTGCGCGTTGTGCGAGGGCAACGACAGCGTCAACTGTATAGCTTACGCAATATTTTCCACAGTTGCTGGATGAAATATTTTGATTGCTGTTTTTTGACATACCTTTTTATTGAAGTCATAATTTACGAAATCTGTCCATTGCTGGTAGAGAGATATACATGGTGGCATGATGGTGATAAGCTGGGTCATGAGCTTAGTAACTGTTAAATCCTAGTCATCCTTCCAGTCTTTGGCGTAGCAACTACGACAGTGGTTGAAGTGCCTATCACTACCTCGTCGGCTGCCTTTCATTTGTCCGATAGTTGACAGGACGGACGTTCTTTGGAAGGCGAGGAGCTGCAGGCAATTTCTGGCTCTTGGTAGCCGGGCTGTGCTCACACCTGTCGCAGCTGCGGACCGAGACGATCTGGGTGTCTTCTACGAGCCTGCCTTCTTATTAGACAGCGATTGAAGCAAACACCATTGGATCCACCGCAGTTGCAGCACAGTGGTGTATCTGTTGGCACCACGCACGACGCTGTGATTTTCCCCTCAGCGCACTCATCGTGCTTCTTGCGTACAATCACGTGCAAGGTGACCTTCAGCCTGACATATAAGCACTGTTAGTATTGAAGGTTTCTTGATTTTGTTCTGGATGTCTGCTCGGTGAGGAACGCCTTGCCTGAGTGCGGGCGTAGGTAGTACGCATGGGGGATGTTTACCACTCCATGGTAACGTCTGGTAGTATCAGTAGGGGTGGTTTCCAGTTGTCTTCCCCTACGTGACAATTTTCGTAAGTTACAAGTGTGGATGAGTGTGATAGTGTGCATGTCGTGAATTAGAGATTTAAGAATGGAAAGGGTGAAATATTGTGCCTGCCCATTCAGGCCTACTCTTCCGAAAGACAGAGATTTCACCACCAGCCTTAAGGCCCCCAAATGACGGACGAATCACCACAAACAGCGTCGTATGTCCTCACTCCATATTCACTGCAGTAATGTTTGGGGTTTAATCCAGAACTATGGTTCACATTGTGGTGTTTAGGAATTGTGCACCACCACGTCTCCTACCCTGCCAGCCGAGTCCTAACGATACCAGGACTTGAACCAGCTAAACCCATGTTAGTGCCTGACACCATCGCAGTGCCGCAACAGAGTCAAATGGGCGGGACCAATTTCACTAATGATTTAAATATATCCTCCCGGTCATTATACTTCTGTTGTCACAGAATGATGTTAAATAATCGTAAATAAGGTCCAAGTACGATGAAAAGTCAGTCAACAATTTTCCGGACATTCGTAATAAGACACCATTTCAGTAGTAGCACTGCTTTCCGCGAACGCGAGATTACAGTTGATACTACTGTGGCGACGCTTGCTTTAATCGACTTTGATCGCAACGGTATTGAGTCAGGCATTGCAGCATAAACACATCTGCTCCGCTAGCAGTTTGCACAAACGAAGAACAAGGGGCAGCGATACGATTTCTTTGGTCATAGGGAGTAAAAGGGTTGAAATTCATCGTATTTGCTGTTCGGCAGACGAAAAAGTGTCAATATCAATAGATTTTGAAAACAGTGGTAGCGTTACCTCCAAAAACAGGGTAACAATAGCTATTCTCATAGTTATGTGGAACCATAATTACAGGTTCACGTCACAAAAAAGTGCAAATGGAGCTATTCGTGACCACCATGGAACTGCCTCAACCATAAGTCTCACTGACGTTGCCCCATTCTACAAGAGCGAAAAGCATTTGAGCCTATATGAATAAAACCAGTTGCTAATAGACGGTGTTTCCATTTGCAATTGTGTCACAAGCAACTGCGGGAGGATGGTCAATATACCATATATCATCGTATACTGTTTGCACAGTCATTAGCAGTACATTGTCGCGGACAAGTGTTTTCGAGTGGATCCAGAAGTTTAAAAGTGGCCGGACAACTGTGACGCAAGAAGAGGGGGAGCATGGCGTCCGTCAACGTCCACCACGTACGACAAAATTGAGCAAGCTTGATTGATGATTTCACAGATAGGCGAGTTACTATCTATAATGTAGCGTCTACTTTGAATATATCATGATTCTGCCTTTAACATTATCCATGATGAACTCTGGTTCCGTAAAGTCTGTTCACGATGGGTGCAAAGACAATTCACTGAAGAACACAAACAGAAATGTCTTGAGGTCTGCCAACGCTTACTCTACCGTTACAACAAAGAAGGTAACTCATTTTTGGAAAGAAACCTGTGATGAAACGTAAGTTCATCACTAGCCAGAGTATGGAAACGCCCTGAATCACCGGTGAAGAAGAAATTCAAGACTGCGTCATCGGCGGGTAAGATTATGCTAGCCGTATTTTGGGTCGCAAAAGAGCCTATACTGAAAGATTACGTGGAGAAGGGAAAAAGCTATCAACAAAGAATATTACTATGTAGTGTTGTCTAACAAACATAAACCAGCAATTCGCAGCAAACGACGAGGTCTTCAGTCAAAGTGTTGCTGTTGCACGGTAACGCCTTGAATCACCATTGAAACCATAAGCAAATTGGGTTCTGAGGCGCTTGAACATCCTCCTTACAGTCCAGATCTTGCTCATTTTTTGTGCCGCTGAAGCCATCGATTTTTCTCGGACCAAAAATGCAGGCAACGCATCAGTGGCTTTGAAACTAACCGAAAACTACTGTTTGGCAGGAATACACAAGCTTGTGCAATCTTGGACCAAGTCCATTACTAAGAGGGAGACTATATTAAAAAATAATGATTAAGTTAAATTGTAAATAAATTGCTTTACGAAAAGTCGGGGTAGTTTTTGACTCGACCTCGTATATTTCGATCCTCAAATACGTATCAACCCTAAAACTAAAACCTGTGCCCCGATGGAGGCTACAACTCTTATTTCCCCCCATGGTATGCTGAAGCTGCGTAAAATGGTCCAATTTGAGGGCGCAAGCTCTGGACTGTGTTCAGGATTCACGTTGCGACGCCGTGGAGCCATCGACGGCAGGTTGTGCGCCCCGTTAATGACCCAATCGGGTGACGGTCACGTTGTCCGATATCGGCCATCACGGCAGT
This sequence comes from Vandiemenella viatica, assembly GCA_031002005.1. NCBI lineage: Eukaryota > Metazoa > Arthropoda > Insecta > Orthoptera > Morabidae > Vandiemenella > Vandiemenella viatica. Next base: position 169,034,175 of record JARYHS010008075.1, read on the forward strand.
GAGCACGACACTCGTAATCGGACACTGTGCGTCAGGCCTGCGTGAGGTACGGCTCGCGATACGGGGTGCGTGCGACAGACACGAAAAGCCGACCTCACGATACAACAGTAGATAAACTCCCAGTATCAGTGCTCTGTTTAATACATTGCTTAAGGTGTCCGACCACTTTCAGAGTGTTCGGTAAATAATGGAAAAGGCGCTTAACTATCGAAAAGCCTTACAGTGTTCTAACAAATATAAAATCTTGACCTTAGCAAAAGTGTCACGGTTTTGTAGTAGGTCACATTTTGATTATTTTTTTAACTGACCCCCTGAGTTCAGTTTAGGTCATGCCATTTATATGGAGAAATCTATTTTTCTTCTGATACCATTCCCGATTACGTGTGTTGGCAGTCACCATGGAAGACGTACCATACACCCTACCCCCCCAATTCCTCCTCCCCCCTCAATAGCCTAAGTTTCGGCTGCATGATTTCTACGTCCATCTGTTATTTCATTGAAATGTAATTTTTATGTATAATTATTAGTAGCAGAATACGATTCTGCCGGGTTGCCTATCCAAATATACCCGCAAGTATTTTTAATTAAATTTCCTAAAGAATCAAAAAAATTTCGCTTTTTTTTAAAAAATAAATTATAATTCATTTGAAAGAGAAACTTCTAAAGAACATAAAAACGTTGGGTCGCCTATATAAAAGTGGCCACAAGTCGAGATTACCAGCTGTAAAATTATCCTGACAGACGGTGTGGTGCGCTAGCTCTCATGCGCTCCTACGTATCATTAACGGCTGGAAATTTCTACTAGCAGCCACTTTTAAACAGGTAACCCAAACTTTTTATTCCACCTCGTGGACTCGAAACAGCTAATCATTACATGTCAGCGTCGGATACCATCGCGTTGCCGCAATCAACTCAGTCAACTTATTAGTTACGATTTATTTATTTAAAAAATTACATTAAATGTTCAAATTGGAGGACTCCTGTTAATAAAGTCTTAATTCTGCGAGCACGAGCAACCGTTTTAATTTGTTTATCGGCCGATTGGATGCGCGTTCACAATTGTAGATTATGGGTTTTTATTAACAATGTCTTTGACACATCCAAATAAAAAAATGCGGGTTATTTAGCCAGGTGATCTGGGAGAAGCTCGCTCCGTTGACTCAATTGGTTACTATATCGTGATGGTTTCCAACGCTGACACGGGGTTACCTGGTTCTAGTCCTGGAGGTGGAAGGAACGTTCATCGACAGGACTTGGCCGACAGGGAAGGAGAAGTTGTTATGTACGATTCCTAATCACTAGATTGGCCACCATAGTCCTGCGTTAAATTCCAAACCTCTCTGCAGTGCGTATAAAGTGCTGAAGATGATTCTTCCACCGGATTGGGACTTTAAGTTTGCGGCGTCGCTGGTGTTTTTCGGAAGAGTATGTCCCAATGGGCCGACACCGGGTCTTCAGCCTCTCCCTTCTTTCATCTCTCATCCACAACTCAAACAACCCTCTAGACTGAACAAACACGCTATCACAGTCATACACACTTACAATGTATTTATGAACACTCATTGGGGAACGCAATGGGAAACAACCTCAATACATTATCTCCCCGGAACGTTCCCATGCATAGTTGAACACCTCCCACCACCATCCCCAACATCGTATGGAAACAGTTTACACTCCGATACTGATGCAGCACCAAAGAGGAAATACCGAAAAAAAATTCCTCCACACGAACTTGTTTGGAGTCTTATATTCAAAGAGCACAAGGTAAAGCAAAATGGTTTTAATACGGTATGACTGTGTCTGTTTAGGGTAACATGCACAAAGAAGCAGATTTCTGCAGCACATATGCGCAGGAGATTCGACAACATTGTACTTCTTGATCCAGAGTATATTATTAAGTCGCTTTTTTTCTTATTTCTTTTCTTTTCTTAAGTCGTTCCGTAGTGTCTCGAAGTGCAGCATAAGATATTTGCAAGGGAACATTGAGTATTACCTTTTCTTTCTTGGCATTCATCTTTTGCAGTAAGCACACTATTGAAAGGGCACTTTGCAACTAGAAGCAGTATCACTTGCACTTTACTATCTGAGCCTTCAGAATGCGTAATGGTCTTCTTGAGAAGTAGAAGCGCCTCCATCACCTTGCCATGTTTGCCGATCATTGTGTACCAAGCTAGAGGTTTTACTTCCAGATTTCTCCCATCTATCCCATAATTAACACATGCAATCAATGAATTACTATGAACGGGAATAAGATCTACATCAAAGTTCCATTAGAAATCGGAGACATTTGTAAATTCGCCTGTGAATGACTCCAAAATAACAACTGCTAATCATCTCCATTATTTATTTTCGTCTTTGCTAAACACAGTACAACAGCTGTTTATGGTGTACACTCTTTGGTAAAAAAAATTAAGTGTGGGCACCTGAGACTAAGTCCATTATTTTGCACTATGTAGCATCACTGGAGAGTTTGTTCTAGGTATTGACTTGAGGAAATGAATAACAGATGGCGCTGAGCTGAATACCCGCAATGATGCCACATTGTACGAAATAAGGTACTTAGTCTCAGGCACCCACAGTAAATTTTTTTGCCAAAGAGTGTACAGTCATAACCCTCTATTATTATTACAATCTTCTGATCTGTTAAATGACACCTCTGTATCACAACATGCCTCTCCCTTAACACTTCGCAACACATTAGCAAATTTTTTATTTTTTTTTCCAATCTCCTGACTTCTTTCTTACTTACTAACGTTATGCTACCACCTTTGACTCTACGATCATTGGTTCGGACGTTGTACCAGTTTGTAGTATTAGCTAAGCAAGATCCCGCGTTATTTGCATTGCCTGGCAAGGTGGTTAAATTCCTACCCCTGTTCCGATAAGTCTCTTGGGACGCTCAGGTATTCAACAAAGGGGTCATCCATAAATTAAGTCACACATTAAGTGGGAGCGAGGAAGTAAGCAAAGTGAAACACCGTGTGACAAGGGAGGTGATGAGTCATAAGCTTTGTGACGTCACATATACAATTGGTATCACATTTTGGCACGCGCGGCATCATACAAAGCCACTAACCAATACAAGCAATCACATAAGAAGCAACAAGGGGTTTTGCCCATTGCGAAAATTATTCCTCAAAGAATTGTAACTAGACGTGACGGGCAAGTTTTTTTGTTTGATAAATGATGCCTGAGATAAATGGTTGGATGAAGGTGATGTTGACACATCGAATTTTCCAAACATTATCCAAATCGAAAACTAAGTGGCCGCTACGCCAGTCATAAATTATGAAAAGAATAGATTCAGAGTCCATGGACACAAGATGATTAAATTTTGTATAGTTCATTTTATTTGTTATGTTTTTTCAATTGTCTAAAATGTTTGATATTGTTGATTTTTTTAGAAATATTTTAAAGAGAGATATTTTAATAATTTTGGAAATTCTGTTTTAATTTAATGATTTATAAATTTAAAATTATAAAATATTTGACGTCACACCAGGAGAGGGAGATCACACAAATGCGACCACCTGTGACAAGGAGGGATCTAAAAATCATAATTATAGTGTCTTAATTTATGGATGGCTCCAGACTAACTACGCCTTACCACTGCAGGAAGGCTTAGATTGGGTCTTCACATACTGCATGTAAACGGGAAACCACGCGCAGTAGCTGGGTGTTTGCCGGGTGGCGGTACTTGTTGGAGCCTCATGCTGCCCAATCGCAGGTGGCTGCGCCGCCTGTTGCTCTTCGCGTGACTGCCTGCATTCATAACATAGGTGATGCCTTTTGTTAGGCGGTTCCGTTTCCGCACAGTGATTGCCTGTCAGTAGGGTCCCCCAACTAGTCATTCGGCACCAGATATGTAGTGCATACCATCTACTCACCTGAATCACAACTACCAATGCCAAAGCATTTCTCCGCGATATAATACAAAGTGGGTAGCAGAGGGCTCGTTGCACCTACCCTAAAGGCGTAACGTCTTGACGGACGTTTTACTTGATCACGTAAAACGTAACTTAACCGAAGGTTGGTTGGATCCTCCCGAAGGAGGCATACTAAGCCATTGTGTCAGAGGTAGTTCACGGAGCGTCCTGGCATAGCTCGTATGATTTAAACACAACTCTCAAAATTCCTGCGCCTGCCGGGGCAGGAGCAGTGAACGTTTTGAAAGCAAGCGCCTTAGCCACTGAGCTACCAGATCGCTCCATCAGAAAAATATTGTGTATGGAAAGTAAAACAGACATTTTACCAGAACTTAATGAAGACTGGCGACTTCCAGAAAACGGATCGGCGGGAGCATTGTTTTCAGTCTTGACCGACGTTTTCCCTTCAGTCTTTTATCATCTGTCACCTTGTGCGGAGCTAAAATAACTATTATTTTGTTTTTCTTTCCGAAAACATTTTAAGCGGTGGAATATACGACCGTAGTCACATAATTTTTTTATGTAATTCATTGAGTTGTATTCTAGTTATTCTTGTAGATGGCAAGTTAAAGAAAAAAACCTTCAGTGACCGACACAAGAAAATCAGACAAATGCTTTGGTTGATAAATGTAAGGAAGTGTATATTAAAAAAATAAATTCTTTTCGTTTAGTGTTTCGTAAAGGGTTGCTAAAAATTAAAAAGTCGGTATGTTCTGGTGTTGGTGCCGATGATGTTTACAAACCTTCTCTGTGGAATTTCAACCTTTCTTCATTCTTAAATACCAAAAGAGAAACAATTAGCAATATAGAGGATGATTCAGAATTTGATGTAAGTTGTTAACCGCTGCAAATTAACGGAACTGTACATGGAAATGGAAAAGTACATATAAAAATGAAGTTTATTTACTAGCTATATAGTAGTAGCGCTAAATATAAACGTAAGAAATAATTACTGTCTTCAAAGTTATTTTATCAAATTTTCCTCAAAGAGTTACGGCATTGTCCTACCAATGTCTTGAGCCTTGTTTATTAAAGTACATCGTGAATGGATCCCTTACACGTTTCGCATCTTCCAGGACAAGTCCACTCCTCCGTGGTTGAATGTTCTGCGTATTTCCTGGTCTCAACAATTCGAATTTAACTTTACAAGTTTCTGGTATAAGGCGACTAAGAGATTGTTGGGACATTACAGCTGTGAACTCAAGACCTTTAGATTGTTTCGACATCACAGTTGTGAACTCTAGATCTTCGTGGTCTAGTTGTTACTAGAAATCTTATCATAGCAGTCAATCTCTCAAGGGATGAGATTCTTCTTTCACAATCTTGGTTTTTGTATTTTGGATTATTGATAGCAATTTCAAATAAGGGTCCGTAACCATTCGCAAAATTGAAATTAGTTCCGCTGACGTTTTAAAACTTTTAGTTCACATCCATAATTAGACATAAATCGAACAGCTTTTTAAAATGAATGTGGCGATTGCTTCTAGTTCCTTACGTAGATTTAATAGTAAGGATACATTTCGAGTTTGTGATTTTCTGTCGTCAAAAATTCCGATATACGAAAAGAGGTATTTATGTTGCTCCTAGCAAAGGAGAGTCGATAGCAATGGACGTCATGGTTCCGAGTTATAATATAACTCTCTACTGATCCTTGTCATGTTTATTGTGATCTTGCATATAGGTCTTGCGATAAGGAGTAGAGACGATAGGTATGTCAAATGGACCTAGCGTGGTGTGTGAGCGGTTAACGCTCTGGCCTCGCATTCGGGAGGATGACGGTTCGAATCCCCGTCCGGGCATCCAGATTTGGGTTTTCCATGGTTTCCCCAGATCATTCCAGGCGAATTCCGTGTTGCTTCCTTCAAAAGGCCCATGGCCGAATTCCTTCCCGTCCTTGTCCCCAGTCTCATCCCGCCTCTAATGACCTAGACTTCGACGAGGCGTAAAGGCAAAAGTAATTAAAAAAAAGTGTCAAATAGAAAAATCCACTGACATAAGTGACCTTGAAAAAGCGCAAATTGTTAAGGCCAAGCGCGTGGGAAGAGCATCTTGGAAACGGAAAGGCTAGTTGGCTGTTCGCTTGAAACTCTTGAAGGACGGTGAAACCAAAAGTAAGCGACAAAGTGGTGAACGTCCATGCCTCATCACAAAACGCGGTGGTCGGAGGCTTTTCCAGTCTGTAAAGCAGGATAGGCTACGATGTGTGAAATACCTGACCGTAGAGTGCGTTGCGGGTGCAAGCACGCTGTTCCGCGTACATTGAAGACCCGCAGCAGACCGCCCACACGAGTTCCCATGCTGGCCAAACGACATAGTCAGCTACGAGGTTGGACTGTGATCAATGGAAACATGTCTCCTGTCAAATGATCACTTTTGTTATACATAAAGTCAATGGTTATGTACATAGCTGGGCACCGTTAATCCTAAACTTCGTTAATCAGCAATCCGTTACTTAAAATGTTAACTTCGATAATCGTTAAAGCGTTACGTTTTTGCAGAATTGACGGAAGTTAGTTATCCATTAAACGTTAACAATCAACAGCACATCTACCCAACGTCCCTCGGAGTCTACGACATGGCGACTCCCCAGATCCTTAGTAAAACTATGTTAGTGATTTATTTCTATTGAGACTATACCTGCTGATCGAGAAGTCAAATGCTGTGCAAGGTAGTCGCGGGCACTCTGCAGGAAGTGATGTATTCTTCGCCGAGGTGGCGGCGTGGGAGGAAGGCGAGAAGGTGGGGTCGGAGGCGACATAGGATCAGTTTGTTTTCTTTTACTGCAGTCAGTTGTCCGATTACGCCAGCGAGTACGGACGCACTTCGCTACGGGCCAGGTTTAAGTGGAGTTCTCAAAAGATCTGCGCAGCACTCCCCCCCCCCTCCCCCCACACACAGCTGCTACAAGTGGCAGTGGCGGAAGCAAATCAGATTCGAAAAAATGTACTTCATCAAGACAATTACCTGAAATATGGTGCAAAGAAGAGAAATAGGCTCTAATTAGAAAATGTTTTGGTTATTTGCATCTCAAAAATACAACCACGATTCAATAATTCATTAAAACATTAATGGGCACCGCGTTCTCACTGAAAATTTGTATTTTTATTGCATTTATCTGGCTTATGACCGTGACCCCCGGAGAAAGACTTGGCGACACCACTGGCAGTCGCAACCCAAAGGTTGAAAACACTGCCCTAAATCATTCCACGTAAATGCAGATATGATTTCTTCAAAATTTCTTGGTCAAATTCCTTAGCGTTCCTTTTTTTTTTTTCAGTCCTTTCCGGCCTCCAAGATGGACTCTGGTCGGCGAATGGGTCGTATTATTTAAAGAAAAATTCAAATCATTTTGTAAAATAACATTCTTTTAAGTTTAATTGTAAAGATCTAAAGTAAATTCTTAAAATTCTGTCTTTTTTCATAGGAAACGGAGAATTATCTACCCACCAGATCAGCAGCAGTATGAGCGACACTGCACGACGAAGCGAAGACGCCACAGAAACTCAAGAAAATTGTTTGATGGGCAGTGAAATCGATAACCAGAGAGAAGGGGCTCAAGGGAACGGTTCGTCACATCATAGTAGAATCGGATCGGTGGATCTCGTACTCAGTAATAATGAGTCCGAGGGTGAAGATAGCGATACGTCCAATTCTGATATGTCTACCGATCAACAGTCGTCACGCACTTCTGAAAAAGATCCAAGCAAACTGGTTGAAAAGTATAGTAACAAGAACAAGATAAAGAGGAAAACAATCCACAGAAGTTCAGGGTCTTCTACAGGTAGTGAACCACTGCAATCAAGAAGGAAACTAGATGAGGATAGAGACGGCGATGTTGAAAACTCTCAGACTTTAGCAGGGGTTGGAGAGCCTGCATCTGGCGGAAGTGGTGATCCACCGGTGGCATCTGCTGATGAGGTTGTTGGGGTCTCGTGCCAGTCTGGCTTGCCTGTTGAAGTAGCAGGAGCAAATACCGTTGAGGTTAGTGGAGAACAGATCCAAAACCCGCTTCTGCCGTCGGGATTGGAAAGTATACAGCTAGGCAACAAACTCTTGGACCCTGCGAGTTTACCTACCACGATTCACTCATGTCTTCGTTACAGAAAAATGCAAACACTATCTATGTTCGACTACCTACTTTTGTCAATAACTTCGCAATCTTCTGAAGACGAGGATGAAGACGTATCACTTGATGATACAAGAATAGCTACTGATTTCGACAGTTTGGCTCGGGCTTTGGAGGAAAGCGATGATGGAACGCCCGACGGAACGATTAAACCTCATCCGAAACCGTACCATATGGATGATGATAGACTCCAGTCAACTGACAGTTCTGACTGTTACGGAGGTCCCACTCGGCGCAGTCAACTTCCAGATGTTCCTTTGATCAAAGAAAAAACATCAGAGAGTGTTGCAGAACTATCCAGTCCGTCCCGTGTGACCTGCTTCTTGGGCGAAGGACAACTTCAGGAAGTCAAAAACGTTTGCAAGAGTATCCAGTTACTTCGTGCGACTCAGAGGTACTCTTTACGAAGCGCCGATTGGTTGTTTTCTCGTGCTCTTCACTGCAGGAACAGGCTACTTGGTCCAATGTCTGAAATTTTCTTAGGAAGCGATAGTGGAAAAGCGGCAGACGCCGTTAATTCCGCTCCAATGAACCCGTACGTTGGTGGACTTGGAGAAGCCGCTGTGGGAATCGGTCAACACAGTAGCGTCAAAGGGGAACCAGCAATAAAAGAACGGAGCTCTTCAGATGAAGATTCGGATTCAGTTTCTAGTGAAACTGAAGAAGGTGGAATATCATCAGACTGGAGCGGTGGTGAATCAACAGACAAGAATTTGATCGATGAAATGGAGCAACTAACAAATGAATCACCGGTCGCAGAACAACCACTGCCTTGCAAGCTGACTCTTAGCCATGAACCTTCAAGCGTTGAACTAGAGGTTGCACCACAGTCTTTCAGCGAAGTCATGGATTCAATGGGGGAAGTAAAGCTGCTGTTGAGAACCAAGATGGGCGAGGTCCTGAAGCGTCATCTGCTGCTCGTGGAGTACGTCAAGGGTTCCACTAACAGCCGCCTGACGACGGTGGAGTGCGTAGACGCGGTGGAGGAGAGTGCAGAGTACGCCTGCGATGCTCTGCAGATCGTGGACCGGATGGAGCAGAGAGCGGAGGGGTTGACAGCGGAACAGGTGCCTATGGTTCGCACCGCAGCAGAGGCGGCTCGCTTGGCGGCCTCTGTCCTGCAGGAACAGTGCTCGGCTGTCAGTTCGTCCGCTGCGAAGGCCACTGACGCCTTGACCCGCGTGCGAGAGGCCAAGAGTATCACGGCCAAGATGACCGTCCACGTCGTGGAGATGGTGAAGGAGGCGGTCCTGCTGCTGAAACTTGTGAAGCGCGCTGTGCGGGTGGAGCCGCGCTTGAGTGCTCGGCAAGTTTCTATCGCGGTAAGTGTAATTATACCCCAACAGGTGTTTCTAAGTTGGTATTATTTTTAAATGTGATAAAGGTTTTCTTTCAGATCCCTAATACATTCTTGTATAGTGAATAGTAATTACAAATTTATCTTTTCGTTATGAACAAAATGTAACATTAAAAAAGATACTCTACTTGGCAAGTTTCATCGTACATACAGAAAAATCTTAAATCGTTTGTCACTTAATACTATAACACCGGTTACATTTCATCAGCAATATACCACCTCCAGAGGTAAGACGCCAAGAAGCAATGGCACGTGAATTGGTAAAACATCATCCTGACCATCCACATGTTCTCGCAGTTCACGAGGTCCTAAATGACCTACCCTACACTCGTCTTAAATCCAGAAATCCAGTGTGGCCTGACGTATTTGACTTCGTTGTCAAGGAAAAATGGCGACGAAGGTGGAACTCTTTATCTGTGAAACATCCAGTTATTGAAGATCCTACTTCTGGACTTCCGGGATTCCATTCGAAGAGAGACATGTGGATCAAACTAAACCGCTTACGAACAGGCCACGCCAAATGAAAGTCCGTGCTGTATAATTGGGGACGTCAGGATTCTCCTGTCTGTGACTGTGGAGCTCCTTCGTAGAAGTCTGAGTGTGGAGCATATCGTCAAGGAATGCCCTCTAAGGAAAGATGATGGACCATTTCAAGATGTTTTCTGTGTTAAAACTTCCTTCATAGTTTAGTTGCAACAATTGTTTGCGAATGTTTTGAATGTTACCAACTTCTAGTCATTGCATATATTTATATATATTATTACATTATTTGCTTAGCGATACGATAAATAAATAACGATATACTAGTTTAAAAATTGTCAAATAACTGATGTATTATTGTTTTGAAAACATTGGTTTGGAAGTATGATTTCAAAAACAAATAATGGATAGTTTCTTTATTATATATTTATTGATATATATCCTGGTAAGATATAATCAAGCGTTGTGGGTGGACGGTTAACGTTCTGGCCTTGAATTCGGGAGGACGCGGGTTCGAATCTCCTTCTGGGCACCCAGATTTGGGTTTTTCATGGTTTCCCCAAATCACTCCAGGCGAATGCCGGGATGCTTCCTTCAAAAAGGCCATGGCCGAATTCCTTCCCGTTCCTTTTCCCCAGTCCCATCCCGCCTCTAATGATCTTAGCCACCGTTCAGCATGCATTCGGTTACTGTTTCTGCAGCGTTGAACTTAAATGCATGCTTCACTTAATTTATCATTTCTTTTTCTTTTGAATTGCATTAATAAAGTAATAGATTTATTTAATTAAATTAACCAATTTCATTCTCACGGTGATAATTATTTCTCATGCAGGGTATCGTTACATTATTTTTGTAAATAAATTTTAATTATGGTAATGAGAGAATCTACTGTAGGTCTTCTCTTTGCAGGTGGAACGCGCAGCCTGTGAAGCGCGCAGAGTGGTGACCCTGGCAGCGCAGGTGACTCAGCAGGGCGAGGAGGTGGCGAGGTCTGCGCTGAGGGAGGCGGCCGCTGCGGCCGACGCCGCCTACCCAGCCGTGCCCGTCTGCAGCGAGTGGATCGGCCGCTGTGAATACGCCGTCCACCATCTGATGGCTCAGGTCCACAGTCTGTCAGCACAGAGCAGCTTGTCTCAATCAGGCACCAGCTGATCAGGCGGTCAGCACGACAGCAGTGTCCCAGACACCGCATGATACAGCTTCTAAGGGCACTATTTTTTGTGTATGCGTTTGTGTGCGATTTTTTTAAGGAGCCATTGAAGGCACTGCGGACTTGAATCATTTTAATGTTTTACTTTCTGTGTATTTGGCTTTTTGTTGATAACTGATCTAGATATGACCTAGAGGTAACTTACTATGACATTTGTCTCCATTAAACCACTCATTTACTAAAAATATAAGATAGAGCTAAGTGCTTCATTAGTGTTTATAGGGGGCGTATGTGACGTGGAAAAAATGTCAGCACTGTTCGTTTCTCACTATATCAAAACACTTTTATTACAAAACAAATTTTATTACGAATTACAATCTTTTCTTTCTAATATCATAGCTTTGCTATTTTTCAGTCAAGTAGAGCTTAACAACATCTTTAGGCTTAAGAATTATGTTTTTATACATTAGAAAAACTACAGTGTATCAGAGTAACTAAAAATCTATAAATTTCAATTTCATACTTCTCTGTTTAATTTTGATGTTCACCTTGTTCCAATTAGCGTTTACTTGCGGCTAAACATATTAAATTTTCGTTCCCCTTCGATCCTGACACCGAGAATCGTGACAGGGAGGAGGGGGCAGGAAGGACCTGTCTCCTGCCCGAATCCAAACCGGATTTGTTAGACGCAGCAAACTTACCCTATTGGAATAAAATCTGTATTGTCATCTGTCTACGAAATTCGTAACTGTTTGTGTTCTGGATGTAGTCTTCTCGGGAGTCTAGCCGAGTAATTAAGGTGTTTCCACACGATATTACGGCGATCTGAGTCTCCGTCGCAATCTTCTGGCTAGTCTCCCAAGAAGATTACATCCATTCTCAACGCCGAGAAAGACTTTGTTCCTGTTTTTGTTCTGTTTGATAAGCGTATTTTAGTTTGTGAAATGTAGATATAGTTTGGAGGGAAAATTTGCAACCGTCCCAGCATTCAGCTATATCAGCGTTCTCAACCTCTTTTAGCCCAAGAACCAGTAAATTGTTAAAAATAATGCAGCAGGCCACTAGTTTATATGGGCCTAGGTTTTTTACCTATATGTAATATTAGTAACACCTGGGATATATTTTATTGTACTGTTATAACATAAATTTGACATACTCTTAATATTTACTAATACCGAGCGTGATGGGTGAACAGTTAACGCTTTGGCCTCTCATTCGGGAGGACGCCGGTTCGAATCCCCGTGCGGGCATCCAGATTTGGGTTTACCCAAATCACTCCAGGCGAATGTGGGGATGCTTCCTTCAAAAATTCCATGTCCGAATTTTTTCCCATTCCTTGTCCCCAGTTGTTTCCCGCCTCTAATGACCTCGACCTCGACGTAGATGAGGCGTAAAACCATAAACAAAAAAAAATTATCAACAAATTGAATAATAATGCTACGTTGTATCGCTGACCAGAAAATAAAATAAGACACTAAGACACATGACATTATACTTAATGTAGCTTACTTAATCCCTAAACAAACGGCGCTATTTTTAATAGCACCTTGGAAATGAATAGGAACAGTGCTGTCCTATACTCATCCTGGAAATTCCAGATTTTTGCTTGGTCATTGAAACATTCGTGGCTTTTAAAAAGTTTGGTTTACACTTGCTTATAGCCTTATGCAGTACGAATAAGGCATCTAAATTTACGTATAATACGCACGAAAATGTTGAGGTAATTCCATCTTTCGCCCGAGATGAATTTGTAAAGTTACTGTAAACAACAAATCGCGCTCAAATTACACATTGTTATGAATAAGGCTATATTCAACAATGTCAATGTTTCCAATGGAAACGTCAGATGGCGCCTGGCAATACTTATTGTTGTCAAGGCCAGAAATATTAATTTAATATAAACCACTTAAGCCATCTTCATGTATCCATAGGAGATTGAGAAATACTGTGCTAGACGATTCAGGGAAAGCGCCTAAAAAAATCGAATCAAAACAGCCGGTACCCGGGGACCAGCACACGAACCCGTTCCCGACCAACCTGCGAGATCCAGTGTGTGGCTCCTTAACGCACTCGTCGACGCTGGAGGTGAGATGTTTACTATGGATACCATTACTCGTACATACCGTTTTTTTTTGTTTTTTTTTTTTTTTTTTTTTTGAATGGGCAGAGCCACCATTAATGTTTCTCGGGAAACAAACCAAGTAATATTATTACTGCTACACAATATTTCGGCGACATAAAACTGCGTCGCCATCCTCATCGTAAGACTTGAAGTTTGCGTTGTTACGTTGCCAAGCGGCGTCTAAGACTTCTTCTTCTGCCTTTAAAAATATATATATATATTTATATATATATACCCAAACCAGTGAGTTATGTTTTTCTAGTGGTTTGATCTTAATGTCTGATCGTATTAGAACCTCGCATGTAACCTCAGATGGAGAATTTTCTAATAGAGTTGACGTTGCATGCTTCGTCCAGTTCCAGATATCTGCAGCCTTTCCACAAGTAAAACGATGAATTAATGTGTCAGTATTCCCACATGTATCACATCTACCTGTAGATTCTATATGGATTCGAAATAATCTCACATCTGTAGATACACTGTCATTGAAAACTTTGTACCACAGGGCTTTAATTTAGGATGATAGCACATTAAGAAATATATTAGATCGTACGTTTCGCCAATTTGTGTCTCCGAATTTTTATTCAACAATATTTTTGTGTCCTCCAGATGCCAAAGTTTTGAATAAATCTTTAGTTGTTACAGGTAGTTTTTCCTTTCGGGCTAATGTAACGAAACTTAATTTTTGAAAATAGAATCTTAGCTGTTCGAAGCTCTTGTCAATATGAGCTATATTTACAGGCGGATGAAAACTGGATGGTTTGTAGTAATTGATAATTTGTGACGTTATGGTGTTTTTATTTTTCTGGACGTTATTAATAGCTGGTAAGAAGATAGCCTTTGCTTTGCAGTTAGCGTCCATTAGCCCCAAACCACCTCTTGTTGTTGCTAATGTAAGTGTTTGAAAATTGACTTTAAATAATTCGCCCTGACATAAGGACCAAGATATGGCACGTTGAACATACTGAATTATTTCTCCGCGTGGTGGAAGCACTTGCGCTATGTGATTTAGTTTCCCCAGCGCAGCCAAGTTAGTCTTGATTTTTGAGTTGCGTTAATTTGTTGTCATTAGACGCCCGCGGAGCACAACAAAACAGATCGTTGCTGACGAGCAGCCTCAAAACAAGTATCCACGCATCACTTAGCTGTGAACCACAATCCCGGTTAACCAGATCAGACGCGAGGCGAATTTCAGTCGCTTCTGTAATGACGCTGTCCCAGAAGCGTCTCGCATGTGCCAGCACTTTAGTGTTTTGTTCTCGGCGGGAATCTAAAGAAGTCTGAGATGCTGCTAGGCAACGTAACGACTGCTGTTGCCATGTCTGTTTTTCAACAACGCGCCCTAGGCAACCTTCAAGTCTTACTGCTACACCTGAAGATAGAGTATGACGAAGAACCATCTCAATACGACGACTGAATGTTAACTTCTGTTCCACAACGCAAAACCCCGTACAAACTCTCTTATATACCTTCTGTAGTTTCCAGTTTGCGGTATAACCAAAATTTCTCGTTCATAAATTAAAAAGATTAAATTAAATGGAAATTATACTATTAAATTTTACTCCGAATAAATTTTAGCCACCCTGCAGCTTAATATGCCTTAAAGTAATGAATAAATTATATCACCACATTGTTTACTGTCGCAGGATGGTAAAGTACTTCAATAAAAGTCATTAGAAGGAAGATACTATTTTTACAGTGTTATTGAAAGAAGTATAAAATAGTTTTTTTTCTGACATGCTTCATTTCATACGATCGTTAGCTTCTCCATGAACTTGGAACTCGTGTTGCTACTAGCTACAATATAATCGATAGAATCGCCACAGAGATTTATTAGATTTTAACATATAATTTTAGCATTATCGGGAAGAGCTATACTGTTGCTGACACTGTTGAGGGCGTCGTGTTATGTTTGTGTATGTGGATGGCAGGATGGCTGACACGTGGGTTCTATGGGGTTTTCCCTACGATGCCCTATGACTTGCGCCGACTTTCTTCATGTAACTTCTGCTATTGAATTCTTATTCTATGGACCTATCCTCTTCTTCTCTTGTACTGCTAATAAACATGAGCATCGAAGGTAAACCTGCATCAAGGAGAGGGAGCGGACAGCTATGAGTTACTTGAAATGAAACAATCTCGTCTGGAAACCTCATTTAATCAGTACTAAACCGTAAACCATCTACAGCTGATGTTGTACAGGATAGTGGGGTATTCCGTAACCCGATATACTGATCGTACGGATGAAACTTATCCCTACAGTTCTTGTTGCGCGACAGTGAAAAAGTGAGGTAGAACAATGTATCCTGGCTTTCTGGTAAAGTATTTGCTTGCGTGCTCAGCACCGCACGTGTAACTTGCAACCTGAACAGTCGATCGGCAGAAACTCGAATAACAGGACGTGCTAACTCGACGTCCGGCAGCAGCGAAACTTAACGAATTTACTCGATTTCAATATTACAATGTTATACTAAATACCGTCCATCACAATACGTTTATGATACTTTTCTAACAATAATTGAGGCTACCAGAATTTAACAAAATAATATTAACTGCTTGGAATTTCATTTTGCTTTGAACATAAACTTCAGTTTAATAAAACACACACGCAAATCTACATCAGTCCCTCACATTTCATTGCATTAAAACTGAAATGAAAAGGAAGCGACTGTAATGAGGCAGTTTTGTCAAACACAGAAATAAAAAAAAGGGAAGTTACAGAAGATTAAGTTAGTATGATGAGTGACCCGAGATTTAAATTTACTTCCTGATTCAGGAATAATTATAAGTCCTGGTTTCTTGGATCTGCCCCGCAGTGGCCTGGTACGCAAGTTCCAGGTACGGGTTTCGCGAACCCGCGGTGCCCGAGCTGGAAACTTGTGAGCGCCGCAAGTTTCCCACACCGTAAACTCCTACCATGCTTCAACGACCACCGTAGGGCGTGGCGGTGGAACGTTGTATGCCTGGGAGAACGGGGATCTTGGCTTCATCGCCCGGATCGCGAGGACGGTACAAACCTCTATAAAAAAAAAAACCCTCAACCTCAAGGTCAGCCACGTGCCGAGGAGGTGAATGGGTGGAGAGGGAATTCACTCGCTAACGTGCAACCTCAGGGGCACCTGCGCACCCCTGTTGTATTAGCATTTCTTTTAAACTGGTTTTACTCGTGGCACCAAAACGAAGTCATCCACTAAAACCAAAAAACCCTGCGGTACGGGTGTGCCGTAGGTTAATCCCAATACACCCAGTTCTAAGAAGCGGGTGAGGGTCGATAGCCCCCCACCCCCACCCGGTTCTGATGGCAATAGTGACAGAAAAGTTAGTTCCTTTTATAGTGATGTAGAGGGTGGAAGGAACCTTTGAAAAAGTCTCACCGTTTTATATCTCAAAGAGGCTAGAGGGCCTAGTAGGGACCCTAAACTCGGTGAAAAAGCTGAGGAACGGGACGCTGCTGCTGGAAACTACAACCAGTAGGCAAGCTACCCACTCCTTAAACTGTGAGAAGCTCGGGGAGTTCGCAGTCAATTGCGAACTCCACAAATCCCTGAATAGTTCAAAAGGCGTTGTCACCTGCCGTGACCTGATAGACATAGGGACCGAGGAACTCGTTAAGGAGTGGAAGGAACAGCAAGTGGTCGAGGTACGTCAGATCACACGAAGGGTTAATGGTAGTATTGAAAAAACTGCCACCTTCGTCCTGACGTTTGACACTCCAGTTCTGCCGAAGAACATCAAAGCAGGGTACATCAACCTAAACGTCCGTCCGTATGTTCCGGACCCGATGCGCTGTTTTCAGTGTCAGCGGATCGGACATGCGACGGCGTCATTTAGGGCAATCTCACCTGCGGTAAGTGTGGCAAGGGGGCACATGAGCCGAGAGTAAGCTGCACGCTACCACAGGTGTGCGTCAACTGCTCCGGATCGCACCCGGCCTGGAGTAGGGAGTGTCAAGTGTATCTTGAAGAGTGCAAGATACAGGAGTTGAAGACAAAAGAGCGGATCCCTTATGCAGAAGCAAGGAAGAAGGCCAAGTCGCTCGCAGCTCCAATTTTTGGAACTAGCTTCGCTAAGATGGCTTCAACTCCCGTCAGGAAACAAAGTACTGCTACCCAGACGTCCGTTGCTGACATGAGCACCAGCACAACATGCTCATGTCAATGCAAATGCTGTGCTAAACCCGCAAAGGTCGTAACATCGAAGACCGCGGACGTCGGTAGTAGTACGTCTGCGACCTCGACTACACCAGCAGCAGTCACTAATTGTCCACCACCAGCAGCAGCTGTCAAAGTAGCGCCACCTCCAATTCCACCCCGCACTTTGACAGTTGTAGCATTACCATCTGCTACATCTATTAATGTAGGTAATCAGAAGATCCGGGGCCCGAAGTTTAGGCGGACGGACCCAACTCAGTTTATCAAATCTCCCTCTTCGTCCCCTCCCAGACCACCTACTGGCAGGGAGAAGAAGGAAAAGAGGTCGAGGAAAAAGAAGGTGAAGGAAGTAGTGGATGAGGAATCTGAGTCGGAGACGTCTGACTCCTCGGAGCCAGAGGAATCTGCAATGCTGGTGGACGAGACTGGTTCCGTTCCTCAGCAGATGGAGACTGAAAACCCACCCGAACCGGGCGGGTGAAATTAAATCGGTAGGATGGCTCCCATACTCCAATGGAACATTAATGGTTTTATGGCTCACAAAGAGGAGTTACAACTCTTAGCACAGTCTGATCCATTGTGTCTCTGCCTTCAAGAGACACACTTCAGACCAAACACGTCAACCTGTGCTAAGTGGTTTTGACGTTTACCGAAAGGACGATGCCGAGGGTGATCGAGCGAAGGGGCGAGTGGCGGTGTTTGTACGGAACATTGTCCACACCGAACCTGTAGCTCTCACCTCTCCCTTACAAGCAGTAGCAGTTAAATTACATGGACCGGTGCAACTGACTGTATGCTCAATATATCTACTGCCGGGAACACCAGTTGATTGACATCACTCGGCAACTCTCTCGGCCTTTTCTCCTATTGGGGAACTTTAACGCGCACAATGCGTTGTGGGGTTCGACAAACAATTGCCCCAGAGGTCGAGAGGTATGTAAATTATTGGAGCAGGAGGATTTGTGGATCCTAAATACCGGTCAAATGACGCACTTCAGTACTGCTTCCGGTTCGTCCTCTGCCATTGATCTCTCTCTTTGCTCTCAATCGATTGCCGATTCCATGCATTGGGAGGTGGATCGTGACCTCCATGGAAGCGACCACTTCCCAATTTGGCTACACATAGAGTGTGAACGGGACGAAAGAGTTACGACACGGAAATGGAATATCGGCAGAGCTGACTGGCAACTTTATAGCCGGTCAGTCATACTCCAGTATCGCCAGACCACCGATGACAAGGTGAAACACTCCACAGAAGTTGTTCATCGGGCGGCCGATATATCCATACCTAGCAGTTCCGGGGCGCTGTGCAGAACGCCTGTCCCTTGGTGGAACGATGAATGTCGTTCTGCTATTCAGGGTCGGAGACGGGCAATGCGCCGGTTTAGGTTGCACCCAATACCTGACAACCTAGCAGCGTTCCGGATTGCTAGAGCTAAGGCGCGCCGTGTGATTAAGGAGAGCAAAAAGAGATCATGGCAGAACTTCGTGAGCACCATTAACCGTTCCACACCATCAACAAAAGTATGGGAGTCAATCCACCGTATATCCGGGAGGTACTCTCGATCGCCAGTATCTGGATTACTAGATCAGGGGCGTGTAGTCACCGACGAGCGAAGCATTGCGCAGATGATGGCAGAGTATTTCGCTACCATCACTTCTTCTGCCGGATTGGACCAACAGGTCCAGCAACGAAGAACATCTGCCGAAAGGCAAATCTTTAACTTCGACTCGTCGGAATTGCAGGACTACAATACCCCGTTTTCATTTTGGGAGCTGGAGTCGGCTCTTAAGAACGCCAAAGACACTGCGCCAGGGCCTGACCTGATCCAGTACCAGATGCTGAGGCATCTTAACAAAGATGCTAAAGAGTACCTCCTGGGTATTTTTAATGAAATTTGGACCGGAGGACACTTCCCCGACTCGTGGAAGGAAGCAACAATGATCCCAATTTTAAAACCAGGTAAAGACAAGTTGTTGCCAGGTAGCTACCGTAGCATTGTCCTAACGAGCTGCGTCGGGAAGACACTAGAGCGGATGGTGAACCGCCGCCTCGTCTGGTGTCTTGAGTCCCGTAAACTGTTGAGTCGTTTTCAGTGTGGATTCAGGAAGTTCCATTCCACCACGGATAACCTGATCCTACTGGAAGCGGCAATTCAAGACGCCTTCATCCGCAGCCAACACCTTGTGGGTATATTTTTCGACATAGAATAGGCTTACAACACTACCTGGCGGCACGTTATCTTATAACAGTTATATGAATGGGGATTTAGGGGAAATCTACCCCGTTTTTTAAAATCATTTTTATCTAGACGTTGCTTCCGGTACCGAGTCGGTAGAGAAGTGTCCGAACTTTTTATTCAGGAAAACGGTGTTCCTCAATGTTCAGTTTTAAGTGTAACCCTTTTTGCTATTGCCATAAATAGCATCTCAACTGTTATAAGGAGGCCCATCCGGTACTCCTTATACGTTGACGACTTTTTAATTTTCATTGCATCGGCTAGCCTGATAAGCGCTGAGCGGCAGCTGCAGCTCACGCTGAACAGGCTGGATGAATGGTCAGTACACACCGGCTTTCGTTTCTCTGCTGAGAAAACTCGGTGTGTACTTTTTAGCCACAGTAGAAGTCTTTTAGCAGAACCTCATCTCACCTTGAGGAACACCGTTTTAGGTTTTAGTGAAACTGTTCGTTTTCTGGTCCTCATTTTGGACAGTAGGCTTACATGGCTACCACATCTTAAAGATGTCAAAGCCAGAGCCCTGAAAGCTCTTAATGTTTTCAAGTATCTGTGTGGCAGGTCGTGGGGCGCTGACCGTTCCTGCCTGCTACAGTTTTATAGAGCCCTTTTACGGTCGCGGTTGGAGTATGGTTGCATTGTCTATGGTTCGGCACGGGACAGTTATCTACGTAT
Source organism: Vandiemenella viatica (assembly GCA_031002005.1). Taxonomy (NCBI): domain Eukaryota; kingdom Metazoa; phylum Arthropoda; class Insecta; order Orthoptera; family Morabidae; genus Vandiemenella; species Vandiemenella viatica. Next base: position 169,054,399 of record JARYHS010008075.1, read on the forward strand.
ACTGGATAGTGTCCACCATGCAGGAATTCGTCTCGCTACAGGTGTATACCGCACCAGTCCGATACCCAGCATTTGTGCTGAGTCTGGCGAGCCGCCGCTTTCCATCCGTCGGCGTCTCCTCATGGTGCGACACTATATACATATTGCCACAACTCCTGGCCGTCCCGTGTACGACGTAGTTATTCATCCTAACTTTGAACGGCTTTATAACAACCGTCAAAGAGCAATTAAACCGTTCAGCTACCGTACAAAGGCTATATTAGAGGAATATGGCTTTCAGATGCCCTCTTCTTATCACCAGGATTGGAGTAAATCTCCTCCCTGGCTTTTAAAGAGGCCCAGAACAGTTTTAGATCTGACGCGGTACAACAAGCTGTGTACCGCCGACAGTGTTTTTATCCGAAATTTTAGTGATATTTTAAATCAGTTTTGCGATTTTTACCCCGGTATACACGGATGGGTCTAAGCAGGCTAACGCAGTTGGCTGCTCCGTGGTATTCCCTCAAACGAACTAATAACTACAAACTGAATAGCTATTGCAGCGTATACACTGCAGAGTGTTACGCTATGTTAAAGTCGCTCCAGCATATGAAAGTAAGTCGCAGCATGAAGTACATCATATGCTATGATTCCCTCAGCTGCATCCAGCCCATGGGAAGCATGTACCCAGCAGATCGTCTTGTCCAGGATATACAGGACACCCTCCGATCCCTTCAATCTTCCGGAAAGGAGGTCGTTTTCTGCTGGGTACCCGGTCATGTGGGAATCAGGGGGAACGAGGCAGCTGATGAAGCTGCCAAGTTAGCCTGCAACAAGGTCAGAATTGACTTTGTTCCGGTCCCAAAGTCTGACCTTGCCACGGCGGGGAAAAGATTTGTTTTTGACATTTGGCAGAGGCAGTGGCTGGAGGTAGAGCATAATAAGCTCCGGCTGGTCAAACCGACCGTTCAGCCGTGGAGCAGCTCCTTCCAGCGGGCGAGGAGGGATGAGGGCACTGTCCTCTGACACAGTTTTCTTCTCCGCCGGGAGGACCCTCCGGAATGTAATACCTGTGGCGTACCTCTGACGGTGTGCCACATTTTAATTGATTGTGTATTATTTTTAGACCTGAGGGCAGATGTTGGCCTGGCCAATGATCTGTCCCTCATTTTAAACAATGCGACCAGCAACGTGGCGTGTGTTTTAAAATTTTTTGTTTGCCCGGTCTAACACCTAAGATTTTAGTCAGATCGGCCTAGTTTTAAGATGGATGGGTGGCCTCTTTACAGCCACCCACCCATATGCATTGTTTTTAATTTTTATATTTTTAAATTCCATTTCGCTGGTAACTATACAGCCGGCGAGAGATGTAGTGTTTTTAATTATTTTGTGATCTTGTATGGCCTCTTTACAGCCATTCAGGTGGTGCACGGTCTTGAGTTCTGATGGCCTCCTTTCTAAGCCACGTTTTAGATTTGTGAATTATTTTATTTGCTGTCTGTATGGCCGATCACTTTACAGTCGACCATGCAGACAGTACTTTAGTACTTTCTTAAGCCACACCGAGCGTGGTGGTGTAACGGATAGCGTTCTGGCCTCGCATTCGGGAGGACGGTGGTTCGAATCCCCGTCCGGGCATCCAGATTTGGGTTTTCCATGGTTTCCCCAAATCACTCCAGGTGAATGCCGGGATGCTTCCTTCAAAAAGGCCATGGCCGAATTCCTTCCCATTCCTTGCCCCCATCCTTACCCGTCTCTGAAGACCACGTTGTTAAAAAGGGACGTTAAACTGTTACAAAAAAAAAAAAAAAAAAAAAAAAAAAAAAAAAAAAAAAAAAAAAAAAAAAAAAAAAAAAACTTAAGCCACAGGTTAGGCTGGTAATTGTTAGGGCGCTAATGACCCCATGTTCGACGCGCCCTAAAGCAAAGCAAAAAAAAAAAAAAAAAAAAAAAAATCTTGGATCTGAAGACACGTACATTTCGACCAAAGCTTCAGCTGAATTTGAGTAAAATTCACCTCAGCATAAACATTTACAGTCGGTACAGTTAAGTCGACCAAGTTCGTTAGATCTGTTTTCTCCCTTCGACTCCTTCATTTTCCTATTTACAATCAGGCACTTTTATTTATTTTTCCGTTCTTAATTCTCTGTCTTAAAATGTTTTATCCATGATTTTTCTTCTTTGACAAAGTTCTTATACTATTTTTCTTAATAGTTGCTTATAATTGTTTCTAATGATGTTAATTTTCGTGTTTTCTTTAAATTTTGGGATAGCCATTACACTTTCAGGTAAAACATAAAATGAAGAGGTCCTGTTCTCAGTTATCCATGAGCGCTACAAGACGGGCAGCATGGAGTATTTCCCCATTCCGCCCCATGAATTCGAGACATAAGCTCAATCGAGAAATATATGTAGAAAAAATTAACTACATGAAACTAATGACAGTTAAACGCAGTCCATTAATGTACTAACTATATTCGTAATGTAACAAGTATACATAATTTACATTGCTTACAAAATCATCTGAAGCTTCGGGTGAAGAAAATAACACAACGAGAAATTCACACACTAACGCTCAAGAAAACTCGGCTGTCGTAGTAGAAAAGTAATAGCATGGTCTAGTTCTTCGTATTGCCCCTCGCTGGCAGTATCACCTTGACACAGCGAAATGTCGAACTTCAAAATCGCCCCAGTTTCCCGGATTCCCCTACAGGCAATATCATTAAAATATCTCTGCCTTACTCCTTTCTACAATGAGCTAATAAAAGAACCCATAGACATAAACTAATAAATGATTTTCTAGCATTTCCTTCTCTCTCATTTTCTGGCGAATTATTATAAATCCTGCTACGCACAACGTTTCGACATCTTTCTTCTTCAGGTGATGTTGTTCATAGATATACTACTTCTCTTGACGAAGACAGTGGAACGTAGTTCATAGCAGAATTTATCCGGCTGAACTCCCATTGATAAATTGTTACATAAAATTACGGTAGTGTCAAATACACTATGAAGCTGCGCAAAACAAAATTGAAATAATTAGAACAATTGTTTAAGATCTTTTAAAGGAAGTATCATGAAATACGTAAATGCAAAGTGTCAAAATAATGGGAAATAAGGTTTCCTGCTACTGCAGTTTTATGTATACTGTTAATTCAATTTTTAATCCGAAAAACGCTCTGTTCACATCTCATATTATTTCTGAGTCTCTGGGGTGCACACTGTTAGAAAAGAAGCTGAATAATGTTTGATACACTGGTGATCAAAAAAAGAGCAGGGTAGTTAGATTTTTTTTTTTTTTTGATTTTTATTTTTTTTTTGATTTTTTTATTTAAGCTTCCCTTCTTTCCATCAAGATGAAACATGTAATGTTGCAATTATACAAACAAACGGACACTTTTTTTTTTCTATATTCATCGGAATTTAAATGTCATTTCAAAACAAAACTTACTAAATTCTGTTTCAGAGACTCTGTATGGCAAAATGTTTGGAACCCAATGTTTATTTGCCCACTAGTTTACCCTGAATCGATGCCAGCAGATATTAAAATCTGCCATTAAAAAATAAGTTGTTTCTCACAGTCGAAATCTTAACTTTTAAGAATATAAATGACTGTTAATAGTACCTCGTTACACCGAGATGGGAGGAGGCCGATATTGGCCTCCTACCTATCATTCGGGAGGACCGGGGTTAAACTCGGTTCGGCCATCCTGTCTGAGGTTTTCCGTGGTTTTCCTCAGACACTTAGGCGAATGCTGGGATGGTTCCCTACAAGGCCACGGCCGACCTTCCATCCCCCTTCCCTCCCCGTAGTAGTAGATTGGCTGAAAAGAGTCCCCTATGACTCTCCAGCAGCCCGCCTCCCAGCCTTCTGCTGGGAGGAATGAAATCGTAAAAAAAAAAAAAAAAAAAAAAAAAAAAAAAAAAAAAGTACCTCGTTACACCGAGATGGGAGGAGGAAATTAACGGCCTCCCACCTATCATTCGGGAGAACCGGGGTTAAACTCGGTTCGGCCATCCTGTCTGAGGTTTTCCGTGGTTTTCCTTAGACACTTAGGCGAATGCTGGGATGGTTCCCTACAAAGTAGGGATGGGCAATCAAAAAAATATATCGATAAATATCGAAACGATATTTACAAACACTATCGATATATATCGGGGGGAAAATATCGATATTTCGATATATCGATATTTCGATATTTTTGTCTAAAGGGAGTAATTATTTAAAAAAAGTCATAAAATACATCAAAATATTTAAGAAAATTCTGAAAATTAAAGACACAGGTAGAAATTATACACACTTTTATTAATTTTTTTTTTAATCAATCAAACCAGTATTCGTCTGATATGGACATCAAAAGGACTCTCTGTTTTATGTGCTCCCCCGTCAATCTACTCCTGTTGTTCAGCACAGTTAAGTTGACTGCAGGAGCCACACTCATGGACGACACAGAAGAAGCTTGACATATAAGGTATTTCAGCGCACTGGAGCACTGGCAATTCACCCAAAACTTTACTGGGTCTGATTTTCTGTCTATTAATGGTTGGTCCAGATACTGCTTAAGCTCATTAGGAACTGAGCCAGAGCTTGGAACCTCTTGCATAACAGTAGTGCTAAGCGATAATAGCTTTTCATGTGTGGACCAAATTGATGCGTTATCTGCGATATATTGTGTTGCTGCTGTAGACCTTACTTCTGGAGAACGTTGTCCTCATCGTCTAAGTTCCAAGCGAATATCATTACTTATTGTAGATATTGCATTTGACATACCGATTGGAGAAGTGAAGTGTATACGTTTGAAACGCGGGTCCAAAATGATAGCTGCTGCAAGGAATGTATTTCCTTCTAAAGGACTTAATTTCTCTTGAATTCTTTGGAGTAAAACCTCTTTTACCGTGAATCCTAAAGTGGTCGAAGGAGTAGCTTCTTCCGTTACTTGTCGAATCAGATTTGTAACAGGAATGGCTGAGCTAGCAGTCACATAATTTGTACCACTAACCTCTTCAGTGGCTTCTTTGAAAGGACCAAGCAGGACAATGAGGTCGCGTATTACATTAAGCTGTTAAGTTGCAACCATATCAAGTGCGTTTATATTTGACTGACTTTTTGTAGCTAATATTTTAGCTACAATTGCAGAGAGTCTGACAAATCGTTCTAACATATTAAAGTAGGAGTTCCATCTAGTGCTAACAGCTTGTGTCAAAGTCAACACCTCTCCTTCCTTTTCCCCAGATGCTTCTTGTTCAGATCTTAATAGATCCATAGCATTGACAGACTGCTTAAAATAAGTCACAATACTTTTTGCGTGATAGCAGAGTGCTGCAAATGAATTATTTTCACTTAACACTACATCAACGATTTTCATCATCAGGGCTTGACCAGTAAGTTGCAATTTCTAATCACCAAACCTCTCTGCATTGCGTATGGTGCAAGGGCATACGATGTTGTTGATGGTGATTCATCCGTTGGATGGGAATGTTAAGCTTGGCGCCCCCTTTAGAATGTTTCGCAAAAGTAGGCCTGAACATGCCGACACCGGCTTCCACACTCTCCCTTCTTTCATCTCTCATCCACAACACTCTATAGCGAGCCACACAGTGTCACTGTCATACACACTTAGGAGCACTGTCACACTGAGGAAGTAAACGGGGAATTTTTTTTTAACTGCTTAACGTCTCTTAACATTGAAGTCTTTAAAGACGGGAAAGGATGGGGGACAAGGAAAGGGGAGGAATTCGGCCATGGCCTTTTGAAGGAAGCATCCCAGCATTTGCCTGGAGTGATTTAGGAAACCATGGAAAACCCAAATCTGGATGCCTGGACGGGGATTCGACACACCCTTCTCCCGAATGCGAGGTCAGAACGCTAACCATGTTCGGTGAAACGGGAAACCACCCCAGTTCATCTTCCTAGGACTTTCCTTGGAGGGATATACATGACCCATGGTAATCGCCTACAACCTGACACGGGAGAGGCGTTCGAAGAGGACCTTACTATCAGTAAAAACCATTGGTGTTTCAGTGAATAAAAAATTAAAAACCGCTTTCACTACATCAATCGAAGACAGCAGTCACAAGAAAGTATTCTTCAGTGGGGTTGTAATTCACGAGAAAGCTATATGCATATTTTAAAGAGCATTACAATGAACTTTAGGATAGAGGATTTAAAGCAATCCAGAATTGGTCTATTAAGTTCAAAGTGCGATAATCTCTCCATTACATCAAAATTTTTCTGTACTCGGAACGTATTCCCTATAACCCTATATAAACTAACATTCTGTATTCAAGGTTTCCGTATTTAAGATTTTCGTATTTGCGGCAAATTTACGGAACTTATTCCTTGAGATTAAGGAGTTTTGACTGTAAACTAGATTGCAAACATTTAAATGAATTAACAGTCATACATAATGACTTGTGGTTCATCAACCCATTAATTGTTATTTGTAAATGAAAAAAAAAAGTTGAAAAGATAATATTTCAACTACAAAGATAAAACAACCGCTTACATGCTAACATAAAAATGACGTTAACGTAAAATTGTTAAAATTTAACAGCTTTTTTAAACCTATCAACCGCTGATGAAGCTGTTATATTTCAACGAATTCACTTTTTAAGACACTTTCAGAAGATTGGATATATACGTATATTTATCCTATATACATGTAACGATTAAATTGGATACTGAATTGCGTTCGTAGGAAAAATATCGAATTTGTGCTTAAAATCGATACACTAAATTCAATATCGATGTATCGATATATAGAAAATAAAAATATCGGCGATAAATATCGATATTTTTTAGAAAAAATATCGATATATCGATACATCGATATATTTTGCCCATCCCTACTACAAGGCCACGGCCGACCTTCCATCCCCCTTCCCTCCCCGTAGTAGTAGATTGGCTGAAAAGAGTCCCCTATGACTCTCCAGCAGCCCGCCTCCCAGCCTTCTGCTGGGAGGAATGAAATCGTTAAAAAAAAAAAAGTACCTCGTTAAGATGAAAATTAAACTGCATTCCTCCTTAGATTACGAACAATACTTTCAATTTATATTTTCCGATATTTTAAATGTAGATATAGAGATTAAATTAATATCAGTATCGATTGATGCAGTGAAGAGCCAAAGAAAGTGGTATAAGAATGCTTATGCTAATACAAAGGTATGTAAATTCTCAGAGTATGGTCCCGCGATCGGCAACACCTACATAGGACAACAGTTATCTGGCGCAGGCGTTAGATCGGTTAATGCTGCTACAATGGCAGGTTATCACGATTTAAGTGTGTTTGAAACTGGTGTTAAAGTCGGCTCACGAGAGATGGAACACAGCATCTCCGAGGTAGCGATGTAGTGGAGGTTTTCATGCACTACCATTTCACGAGTGCACCTTGTCTATCAGTAATCTGGTAGAAACGTCTAGTTTGTGACGTTATTATATTTAGAATAAAATAATGAGATGCATTAAGTAATAAGTTAATTTGCAAAATTAATCCCGGGTAGGCGCCAAGAATGGAAGTGTTCTCTATCCGAGAGAAGCGACATTCCAATTCTGAAATACTTTTAATCAAAGCAATTGTTTTTTAAAATACCATTAAAAAAAACACAAATCTTCATCTATTCAAATGATATACTGATTGATTGGAAAGGAAGTTATTGAAAGCACTGTTTACAACACCTATTATTTTCTTTGAATATAAAATTGATTGGTTTATTGAACAGAACTGAATATTAAAAGTTTCTTTTGAACAGTTTAGAGCATGATTCTCATCTCAGCGCGTTGCCTAGGGTTGAATGACGCAAGAGTGTCTATACATCGTCGGGGTTCTTTACCGTAGCAGATGACGTGCAGATAAAACAGAGTCTCATAGACCCTGTTGATCAGCTGGGCGAAGGTCACTTGGCGAGGTAGCTCCCCGCAGCTCTCCGGCAATCTCCCGTGGTGCGCCGGTGTGGATTGTTTGCTGGTCAGAAACAGAATGTCTTCTTTCCCGCTTGTTCGCTCCGTTGAAAACTTGCAGGCTCCCGAGTTTTAGCAAACGCGGGAAATTTCAGCGAGTCGCAGCGTTTGGCGGGTCGTCCACTCTCTCCATTGGCGCTCCTCATGCAACATGAAAAACTTATGGTTTCTAAAAGTTCGTAACACAGTTTGATTCGCTGGTTCCCAACAGAGGTGTTCCGCAACCTGACTTTTTCTCCGAAGCATCGTTTCTCTAGTTTCAACTTTCTACTGTACCAGGAAATCCTCATTTCGGCACAGTCCCTATACTGTCCTTTGAATTTCATTGAATGCGTAAAGCTTTTAACTTTACGGCCTGCCATAAATCGTTCGGTCTTTCAGCGCAGGTATGAGTCACCTGGCTCTCGCCGCTGCCAAAGAAACGTGGAATTCACACGCATAAATTTTCCGTCACCAAGGGACATTACATGGTATAACATCAAATCTCCCACATCGCTGCTGAAGGAAAAAAGATCCTGCAAGAACGGAACCAACGACGAATGATGAAAATCGTTCAACGTGACAGAAGTGCTACCATTCCGCAAATTGCTGCGGATTTCAATGCTGAGCCATCAACAAGTGTCAGCGTGCGAACCATTCAACGAAACATCATTGATATGGGCTTTCTGAGCCGAAGGCCCACTACTTTACCCTTGCTGAGTGGACGATACGAAGCTCCACGCCTCGTCTGGGTCCGTCAACACCGACATTGGATTGTTGATGATTGGAAACTTGTTGCCTGGTCTCACGAGTCTCGTTTGCAATTGTATCCAGTGGATGGAGGTGTAAGAGTATGTAGACAACCTCATGATTTCTTGGACCCTGCATGTCAGCCGGGGACTGTTCAAGCTGGTAGAGACTCTGTAATGATGTGGGACGTGTGAGCGTGAGTGACATGGGCCCCCTGATACGTCTAGATACGACTCTGACAGGTGACATGTACGTACGCATCCTGGCTTATCACCTGCATCCATTCATGTCCATTGTGCATTCCGACGAACATGGGCAATCTCAGCAGGACAATGCGACAACCCTCACGTCCAGAATTGCTACGAAGTGGCTCCAGGAACACACTTCTGAATTTAAACACCTCCGCTGGCCACCAAACACCCCAGACATGAACATTATTGAGCATATCTGATATGCCTTGCATCGTACCGTTCAGAATAGATATCCACCCGCTCGTATTCTTACGGATTTATGGACAGCCCTGCGGGATGCATGGTGCCAATTCCCTTCAGCACTACTTTAGACATTAGTCGAGTCCATGCCACGTCGTGTTGCGGCACTTCTGTGAGCTCTCGGGGGCTCTACACGATATTAGGCAGGTGTACCAGTTTCTTTGGTTCTTCAGTTTATAATATCAAATTTCATGTAATAATAGAAAAATGTTTCACGCTTTTTAACTTCTCCTTCACAACTATTGATTTTTTTCCCTAATTCTTATCAATTTTTATTTTGATAGATCCACGAGAAGGGACATTGTGTAACGGTGCTAAGCGCTTCCTTTGATTTCAACTGCTTTAAAAGGTATATTACCAACACCAATAAAATAAGCAATTACATCAGTTAGACGCTCAAGTTTTTTAATATAATACGACCTAGAGAGAAATAAGTACCAACGAATGCGAGCGTAACACAACAGGTAAAATAATGAAACGGTGAACGTAAATGAATGAGAAACGTATAACGCGCGCAAAATGGAGTGGAGCCTCAAAGCAATAAAAGATGTTACCGGTTTTGTTAGCGACATAATTAAAAGATTAGTAAAGTTAAGGTTGTTTTCCTGCCACACATACCTTATTATTTGCAGGATTTTTTTTTAGTGCTACGGTGTTTGTTGTTTTAGATATTTCACTGCATCATATCGATATTATCGTATCTACCGTGTAAAAACATCAATATTTTGGTCTGATATTATCGATTGACCGATATATCGTTGCAATGCTAGGAGAAAAAGGTATAACCTGATCGTGCGGCTTCAAGCAACCTTGGAGTTCGGAAAAGGATAAATCAAGTTTCTGATAATTTGAAAAAGCCGTCAAATAAATTAGCTACTCTTCACGCAATGATTATGGAACGTCTATAAACTGCGTGGCTCCATTTTTTGGCCTCTCTTGAAGTCATTTTTTACTGTTTTCTTTTAGAGACTATAGTTAAAATTGTTGCGTAAATGATGGGCACATCTGATATTTGCGTTATGTACTTTTCTATAAATATTCTGAATGAAATGTTGACACTAGTCACTCTTGCAAATGGAAAATTACTGGTAAAACCTCAGGTTTTTTTTTTTTTAACTGCTTTACGTCTCTCAACAGCGAGGTCTTTAGAGACGGGAAAGGATGGGGGCAAGGAATGGGAATGAATTCGGTCATGGCCTTTTGAAGGAAGCATCCCGGCATTTGCCTGGAGTGCTTTGGGAAACCATGGAAGGTAAAACCTCAGGTACAGTCAGGGATTCGTTTATCCTTGTGGTGTGTAAAAATAGTCTCTTTTTATCATTGTTCATTAATAGACAAAATAAAACCAACTATACCTTTTTTTTGTACATTTCCAGGCAATGATTCTTTGATACGCTTAAAAGATTTCTATAACTTACTGGATAATGACAACTCGTTGGAGAAACATTTTCAAGATTGCTAATTTTTATTGAACGGCGCTACTTCACACCACACTTTGAACCTGAAATAACACTTCAGCGAGCACTATAATCAAAATTGCCATGAAATTCACCTGATAGAAAATTAAAATTATTTTACCAAAGATCGGAGTGGTGACATGCGGGCGATCTTAATCAAAGCAGCTTTATTTTAAACCATCAAAACAATTTTATTTTGATAACAAGATTAACTGGGCAGGAAACATTCGACAGGTAGTACGAAAAAGATTTCAAAATTCTGAGCTTGTTGAAGAGAGTGTTGAGGGGATATACGAGTGATGTAAAGGAATTGGGTTGTAAAACTTTGGTCCGACTATTGCCTAAACATGGTGTTGTAGTAGGGGACCCGCATTTTGAGTATCAAATACAGCAGTTTGAGAGGGTCCAAAAAGGGCTGCTAGATTTGTCTCTGGAAATTACCTTATAACGCAATCAGTAACAGATATGGTAAAATACATGGACTGGAATTCACTGGAAGACAGGAGCAGGGTGAAGATGGCCATTTTAGTGTACAAGGCGTATATTGCTGATGAGGCATAGCAAGGTATCGGTGTAAGAATTAGAAGTAATGCATTGAAGCGAAAAGATGACCATGACCACAAGCCGGCACTTGATTTCAGGCACAAGGGAAAGGGTGAGGGAAGATTCTCGTTTTTAGGTAAGGGTGTCAGGGATTGCAATAAGTTACCAAGAGAAATGATGAATACTCTACAAAAACGTTGAAAGAATTTAAAGTTGAAACTTGTAGAGGGAAAATGTAGGTAGGTGCAGTAAAGGTGGATGTTGGGTGTGAAGAGAAATTGCCAGCGAAGCGTGCTCTCCGTTGTAATTTAATTATTATTATTATTGTTATTATTATAGTCACTTCCTTGGAAAATCCCTGATGACATATAGGTACTTTCGAGTTTAGGTACGGCATGTTGAATGTTTTTCGAATCGCAATGTCGGTTAGTTCAAATACAAGGAGCACTGCTAACGAGCAGCCTCGATAACAGGTATCTTACGCGTCGCTTAGTTGGAAACCACAATCCCGGTTAACAAGATCAGACGCGAGGCGAATTTGAAACTCTTCTGTAATGACGCTGTCCCAGATGCTTCTCGCATGTGCCAGTACCCTAGAGTTTTGTGCTCCTCGGACGTCTAACGAATTCTGAGAGGATGCCTGGCAACGTAACAATTTCTGTCTTCGCCATGCCAGTTTTATTTTCTTTAATTATGGTATATTGTAAAACGTCCAACAATTACACTTACGCTATACAGTTTTTTGATCTTATAAGGTGACTGTTTACATCGTCTTACCTGAGATCGATCCAATTGGATTCCTCTGTGTCAGAATTATATTACTGTATAACATGTGACATGTAGAGACATTTACAAAACATATAAGATGATTGACATAGATTTAGAGTTGGTTAAAAAAAAAAATTAATAAAGTGAGACATTTTGAAATTCTTCTGCTTTAAAATTTGAAGTTTTAATAGTCATTCTTCTCTTAGGGTTATTTAAATAATACAAATTGAAGATTCAAAAAACATGTCAGGGATGAGTTAAGACAATAATAATAATAAGGGCAATATGATATAAAAGTATTAATTGTAGTAGGACTTGCGTAGGGAAAGGGTATCATAACTTTTTATACAGCGTTCAGGGAGAGTCAGAAGGCTTCTTGCCCGTCGTCGCTTAAGATATCATGTGGTAGGCGATACGTTTTTATACGTGGTTGTGTTGTTCTGCAACCTAGATTGTAGTACTGTGCTCCAGGAGTTTCTTCTAGGCTATTTATAAATATTTTGCAAAAATCATAACGTAGGTTGTAATAGTTTGGAGTCCAGTTTCCCTGTGAAGTTGTGAGTTTCGTATAAACCAAGGTGCTTTTAAAATAGTGCGGAGAAGTTTGTTTTGTAGGGACTGTATTCTTTGTAGTTTGGATGGAGCGGCTGTGCACCATGTGTGTACAATGTTGCGGGGCGGATGAGTGATTTGTAGAGTAACTACCCGCTTTCGATTTTAAGTGATCTTCTCTTATTCAGAAGAGGATAGAGTTCGGAGATGCGAATATAGGCTTCGGATAGTTCGGTAGTTCCATGTAAGTCTACTATCCAAGTGTTGTCCTAGACATTTTACTGCTGTATCTGCTGGGTGACATCCTATTTCAACGTCGTTTGATCCTTAGTTTTTTGGGGTTTCACGGATGGCGCAGTGTGAAGATTTTGACCTCGCATTTGGGGTAGTATTCAGTTTGATGCGCCATTTTTTCAGCCAATTGGAGAGTATATTAAATGGCTGTTGGATTTTTATTACTGCTACGTCGATATCTGTTTGTGAAGCGAAAAATCACTGTGTTGTTGGCGTACATGGCGATACAACAACAACGGGATGTCTGCCATGTATAAGTTGGATAATATGGGTCCTAAGATGGAGCTTTTTGGGACAACTGTTTGTACAATTTTTCTAGCAAGTATTGTATTGCCTTTCCGTACAGAGGAGGTACGGTTTTTGAGAAAACTCTCAATGATGGTGAACAAGCACAGAGGAGTATCAAGATTCCTTTGTTTGTAGTTTGAACAATGCGCTCTAGGCAAACTAAAAGTCTTACGACTAGACCTGAAGATGGCGACGGAGCTTTATGTCGTCGAAATATTGTGTATAAATAATGTATTACTCGGTTTATTTTCAGAGAAACATTCATAAATAAACAACGCTGATCAAAATTATATTCTTTTATAAATATTTTTGAAGATAATTATTTGCGATTTTCTATCAACTGAAGTTTGCGGTTGCTGAGGGTTTTTAGACATAATGAAAGGGTAGAAAGCGATCATGTAACTTGCTTCGCATTTGTAAAGCGGCTCCAAGTTTGCGTCTTCTCTACCAGAGAGGAAATAACACCTTTGGATTACGACAAAGACCCACCTCGATACGACGACTCAATGTTAACCTCCGTTCCACAACGCAGAATGTTCCATGTTCCATAAAGTAGTGTATAAATTATACCATCACACTGTGTTTGTAGCTGGATGCTAAAGTGCTTCAATAAAAGTTATTAAAAAGAAATTAATATTATTTTTACAGTGTAATTGAAAGAATTATAAAACAGTTTTTATTTTTACTTATTCTGACATGCTTCGCATCATACGATCGCTACATTTTCCATGAACTTAGGACATGTTATTACTGGATACAATATAATAGATAGAATCGCCAGAGAGATTTATTAGATTTTAATATGTAATTTTAGCATGGTCGTAAATAATTATACATTTATGCTACTTTTATAACAATAATTGAGGATCCCAGAATCCAACATAATGTTATTAACTGCATGGAACTTCATTCTGCTTTGAACATAATCTTCAGTCTAATAAAACACAAACACAGATCTAAATCAGTCCCTCAAATTTCATTGCATTAAAAATGAAATGAAAACGAAGGGACTATAATGAGACAGTTTTGTCAAATACAGAAATAGAAAATACAAGGTGCTATTGGTGAAAATTCAGTTACCGAAGATTAAGTTAATATGATGAGTGGCGCGTGATTTAAATTTACTTCCTGATTCAGGAATAATGATAAGTTCAGGTTTCTTGGATCTGAAGACGCGTATATTTCGTGGACCGTAATCCCGTATTTGTTTCCCCCGGCATGAAAGTCGACACTTTGTTGGAGAAAAATAAAAATTAAGTTGGTAAGTACGTTGTCTGTGGTGTCCACTGTAATCAACGTTGCGAATTTTCATACTGCTGAAGCTGGTGGACGTATGTGTTGACACGTCGGCTCCACGACCCTGAAGTGTAACCTGATTATCAGCCGTAGTTGGCAAATATTTCTGTGTAAAGCCGTGATTTAATTGTTTTCAGTACTAAATAAAGACGATGGTCAAGAAGTGTTAAAGGAAATGACGACAGTAACTGCGGACTAAACGAATCAGATGAACAAGAGAAACTAATAGAATTGACGCGAGGAAGCTAGTTAGCGCAACTGTTGCTCAGAGCATCATTTCGAAATCACTAGCCACGAAAATACGACTTAAAAAACAGTAATCCTTTAAATGGGTCTTCTGGGCTGGAGGACGCCAGATTGAATCCCCGTCTGGGTATCCAGGTTTAGGTTTTTTATGGTTTCCCCCACTCGAGGCGAATGCCGGGATGCTTCCTTCTAAAGGCCATTGTTGAATTCTTTCCCGTTCCTTGCTTCCAGTCCTTTTCTTCCTCTAATGACCAAGACGTCGACGAGGCGTAAAGCCACAAGGAAAAAATATCTTTTAGAACTACATAATTAGTTTCTGAAACTGTTAATCGTAGTTGAAATTTAGGAACGAAAGAGAGGGAGAATGAGTAAGGAAAATCGATGAAGGCATGATCTGAAATGTGGCTTTTAGAATATAGAAATTAACATATTCCGGACATGGTGAGGAAAGATGCTTGTCAAATATTTTCACAGAAGAAACACAGTGAAGATAAGTGAGATACATTTATTTGCTACCAGCAGAACACTCAAAGGGGGAGAGGGAGAGGGTAGGTAGAGCCTGGGATATATGTATCTTCACCGTTTTATCTCTGTGAAAATATTTCACAAACATCTTTCCTCCAAGGTCCGGAATATGTTAATTTCAAAACCACAAAAAGCCTTCTAAAAGTACATTTCACATCGGGCCTACATCACGTTTCCATTCATTTTTTCTTTTCCCTGTCTCTATTTCGTTATCCTTATCCAACGAACGAATGAAATTATTGCTCTCTTCCTACGCCGAGTAAGTCTCGAATAACCTATCACAGCAGAGATTCTCAGTTGCTGCTTCATATATTCCTGTCTCTACCTGCCCGCTCCTCCTCCCGCGGTTCTTGCCTTTTGCTGTACTGCTGGTATCAAATTAACCTGTCTCGCATATCTACACTGGAATATATGAAGCAGGCAATTCAGAACCTTTGTTATTGCTGATACGAGATTGGCTCCGCGCAGGAAGAGAGCAATGATTTTATTCGTTCGTTGGGTGAGGATACTCACCACAGAAGACAGTGTAAAGCGTGGAACGAAAGATAATTCGTAAAGATAAGCGCAGTTCACATCAAAATATGCTGCAAATTTCAGCTTCGATCCTTAGTCATTCAATCCAAAATATCTAAACGTCTGAAGATCACAACTAAAGAAAATATTCCTGACGGCACTGTAATGACAATGCTTCAATTGGGTAAACCAGCCAGAAGCAACGATTAGACCTAGGTTTCTCAAAGTGGTGTAAGTGGACCCCCAGGGGATCGACAGTTGATCATAGCGGTTTCATGACAAGATTTAAGTTATGGCGGCTGACTGGCTGTTTCGAGCTTGCAACACGAACGATGCTGAACTGGGATTGAAAATTAGCAAAAATGCTCGTAAAATCGACCCAGATTGCTACAAGTAACAAGACCATCCATCAAGATAGTTAATAACAGGTTGCTCTTTGTGACGATATTAATTTTTAAATAAATGCACTTATTTTTAAAAAAATATAGTTTT
Organism: Vandiemenella viatica; assembly: GCA_031002005.1. Taxonomy (NCBI): domain Eukaryota; kingdom Metazoa; phylum Arthropoda; class Insecta; order Orthoptera; family Morabidae; genus Vandiemenella; species Vandiemenella viatica. The sequence goes on from JARYHS010008075.1 coordinate 169,070,529, forward strand.
TTACGGGGGTTCGCTACTGTCTGGGAAATTTACTAGGGGTACGCAGAGCTATAAGTCTGAGAAACCCTGGTTTAGACTAACGAAAATTCTGAACACACGGTTTTTATCGATTGCAAAGTTTTGAGTGCACCTACTTGATACCTATCAAGCTAATTACTCTGTCTTGCTGTTCTGTCCTGATAGGCCTTTCGTTTTCAAAATGAAATAATTAGTCCGAGATGCACTTTCAAGTTTGTTTTGTTTTCCTTAAAGACATCGAACTGCAAAGATACCAGATGCAAACGTAAACAAATACGCCAGTGATTATAATTTTGAACACCAAAACTCAACTAACTATCAAACATTACTACCCACAATATAATACTAAAAACTCGGCTCTACCGATCACTTATATAAGTTTCATAGAAAATTCCAGACTAACTGAAAGACTTCCAACAGAAGTTTTTAGAACTCTAACTATAACTAAACAATTAAAATCAGATTAAAAATAATCAGAATTAATACAAAATCGTTCAAAACCATTATGAAATGCACAGAAACAAAAATTAAATATATTTACACACAAAGTTATCAACATAAATCAGTCCAAACTGCAACAAATAGTCCTCTAAACATAGTAGCTCACTTCATTACATAGAATTACAAACTTTTAACCAATTTTTCACGCACTGTACTGTCCTTGAACATATTAAATAGTACAGTACATAGTTTTTTCCCATAAAACAAAGTTGATTTATACAAATTAATTATTGCAAAAAATATATACAAAACTATTTACTCAACTCACAGGTTGCTACAAATAATTCATAAAATACAATTTCATTTGAGGTCTGGGTGTGAGGGTCGTTATGTACTGACGAAATGATTACTGGCGCTAAACTACAAATTCCATACCATAGTTGGGGAAATTTCTGATTGCATTTCATTTTTCGTGAATGCATCTTTAGCCTCCCTCTTTGCTAATATTGATTCTTTGTTCAGCCATTTCCATTCTCTATTGCTTTGGTTTTATGTTACTCAGTTATAATATTCACGTTTTTCAACATCTTTAACATTCTCAGCTCCATATTATAGTAATAGAATCTGTGTGTTCCTTCATACTTCGTTTTGAATTAAACATTTATTCCCCGAATTGTCATGTCGATAATAATCAGTTTCCATATCCTCTCCGTTGTAGTAGTGTCTTCTTTCTGGTACTAAAAGTTTCAATGAAATAACTCGTCAGCGCTAGAAACCTTCTGTTTTTATAACTGAACCTATTAACACTACATTTGTCCTCAGGGCTATTGTCCCTTCTAACATCTTCCGATATTGATTCACGATCAACGTATTCCTTCTGTTGTCAGAGTGCCTATGAAATATTTTCACGTATTGTTAGGAAGATATACAACAAGCTTTCACTCATTGAACTTTGCCCCACCTCTTGTGTATTGCTCCCTTACAATCCTAAGAAAATTATTTGTATATCTCTGAAAGCCTGTATTATTAATATTATGTCTTTATTAATTCGGTATATTAATATCCAAGCCAATGATGAAAATTAATCTTCGGCTGAATATAAATTTGTTTCTCCCCGAGATCATCTTCTAGGCTAGAAGTTCTAGCTTATACGTTGCTCCATTGTTCTAAGCAGGCAGGTTTTCCTGTATTCCCTTGTATCCGGTTCAGTATACATCGTGACTATCATGTATGAATAGTAACACACTATATTATTCTTTGCTAATCAATTTAGCATTCCCGCAGTCTCTATATATATCTTAGCAGGAAATTCTATAGTCCTCATTGAAATCTTAGGTCGCTACCACACCGTTTTTTAAAGTGGGTTAATATTACAACGTTTAGTGGTTTGAACACTTATCCTAAATTTCTGAATTCTATTACCTTGTTCATTATTTTAGCTTTACGCAATTTAATCCACGAAAAATCAGCATCCTCATTTAGTTGGACACATTTCATCTTCTCTAGTAGTGTATTTATGATTTTTCACACATAGTTTTATTTATAAAAAGTTTCAGTTTTAATGATTCAACCATTATATGGGCATCGGCTGGAAATGTAGGTACTTCATAAGATTGATAGTACAATTATAAGCAAATCCAAATTCGATTTACTTATTTTTACATCCCTATACGACCCTTTTTTTTTTTTTTTTTTTTGTTGTTTCCCACTACAACTAGTGTTGTACGCATTTCTTTCTTAAGCTCCGCGAAATTTGTTTACGGTCGGGGATGCAAGGGTTGAATAGCTGTGTCTCTAATCGCAACTCTTTCGAGTCAAGTCCTCTCACATCCAAAATAGATTTCTTCAGAGCATCGGCTATGCAATGATCCAATTCTTTCACTATTTATCAGGCCCAGGTCAATACGGATAAATCCGTCCTTTAGTTATTCTCGTCGTTTATGAGGTGGCACGTAATAAAAATATTACTGTCTCATTGCACAACTCCAAACCCGAAAAATCAGAGGTTTATTTTTCTGTTTCTTTTTTCTGTCAAGTTTAAGGACGTCCCTACAGTTCACTTCAACATAATCTGTTGGCTGCGGCCATGGAACATTTTAAGATGGTATACTAGCTAACTATTAATGCTTGAACTACTTTTTACAGATTTAATTGGCTTATATCAATATTGCGAAAGTGTAATTTATCCCGCCTTTCCTACTGTATTCTGTCGTTTGTTAGTAAATTTTTAAAGTTCTCGTTGGTAATAGCTAGCTTCGGTATTAATTAAAATATTGTCCCCTATTAGGACTCGAACTCGGAATCTTCACCTTGAGAGTCACGGTAGCAATTTAACTCCTCTATCGCTCGCCACATAGCGATCACAGTCGCGCGGGAACAGAGTAAAAAAGCGTCTGGTCGCCGTGGTGTCCCTCCTCTTACAGGACAGTCCCTACTCGTCCCCCTCAGCTATCTCTAGGGTCTCCCTGCCTAACCCCCGAGACCCCTCGGCTACCAGGGCGCCAGAATATTCGCACTCATTTATAGTTCTTAAGGCGCTCACGTTCTGTTGCCTAGCAACGGGTGAGTAGCACCCCAATTCTCTCTCCAACTAGCTCCACCTGTGTAGAAGTGTTAGGTCGCGCAGCTACGATTTTTAAGCTACTCTAAACACAATATTATTTCAGTTGTCAATATTTATAGTGAAACGATTTTGTAATTCCTTTTAAAATAAACAAAAGAAGTAATTCATAAGTCGCGATTTTAGTCCCATAATAGTTCTATATTATTTTTCGGAGGCATCTTTGGGGGAAAATATGAAACAGCTTCAAATATCCACTTAAAGTAAGGAACTAATTACAGTTCTGGATCTCATTGTTTGTTCATTATGGTGCACTGAATATCGCTTCATTTTGATTACATCCGCCAAACATCTTCAACTTTATTTTTTCACCTTATTGATCCATGATGATTTTAATACTTGATTTTTCATTCTTATTTCTTGTTATTTATTGTACTGAGGCCTAACAAAATTGTTTGTAGTTTTAAGTTCAGTATGTTAAGATGTAAAAAAAGACTGTTAGCTTAATGAATTAATACTTTTCACATATAGTAATTTAAGTGAAGTTTACGTGAAGGAAAGAGACAGTGTGTGCAATATCATCTATTTAACAGCCCAGTGAGATCACTCTTATTTGTTCAATTACTTTTATGAAAATCCAACTAATTTAGTCTACATCTCGTTTAGGTTTCCCATGCTGCGTTACCGTCTCGTTGGCTCCGTAATAGCAGCCGTTTGACAGTCGTCACTTGTGATATGTGACGCTGTATATTTAATCCACGATACTTTTGTTTGCTTGCTATCATGTGAGTGATGTTTTTCTTGTTTTACTTCAAGTGTACAAGTTTCCATGTTTTGGATTAATGCAGTTATTGTCTCTTTTTCCTCCTTACCAGTTTTTATTTCAATTTATTCCAAAATTATTTGATTTTTTACCCATTATTGCATTCCGTCTTCTTTTCTTCACAGACCGTATCTCATGCCTACGATACTTCGTTAATCATCAACCTCTTTTTAATTTTATTTTTCTTTCTAGCTGCTCCATAAAGAATTCTTTTAGATTCCTTTGTAGTTCATATTTATATTCTGCTAAAATTGTTTCCATGATTTTATTCCGTTGCCCTCTAATCATTTAGTAAACTTTCTGTTTCATTTGTTTTCTGTTGTATAGCTTCAAGGCAAAGTATCAATTCACGTCTCTCCTTTACAAAGCCTTCGTTATTCGATTATTGTAGCAGGAACCAAACGAGGAGCATGAATACTTACGTCTTGGCCTCGCATTTGGAATGGTGGAGGTTCGATACCTCGTCTGGCCAAAGACATCTCTGTGTTCCGTGGTTTCCCAAAACCTTTCTGGGCGAATGATTTCCTGTTCATTTCCACCAATCCTTTCTCCACTCTAAAGAGAAAGCGTAAACCCACAAATTAAAATGTATGTTGATATAAAATATTTATCTACACTTTCTTCAAATCTTCTTTCGTTAGACATAGGATTATCGGGGCAGATCGGGGTACCAAGTTGGGAATATGTTTTAAAAATATAAAAGAGTAAATCTCGAGACATTTAAAGTTTTTAATCAACACACTGTAATGTAATAACCACAAAAATTCAATACTATAGTTAAAAAAGAAAATAGTAATATATTTTTTTTAAAAGCATCATGTCATTTAACCCATTCTGCCCTCGGCATGGGGCGGAACTAGGTGGTATAGACAAGTAATTATAAAAATATATAAATCTAGTCTAAATACAGAAAAATAAGTTTGCTGTATTTTTATTTAGTTTCAAGTGATTGTAAAGTTTTTACTATAGTTTTCATTGATTGTGTTGTTTTCTGAAGACTATTATCAAAATTGACACACTAGGACAGCCTCATCGGTTTCGCTGTATATTGCAGCACAGGAACTGTGTGCCCATGTTTTTACAGGGAACATTGCGGCCAAACCTTGAAATGAGTTTTCCATTTTTGCACATCGATAAAGCGACCAAAGCATCAATTGAATTTGAGTAAAATTCACCGCAACATAAACATTTAAAGTCGGTACAGTTAACTCGACCAAGTTCGTTAGATCTATGTTCTCCATTCGGCTCCTTCATTTTCCCATTTACATTCAGGCACTTTTATTTATTTTTCCATTCTTAATTCTCTTTCTTAAATAGTTTTAGCCATGCTTTTTCTTCTTTGACATAGTTGCTATACCCTTTTTCCTTAACAGCCGTTTCTAATTCATTCTTATAATTTTTTATTACAGCGGTCTTCCCCTTCTTCCAATTGGTCCTAAATTCTGGAATTGGCATTATACTTTCAGGTGAAACATAAAATGAAGACGTTCTGTTGTCAGTTATCCTAGAGCGCTACAGGACCGGGCCAGAATGGGGAAGTACTTCACCATTCTGCCCCATGGATAATATTTAGGTTAGGGAGATAAGCTCACTGGTGATAGATATGTAAAAAAAATCTACATGAAACTATCGACAATTAAACGTAGTTCATGAATGTACTAACTATATTTTTGACGTCAACAAGTATGCATAATTTACAGTGTGTGTAAAATCATTATAATTTCCAATACGGGAGAAGAAAATAACACAACGAGAAATTCACTCACTAACGCTCGAGAAAACTAAACTAACTTGGCTGCCGTAGTTGAGCAGTAATAGCATGGTCTACTTCTATGTATTGCCCCTCGATCGCAGTATCTCCTTGACACCGAGAAATGTCAAACTTCATTCCGACACGGTACCCCCCGTGTTCCTCCAAGTAATATCATTAAAAAAATCTCTGCTTTATACCGTTCTTACAATTAGCTAATAAAAGGACCCATAGATAAAAACTAAAAAAAAATGAATTTCTAGCTTTTTTTCTTCGCTGTCATTTTCTGGTGAATTATTATCAATCTTGCTACTCACAACGTTTCGACAGCTTTCTTAGTTTTTTTCTTCAGGCGATGTTGTTTATAGATATAACACTTCTTCTGACGAAGACAGCGAAACGTAGTGCATTGCAGAATTTATCCGACTGAACTCCCCTTTGCTAATTTGCAACATAAAATTATAGCAGTGCCAAATACACCATGAAATTGTACAGATCTAAATTGAAATAAAAGAAGAATTGTTTAATATCTTTTAAAGGAACTTTCTTGTAATACGTAAATGCGAGGTATCAAAATAATGTGAAATAAGGTCTCGTGCTACTGCCGTTTTATGAATACTGTTAATTCAGTTTTTAGTCAATATGAATAATCCGCAGACGGCTCTGTTCACACCTCATATTATTTCTGTGCACATTGATTGAAAAGAAGCTGAATAATTTTTGATGGAATGGTGATAAAAAAAATAGCAGAGTAGTTATTATTTTATTATTATTATTGTTGTGTTAAGCTTCTTTTCTTCACATCCAGATGAAACATGTAACGTTTCAATTATGCAAACAAACGGACACATTTTTTTTTTTTTTTCCTATATTCATCACAATATAAAAGTCACTTTAAAAAAAAAACTTACTAAATTCTGTTTCAGAGACTCTATACGGCAAAATGTTTGAAACCCAATGTTTATTTGACCAGTAGTTTACCTTGAATGGATGCCAGCAGAGATCGGAGACTATCGTTAAAAATTAATTTCTTCTCACAGTCGAAATCATAACATGCAAGAATATAAAAAATACTGGATAGCACGCGTTTCTCACCGAGATGGGAGGAGGCCAATATTGGCCTCCTACCTATCATTCGGGAGGACCGGGGTTAAACTCGGTTCGGCCATCCTGTCTGAGGTTTTCCGTGGTTTCCCTCAGACACTTAGGCGAATGCTGGGATGGTTCCCTACAAGGCCACGGCCGACCTTCCATCCCCCTTCCCTCCCCGTAGTAGTAGATTGGCTGAAAAGAGTCCCCTATGACTCTCCAGCAGCCCGCCTCCCAGCCTTCTGCTGGGAGGATTGAAATGTTAAAAAAAAAACAAAAAAAAGCACGCGTTTCTAAATGCTTATTTAAATAAAGTCTAGTGGTTGACTGCGGTCATAAACATACATTATCTTTCGATATTTTAAACTAGCTGACCCGGCAATGCTTCACTATTGCTGGACTTGAGTAGGCACATAGATTAAATGAAAAAATATTTACATATAAATTTTAAACTGCTGTTTCATTCATTTTCAGTTGGAAAGGGTAAGAGGGGATGCGCTTTGGAAAACATCTGCAGGCAGTATTTTTCTGTTTGTTTCAAAGTATAAGTGTACAAATTCCTATCTAAATCGGATAAAAAATGTGGTTTTGCCTAAATTATGGGGTGTTATGGGGAATGGGGGGTGACTTTTTGGAATTTTTTTTTCACAGGAACCTTCGCAGACGCACACTCGAAAACTCTCCAAAGTTTCATTGCAATCTGATAAATGATATAGGAATGCATAGAAGACGAACAAACCCACAAACATTGATTTTTATATATAAGATGTAGATGTAGGACGTCAAATCACTATCATTATCGATAAATACACTGAAGAGCCAAAGAAAGTGGAATATGCATACTTATGCAAATGCAGAGGTATGTAAACTCTCAGAGTTCGGCACTGCGATCGGCAACACCTACATAGGACAACAGGTGTCTGGCGCAGATGTTAATTCGGTTACTGCTGCTACAAAGGCAGGTTATCACGATTTAAGTGAGTTTGAAAGTGGTGTTCAACTCGGCGCACGAGAGTTGGGACACAGCATCTCTGAGGTAGCGATGAAGTGGAGATTTTCATGCACGACCATTTCACGAGTGCGCCGTGAATATCGGGAATCTCTAAAAACATAAAATCTCCGACATGCCTGCTGCAGGGAAAAAGATCCTGCAAGAACGGGACCAACGACAACTGCAGAGAATCGTTCAACGTGACAGAAGTGCAACCCTTCCGCGGATTTCAATGCTGGACCATCAACAAGTGTCAGCTTGCGAACCATTCAATGAAACATCATCAACATGGGCTTTCTGAGCCGAAGACCCACTCGTGTACCCTTGCTGTGTACGCCTCGCCTGGGCCCATCAACATCGATATTGGACTGTTGATGATTGGAAACATGTTGCCTTGTCTGACGAGTCTCGTTTCCAATTATATCGAGCGGGGTACGGGTACTGAGACAAGCACATGAATTCATGGACCCTGCTGACATGCTGTTCAAGCTGGTGGAGGCTTTGTAATGGTGTGGGACGTGTGCCGTTGGAGTGACATGGGACCCCTGATACGACTGTATTCGTCTGTGACAGGTGACACGTACGTACGGATACTGGCTGATCATCGGCATCCATTCATGTCCATTGTGCATTCCGACGGAGTTTGGCAGTTCCAGCAGGACAATGTAACACCCCACACGTCCAGATTTGCTACAGAGCGGCTCCAGGAACACTCTTTTGAGTTTAAACACCAAACCCCCCAGATATGAACATTATTAAGCATATCTGGGATGCCTTGGAACGTGCCGCTCAGAAGAGATCTCCACACCCTCGTACTCTTACGGATTTACGGACAGCCCTGCAGGGTGCATCGTGTCAATTCCCTCCAGCACTACTTCACGCATTAGTCGAGTCCATGCCACGTCGTGTTGCGGCACTTCTGTGTGCTCTCGGGGGGCCCTACACGATATTAAGCAGGTATACCAGTTTATTTGGATCTTTAGTTTATAATATCAACTTTCACGTAATAATAGAAAAATGCTTCACTCTTTTTAACTTCTCCTTCACAATTATTGATTTTTTTCATAATTCTTATCAATTTTTGTTTTGATAGTTACACGAGAATGGACATTGTATAACGGTGCTAAGTACTCCAGTTAATGCTTAAAACCTTTGCCTTCAACTGCTTTAAAATGTATATTATCAACAGCAATAAAATAAGCAATTAAATAAGTTAGATGGTCATATTTTTTAAAATATAATACGACCTAGAGAGAAATAAGAACTAACGAACGCGAGCGTAACACAATAGGTTAAATAATGAAACGGTGAACGTAAATCAATGAAAAACGAATAACGCTCGCGAAGCGATGTGGAACCTGAGAGACAGAAAGGATGCTATCGACTTTGTTATCGAGCTGATTAAATGGTTAGTAAAGTCAAGGTTGTTTCCCTGCCACACATACATTTACTATCAGGATTTTTTTTAGTGCTACGGTGTTTGTAGTTTTAGATATTTCACTGCATCATGTCGATATTATCGTATCGACACTATAAAAACATCGACACAAATAGCAATGTTTTGGTCCAATATTAAGGGTTGACCGATATATCGTTGTAACCCTAGGTTTATTTATTTATCTATATTTTGGCTATGGCACACACATAATCAATAATAGAATTTAACATTACATTGTAATTAAAATTCAAAATCAACAGGGTGCAGTCAATGGAAAGCTTCATTTGTAAATCTATCGGTGATCTCTTGAAGGCTCGACGTGGACAGTCAAAGGTAACCACAGTCGCAATTCGGTGAAACTGTCATTCCCCATGTATACAAAGCCAAAGCAGATCTGCCATTGCCACTCCTAACTGTGTTAAGATCTGCCCATGTCTTGGGAGGAAGGACGAGTCCCTTTAGTGCCTGTTAACCGTCAAACAGGGAGTGACATTCTGGTGGCGCTGAGGTTATACAGTCCAATTTCCATGCATCTCTCCCGTTAAAATTATCAGATATAATCTGTTTTGCAGTTTTTATGCTTCGACTTCTTGATTTAAGTCTCTGAAATTGATTTTCCATGTCGTCGTGGAGGGGTAGATCCAAGTTAAGACAGATCTTACTACATTGAGCAATTAGGAGATTGTGCCGTCATATCGTAGGCCGTTCGATGTTACACAACCCTAGGTAAATGTGTATGACCTGAGTTGAGGCTTCAAGCACCCTACGGGTTCGGAAAAGTTGAAAAACAGATTTCTGATAATTTCAAAAAGCAGACAAATAAATTATCTAAACTTCACGCAGTTATTAGCGATCGTTCAAAAACTGCGTGGCTCCATTTTGGCCCCTCTATTACTGTTTTCTCTTAATAAACTATCCGTTAAAATTATTGCTTATGTAATGGACTCAACTATTTGCTTTACATACTTTTGTATACGTATTCTGAATGAAGTGTTGATACTTGCAAATGGTAAATTACTGGAGAAACCTCAGGTACAGTCAGGGATCCTCTTCTTCTTGAAGTGTTACTAAAAACATTCATCATTGTTCATTAATTGATAAAATAAAACAAACTATACCTGTCGCGAAAAACCTAAGAAGAGCTGCATTTTTTGTTTTCTTTTACTGCAGTTCTGTCAACTCTCTTTCTATATTTCCAGGGAATAATTCTTTCAACTGCTTAAGAGATTTCTGTATCTCACTGGATAATGGAAACTCGTTGGCGAAACATTTTCAAGATTGCTAAAGTTTATTGTACAGCGCTACTTCATACCACACTTTGAACTTGAAATAACACTTCAGCGTGCAGTACAATCAAAATTACCCTTATATTCACTTGATAGAAATTTAAAATTACTTTTCCAAAGATCGTAGTGGTCATATGTTGGCGATCCTAATCAAAGCGTCTTTATTTTAAACCATCAAAATAATTAAATTTTGATAATAAGCTTAACTGGGTAGGTCACATTGGACACGTGGTAGGAAAGGTTTCAAAATTCTCCGCTTGTTGAAGAGAGTGATGAGGGGATATACGAGATATGTGAAGGAATTGGGTTGTAAAACTCTGGTCCGACTATTTCTTGAATGTGGTAGTGTAGTAGGGGACCCGCATTTTGAGTATCAAATACAGCAGTTTGAGAGGGTACAAAAAAGGGCTGCTAGATTTGTCTCTGAAAATTATCGCCGATTGCAATCAGTAACACATATGATAAAAGAACTGGAATGGGATTGATTAGAAGACAGGAGGAGGATTATGATGGTCATGGGAATGTACAAGGCGTATATTGGTGATAAGGCATTCTTGGTGTAAGAATTAAAAGTAACGCATGGAAGGGAAAATATGAACATGGCCACAAGCTGACACTTGATTTCAGGCACAAGGGTGTAGCAAAATTCCCTCCCTTTTTTTGGTAAGGGTGTCAGGGATTGCAATAAGTAACCAAGAGAAATAAAAACGTTGAAAGTATTTAAAGTTGAAATCTGTAGAGGCAAAATGTAGGTAGGTGGAAGTCGGGTGTGTAGAGAAATTACCACCGAAGAGTGCGTTCCGTTAAAATTTAATTATATATTGTTATTATTACTATACGAACTGTCACTGCCTTGGAAAATCGCTGATGACATGTGTAAGTACTTTTGAGTCTAGGTACAACATGTCGAATGTTTTTCGAATCGCAATGTCTGTTCGTTCAAATCCGCATCCCGCGTACAACCCAGCGCTATAACAACTCACACACATGCCCAGCACTGTTAGTATACAGGATATCTAAATTACATACGGGGATAATAAAATTACAGAAATAAATATCCGCACCCTGTTGAGTGTTCTGTACCTTATTTTAACTATGACAAATAATACGAATGGAAAGTTACGTGGCTTCGCTCGGAACATCCACCCTCAGCCCAGCGTAGCTATCTACACAATTGAAGTCACTTTGCGTATGGACGGCCCCTTCAATATTTTTTTTTTTTTAACTGCTTTACGTCTCTCAACAGCGAGGTCTTTAGAGACGGGAAAGGATGGGGGGCAAGGGTGGGGGCTAGGAATGGTAAGGAATTCGGCTATGGCCTTTTGAAGGAAGCCTCCCGGTATTTGCCTGAAGTGATTTGGGAAACCATGGAAAACCCAAATCTGGATGCCCGGATGGGGATTCGAACCGCCGTCCTCCCGAATTCGAGGCGAGAACGCTAATCGTTACACCGCCACGCTCGGTGGCCCCTTCAATACGTTATTCATAATGTTTGGGGGCGTCCATTAATTACGTGAGGAGAACTAGAGGAGGGACTCAGCAAAATCTAATCAACGGTGAAGAGGGAGTAGACGGAATTCTCACGTCATCTTTTTAATTACTTGAAGAACAGTAGAGCAAAAAAAAAAAAAAAAAGTCTACAAACGACAGCGATACCGACTTCATGGGGGGGGGGGGGGAGGTGGGAGTTATAACCGCCATCGGAAGTTGGAGAAAAAATAATTTAATAAGTCTCAAATAACTTCGATGTCGGTCAGTAGGGTGGGGGATTGCTCAAGATCTCACATCATAAGGGGGGGGGGGGGAAGGGTCCAACGATATCTCACCGCAGAGGGAGGGGAGAGGAGGGTCCAGAATACCTTAAAAGCTTCTCACGATATTAATGGACTCTCCCTTTTGTATATTCAACTTTTTCCCTGATGACTTCTCACATTGGCAGGTGGACAAAAACTGAAAAATTTGAAATGGTTTTCACGAATCTTTTAATTTGAAAACGGTTAGAGGAACTTGGTGCAAAAGACTTTGAATAGATCCCAAACTGCGAAAACTACCCATATAACAAAACTTGATTGCTGTACCAAAAAACAATATTAAAGGGAGAATTCGAGAATTCACATTTGCTTTGTACGAGATTTTGAACGAGAAGTACTACCAAAATTCCATTGATATTTTAGACATAAACTGGGTAAGACTTGTATTGTCTCCTGTAAAACGTCAGTATGTCAAACCCGTTTTTTTTATTTTATTTCGAGGCAGTGGAAAAGACTGGCTCAATTAAAATTTTCTGTAATGAAAGAACATGCTGATTCTCAAAACTTGTATATTTCACTTTGATGCTCCATGGTCCATGTAAGTGGCAGAAAAGCAAAAGATAACATATTGACCCATATTTTATGTATTATTGTTTTTTTTTTTTTTTTTTGTATACGTCTGTCTTCGATGAGTTTTACTCGTTGTTGTTGGCGTGGTCAAATTTGGAGCTATAATTTTACGGTCGCATGCATGACCTTGCTGACGCCAAGCATTTCATACCTACTGCCAGGTCGTACTACGTTACTAATGGAAGATGTCAAGTGTTGCCATCTGTCTGTGAAACGTGTAACTATGTTCAGCGCGTGATAACTGTAATTTTCGTTTTTTGTAGCACAGTAGAGCGTGGACAATCCGAAGTAATTGGGACCTAGAGTGGTTCGGGTTATCGATTTCTTCCGATTTTCGATTTGTATAGTTTCGGTTTATAAAGCCTTTATTTTCCCTTTAAAATTGCGTTAGATACAGTGTAATTTTACATATCCCAAACATAAGTAGAGTCTTATTTTCTTCTGCTTTATGTTGGAAACGCCACTGCTCCCTTTTAGAAGATGAACATGATGCTATTATAGGCATATAATATTGGTACTAGATACGAAATTCAACAGAACTCACCAATACAGCAAATCAATGACAAATGCGCAGGGGTGTTTCAGATTTCTTAAAGAGACTGAAAACTACTAGCACATTCAAAGAACTATTGTTGTCGCGTCTCGGTTACAACAAACATTCAGCAATAGCTAATATACGCCTTGTACACACCCATGACCCTCTTCACCCTCCTCTTGTCTTCCAATGAATCCCATCCAGCTCTTCCGTCATATCTGTTACTGACTGCGTTCTACATTAGTTTCCAGAAACAAATCTAGCAGCCCTTTTCTGCACCCTCTCCAACTCCTGTTTTTGGTACGCAAAATGTGGTTCCCATACTACACAACCATATTCGAGCAGTGGTCTGACCAAAGATCTGTAACCCCATTCCTTTACTTCTCTCGTACATCCCTCATCACTCTGTCCAACAAATGCAGAATATTGAAACCTTTTCCTACTACCTGACCATTGTGTGCTGCACAGTTAAGCTTGTTATCAAATGTAAAGCCAAGATATTTACATTTCAAGTCTTCAACAAGCAAATCTTTCCCCACCTTATAATAATAATCAACCTTTAGCTTTTTATTTATGTATCTAACATGCTTACTGTTCTTTCCATTTATCTTCATCCCAGGTTTACGAAGCCAACTATATATCCTGTCCAGATCAACCCTGCAGCTGTTTACAGCCCTCTGCCGTTTTGATCCTTTTATTGTAGCATTATATCATCTGCAAACAATCTAATTTCTGATAGTAAACAATCAATACAAATATTCATTAGAATAATGAATAGCAATGATTCCAATACCATGCGGCACTCACATTTTTACTTCCACTTCCTTTGATACTGCATTTCGTAACCTAACTTTCTGTTTCGTACCTTTTAAAAATTCATATACCCAGGAAATCACTTTCACATTCACTCCAATAGTTTTTACCTTATTTAATACCATTTTATGTCTTACTTTGTTAAAAGCCTTAGACAGATCTAGTGCTATACTATCAATTTGGCGTCCTTTGTCCATTTCATCTGAAATATCTTGCGTATATCCCACCAACTGAGATTCGCATGAATATCCTTGCTTAAAGCTATGTTGCCTACTTGAAAACCATTGACGCTCCTCACATATATTTCTGATGTGGTTGCATATCAATTTATCACTGATATCAAACTGATTGGCCTATAATTTTCAACTCTATTTCTCACCCCCCTTTATGTACCGGCACTGCTATCGCACTTTTCCATTCCTGTGGTAAGCAGCAAGTATCTAGACTCAATTTAAATAATATTTCAATATAAGGTACAATGTCACATCCGGCTATCTTTAAGATATCTGTAGTAATATTATCTACACCAGCCCCTTTAAGTTTTTTCTGCTTTCTTAGTTCCTTCATGATTTCCTCAGGATGAATTTCAAATTTTTTACTATCTTCATTTCTAATTGTGTTGTTAAGCTCGTTCTCCGATTTGTACCCTACCGTTTCTGATTCATTGCCTCAAATGCTCTCACTAAACCATTAAAAGTATAGCAACAGTGTTGTTATTTCATTGAACTATTCAATAAATTCAGAAGCTTTGTTAGTTATTATCCTTTGGTAAAAGGTAAAATCACCTAGCGACTGGACAGCAGTAACCTGTTAACTGAAGATCTAATTAATTACGTTGTAATCAGCGTTATCTGGAAGGACCATCCAGCGAGTTGCTTGACAAGAGGTTAATTCCTCCATTGTAACATCATCTTAGCCGATCTTAGCCTCCGTTCTTCGTTAAAAGTCGTCTAAAGTATACAAGCAGAAAATATTTATCCGCGCATTCTTTCAGCTACGCTTACGTGTTGTATCGATAGAGGGAATCGATCGTTTTCGTTGTAGTTCGTTGGTCGAACGAAGTTTAAGACAAAACATTGTGTTCTAATCTAGGACGCTTTTCAACCTAATCACGAGCTCAATGAGAAAACATAACTATTTATGTTGATATAGTACCTATGCAAATAACATTTGTGTTATTTTTTAGTGCTGGTGGCATTTCGCAGTTGCGCAATCATCCCATACTTTTTAATTTAATTTCTGGTGACTTTTCTGTAAAATATGAATGGGGAATGTGAAGAAAATATCGTTTGGAAGCAATTTATCAAAATCCCAAGAAGTTAGTATCATTTTTTGGTAGGTGAATAAAGTTGAACAGACAGCGTAAATAGATTACACGTGGTTCGGATTCCACGTTAAGCCGTTGGTGCCAGAGGAGAGGAATTGGCCCTCTTACCTCTGACACAATAGCTTAGTACTTCTCCTTCAGGAGTGTCCAACTAACCTTAAGTAATCATAAAGTGTGGACGAATTGAGTGCAGACTAATTTATAAAGTTTGCAGCGCTAATCCCTTTGAATGAGTGCAGCTCGTTTGTGTTGTACTTGGTTCAGATTTCCTCCACCAGGTGATGACGGATGTTACAGTTTTAAGTTTCCTCGTCCAGTCGGTCTCATGCGGCAGAGCGTTGAGGTGTTGTGAGGTGTGTACTGGAGTTGTTGGTACTCAAAGTTCTTGTTGTGTTTTTACAGCGTATGACTTCCTTTGCTTATGCGTTGCAGTGGTAGGGTTTGGTTTTCGCGTTTGTTAGTCTGATCTTGCAAGGATCAAACTGTAACGCTGTTTAGTAAATGATTTTGCTTGGGGCTTAAGAATGGATATTAATCTCTAACCCCACATCCTATCTCGGGGATTACTGGAACGCTATCCACTATCTGAGTATAAGGGAACGCCTGCGGGGTTGTAATACTGTTTAATTTACCAGCATTTTCTTGTAAATCAGTATCGTGCGTTCTGGGAGAACTCCAACTACAGTTCCCAAACACTCACAGACCAAAAACATGTTCTAAATGTTTGTTATTTCGTAGTAGTATTTCTATAGGCCTACTGCTTTTCTACATGTTTATTTTGATAAGTACTGCATTTTGTTTGAATCTGTCAAAACGTTGTGAATGAGTATCGAATTTTAATCACTGTGGATAGGTTCTTATTTGTTCACTAACTTCTAAGCCTGTAGAGAAATGAGAGATTGAAGGCATTGTTCTGTCAATTCACTTCTTCACAGTTAAAAACAATTGTTATTAAATAACGTTCTTAACCTTGATATTTTAATGATGCACACATTTCGGTTTTAGTTTAGATGGCGATATGGTTAGAGCAACTTCTATCGAGCCAGAAATAATTATACCAGTAATACGGATTACATTCTTTTTCATGGTTGATTTACAACTTGAAACATTATGAACCACTACAGAAACGTAAGTAGATAACCTGACTTCTCAGCTTGCTAATAGCAACATCTATGGATAGAGTATCTCTGGCCGTTGTTAGTCTGTAAACGGAGGCCGGGCGCGTTACGTCACAGCGTGACAGGCACAATGACCGAAGTAGCATTTTATTAGTATTGATAACATTCACTTATTGCAAACGGATCATTCTCAGCAACAAATAGTGAAAAAAAAGAATCTCAGAAATAATTTGTTTCCTGTCAGATTTTTACCGTTTCCAAGGTTGTAGTTGTATAGCTGTTTTGCCGTTCATATTCATTCCTAACTCCATTCAGTTTTGGAAGTCGTCGTTTTCTGGATGAAAATTGCGACAGATTCTATGTTCCACGTAAATAATTTTATTTCCATAACAAGGCAACAATTCCCACAGTAGCTTAAGAATACATCGTTTGTAACTATTCAACTCTCATTTCGACATAATTCATCACATACCAGTCGGTTTGAGGGAATATAAAGATATTACGACCAAATGTTTTGTTAACAACTCAGTTTATAGTTCAACGGTGGAAGACATTTGTCTTTGAATGAACTTTGACAAATTTATTTACATTAGAAGGTTAGCTTAACTGGATGTTGCAGAAGTTAAAGGGTTTATATTTGAAATCTGTAATATTCACGAGATAAGTACTTATACCAATACCATAGTACTCCATTTTACATGCTAGTTCCGCTGTAAATTTTCCGAAAAGTCTTGCACATCAGGTAATGTTAGTCAATTTGTCCAGTTGCCTCTTTTACTTTTTATCCCAAATGTTATTCGGTCCTTGAATTTCCAAATCGGGAAACATTTGGGGAACTGCACCACTTTCGGTACCTGCCAAAAACTGGTACTAGCCTGTTGAAATTTACATCAGTCGCTTCAGCAACATGTCCCCTACACGTTTTGCGATCATACATTGCGGAAAAGTCGCTAGAAATTTAATTAAAAATGCCGAAATATGACATGACGAACAGCCGTTACATGCCGCTGACGTTGAAAAAATCAGTGACAGTCTCTTAAAATGTTGATTTAATCCTTTGTTGTTTGTTTTCATGTCTTTTCAGCTCTACTCCTTTGTAAAACGTCGCACAAAATTGACAAACGCGCAATATTTATCCGAGTTGTAATACGGTGATGACTGTCATCTTACATAGCAACGAGCAACAAGAGATAATCGATTGCTTCCATTGTAAACAAATACGCCTAGACGCATAGCCCAAATTTCGTAATTTTTTATCACTTGGTCAAGGCCGTATTTCAACCAAACCACGATTTCTATGACAAAACTAAACTGTTTAGGTTGAAATGATCCCTGTACCGATAATTTTTATGTTATTTTAGCAGTGCTGAAAGGATTTAGCAGTTGCTCAGCCTTTCATATTTCGGCATTTTTAATTAAATTTCTAGTGACTTTTCCGCAATGTGTGATAGCAAAACGTGAAGAGGACATGTTGACGAAGCGACTGATGTAAATTTCAGCAGGTTAGTACCAGTTTCTGGCAGGTACCGAAAGTGGTGCAGTTCCCAACATTTGCACACAAAAAAATGGATGGTTGCTGGCTTGCCGCAGTAAAAACATTTAAGTTTTTTCCCCCTTTGGAAGTGATGCTGGCCTATAAGCATTGTGTATATTGTATTTATTCTAAGTAGTATCGCTTCATGGTAGCTTTTACACTACTATAGATGAGTATCTAATTCCTAAATATACTTCTGCACAATAACTGTTACCGGATTACCGAAATAAATCTTAGAGCACTTGCTTGTGAATTAAAAATTGGAGACATCACCAGTTTCAGAACCTACCCGAAACTGGTGCCATCTCATTCAAATTTGGATTAATTGCTTTTTTATAATTTCCTCTTCACGTTTTGAACTCTTCTTTTACAGAAAATTCAACAAAAATTAAATTAAAAATGCCGAAATATGTAAGGGACGCCGAGATATTATATACCGCCAGCACTGAAAAATCAATGACAATCTCTTGAAATGTTGGTTAAATTCTTTGTTATAATTTTTTTTTTTGCCGTTTCAACTTCCTCCTGTTATAAAAAGTCGCACAAGATTTATAAATGGGAAAAATTTATCCGAGGTGTAGCGCAGCAACGCTTGTTATCTTGCGTCGTTACACGCAATTGGAGACAATCGACTGCTTCAGTTTTAAACTAATACGTCATTTAAGAGATGGATGTCGCAGAACAATTTTCTTATTCAGGCCGCTTATAACCACATCCTCTATGATAAAACGCAACTGTTTATGGTAGTTTGATAAGATCCATGTACCGATAATTTCTGTATCATTTTGCAGTGCTGGCAGCATTTTGCAGTTGCGCATCTTCTCACATTTCGTCATGTTTAATTTAATTTGTAGCATCTTTTGCATAAAATAGGAATGCAAAACGTGAAAAGACACATATCGAAGAGTTCATCCAAATTTCAACAGGTTAGTACCACTTTCGGATAAGTCCCTAAGAATTTTAGGTGCTATGCGATGACATGGATAAATAGACTTGAACTATGCAATATATGGTATATAGGCTTCCTTGATCCTATACTATCTTACAGTAGCTATAGTTCTTACCGATTAAATTGTAGAACTTTCTTTTCGATGTATGCTTCTATGACTTTATTGAAATGTTTCCATAGATGGCTCTTTCCTCGCACCCCATGCTGAAACGGTCTTCTGGCTATTTTCTCAGATGGTTGTTTGACATCCAAGACCTGTGAGTAGATGGTACTAACCCCTGTTTCGTCGTGATATCTTCTTCGTGTTACTTCTTCTCCTTTTAGTGAAAAACTGCTACAAACAAAGTCACAGTCACTAAAATATGAGAAGCTTTCACTTGCAACCATACGGCGTCCTTTCCATGTTCGGTTATGTTATCGGTCCAGGGATATTAATCTTTTAGTGTCGATGGTAGTATTAAATTGGAGCTGTCACCATGCTGCGAAGTTTGGCTAGGAGGCAACTTGCCAGGGGACTCGAGACGTCACAGAATGTGACGACAATCGTGGAGGCACCTTGCTTGTCCAGGGATCATAACTCCCCCCCCCCCCCTTGCGGTTGCAGTTCGGTTGAAATGCGGCCTGGGCCAGAAGAAAAATTGGGGTAAATTTTAGTCCGAGTTTTTACAAGTGTTAAAGTAAATCGCCTTTATTTAGTCAAATAGCATGCAAAACAACAAACATTGTTTTTAACTTAAGGCTAACACATGCAAATATTTGTAGAAATTTAAATTTCATTTTCTCAAAATCTATTTAAATTTGAGGGTTCATATTTAATATGTCCATAGAACTGTTATAGTTATAAATGAAAATTGATTTATAATGTAAAAATATTATTTAACAATGTCTTAATAAACCATCCAAATTGACAGTTAAAAATATATTATTAATGATATGAAGCATAATATTTGAAATTTTGCAGAAGTCTATTTTTTAATCTTGTAAACTAACATGGCTTTGCTTAATCACGCATAATTACCACATTGTCAAAGATATTGAAATAATTTTTTCACCAATATGAAGTCAAAAGTAAAATCAATTTTTGTGAATGGAAAAAAACAACATTTTTTTTGTAGCCTGATAACTGTATCTACCCCCTTAACACTTTTTTTAGGTAGCCCAGACTGTCTTCTTCGGGGCTGTCCCCGTCCATCTCACGCAGTTCCTCTGTCATAACTCTTTCCCCTGTATCGCTGCGTCCCGCCGAGGTAGTGGTGCCCCATGGCCTGTATTCAATTGGCCGACTCTTCCCCGCACTTCCAATGAGGTTCACTTCGACTTTATCCGCTTTGCGCCGGCTCTTCCAATTACCGTGTACTTTGACATTTGCGCTTTAAATTTTAACAAATTTACTTTTAGACCTTTTTAAATGGTCTTAAACTTTTAACCGTAATGTATTTCATATGAAATTATATTATTTTTCCGCAAATACGTGACAAACTAGCGCCCACCCGTGAGCATTTTCTGCTTTTTCGTTTGTATGCAGTTGTAATGGAGGTTTTGTCACGAGACATTTCCTTCAAAACGAGAAGAGGTCCATCACCAGCCATCATTCTCTGCCTTTTCTTCAATAGGCAGTGTTTTATGGGAGTTGTTATCCTAGTATATTTTCTCATATTAGCAAGGTTGGTCAATTCTTCTGAATTGGTTTATCTTTGTGTTTGTGCATTATTTTATTAAGCTCAACGGTATTTTATATCAGTCCGCTGAAATATCATACTGGCCGATGTGTTTCACCATTTGATCTTTTGACTTCTGGGAGCTTTTGTAGAATGATTTTGCCAGCAGCCTGAATCTATCCAGGAGCATAGGCAGTGCAGTAGCCTCGAGTCGGGCAATGGTAAGGAAATGACGTGGCAAGTGTAGGGCTCTCTTCAATACCCGGTTTTGAATTACTCGTAGCTTTTGTATTTCATGATTTGCGGCGTATGCCCGTACGGGGCACGCATATTCCATAATTGGTCTGATAAGGGTAGTGTAGATTTTGATTCCAATAGTTGGAGGTAGTCGGCTATTAAAATTGGGTGGGTAGAGTTGTTGTAATATCGCACTCGCTCGGCATCTAACTTTCTCTATGTGGGCGTGCCACGTTAGTTTCCTATCCAGTGTGACCCCTAGATAGCGAACAGTTGTAGAGCAGGTAATTTCCTTGCCATTGAGGTGTAATAGATGATGTGGTATCACCGGTAGCGCTGGGTCGCATTTTCGCGTATTATAATGGCTTGCGTTTTTAGCAGGATTGATTTCTATTCTCCACCTCCTGGCCCAGGCAAGAGTTTTCTGTAGGGCTTCCTGGAGACGACGGGTTACAATAGCTCTGCTTCTGCTGAGAAAGAAGTATGCGGTGTCATCTGCGTAGGTCGCAACCTCTACACCGGGGTTATTTAGCACGACGGCAGTGTTTAGTGTGTATAGTACTGGTCCGACTACCGACTACCTACCCTTGGGGGACACCAGCCCGGATCCATCTTCTAGTTGAGAAAGCATTGTTGACACCGACACTAAATGTGCGGCCGGTGAGGTAGCTCCTGATAAGTTTCACATACGGGCTGGGAATCCCTGCTCATAGAGCTTGAGCAGGAGTCCCGAGTGCCATACCGAGTCGAACGCTCTGGAGATGTCAAGTAGCACCAACCCGCAGTATCCTTGAAATTAAAGGCTCTGGTGGCTTTCTCGACGACTCTCATGAGCTGCTGGTCTGGGATGATACTGTTTGCTTCTATGTGGGTTCACAGTCGTTTGAGTAGCAGTCTCTAAAACACCTTACTAATGGCTGGAAGGAGGCTAATAGGCCGGTAGTGTTGAGTAAAGAGTGGGTCCTTCCCGCTCTTGTGTATGCCGACTTCTTCTGCGTGTTTCCAGTTTCGAGGGTATTGTTGCAGTCTTAGAATTTTATTGAAGGTCGCTGCCAGGTATGTTTTCGCCTCAGGTGGTAGTTTGCGGAGAAGAAGGTTGGTTACCTTGTCCCGTCCCGGAGCCTTGCGAGGAGGCAGTTTAGAAACATAAGTGGCTACATCCTCAGCAGTGATCGGCTCAATTTCATACTCGTCTCCGCACTGAGAAAGACTTGTAGCCTACGGCGCACTGTATTGAGATGGCGGTGATTCACGTTGGTTTGCGCTGGCCGGAAGTTCTTTTCGAAGGTGTCTGCTAGGACATTAGCCTTATCCTCAGGGCTATATACAAGTCCTCTCTCTCCATGAAGCGGTGTAATTCGTTTCCTGTATCGGGTGAACCTCCTGGTTTGGTTCCAAAACGATTCATCATCCGGGTTAAGCATAGACATACGGGCATCCCATTCCCTATTTCTACGCTCCGTTAGGGAAACCTTTAGCTCTCTCTGTAGGCAGTTTGGAAGTCGTTTCGTAAGAGGGTTCCTTGTTAGCCTCCATTCTTTCGCAACCCTATTTTTATGTCTTATTTGCGCCACTAGTCGAGGTGGAAGTTGTGGGGATGCGTTTTTGGGTGTCGTTAGTGGTGTCGTGGCCGCAGAGGCGTTGCGTACTGCTATTTCAAAATTTTGGATGGCTTCATTGATTTTGCCTGTATCGGCGGCAGCAGTGAATTCGTCTTTAAGTAAATGTTGATAGCGTCTCCAGTTGGTTTTATAATAATTGGGCCTGGTTTCTTCCAGCGTTTACCAGGGTCCGATGTTGACCTCCACCAACACTAGGCAGTGGTCTGACGTCAGTCGGTCAATGATGGAGGCAGCCACAAAGCCAGGAATACCTTTCATTATGAGTATGTCAAGTACGTCTGGTCTTCCACCAGAGCCTGCAAATGCGTAGGATCCAAGAGTTCCATCTCTAAAACCCTCGTCGCGCACTGAATCGCGATTTTCTACTCGACCAATCACTTTCCTCCACAGTGTCGTGTATGAGGAACACATCGCACGAATTTGCTACCAACCCCAGTGGAGTTGATTGAATTTGAGCAGGGTACCTGTCACACTGTCTGTGACATCTGCCACTGCTTTCACACATGGTTACATTGGCTACTAAATTTTTTGTTTGGACATTTCTTTCGTTCATTTTTTTTTTTTTTTAACAGGGATTACATTTTGGGGTAACAGTACGTTATATTACATCCAGTGGTTGTATGGGTTTAAAATATGTATATACTGTTTATCCATTTTAATAATTGTATTCTATTATTTTTTCTATTTTTATTTTTCAATAATATATATTTGAGTATAAAGCAAAGCAAGACAAAATTCATGAAATGTAGTGGAAATATTACTAATCACAGTAGATTAAATATAAAAATAGGATCAGATGCAATAGGAGAAGTAAGTGAATTCTGCTACTTGGGAAGCAAAATTACAACCGATGGCCGAAGCATGAATGATGTTAAAACGAGAATAACACTAGCAAAAAGACTCTTCTTTAAAAAGAGAAATCTTTAATTTCAAATCTAGGCTTTAGAAAAAAAAAACTTTTTAAAACTGTGTGAAGCACAGCATTTTATGGTAGCAAAGCATGGACTTTAGGAATACCAGAAAAAAAATTTGAAGCATCTGAAATGTGGTGCTACAGAAGAATGCTGAAAATTAAGCGTACAGACAAAGTTTTGGAAATGATGGGTGAGGAGAGAAGTTTGTGGAAGTGGCTTACAGAAAGAAGAGACAGGCTGGTAGTTCATATTTTGAGACTTGCTGGATTGGTTAATTTGTTAGTGGAGGGAACAGTCGAAGGTAAGAACAGTAGAGGAAGACAGAGATTAGAAGCAGATAATTGAGGACGTGGGTTGTAAGGGTTTTGTAGAGATGAAGAGGTTAACACAAGATGCGAAGGGATGGAGAAGGATTGTGTCAAACCACTTGAAAGACTGATGACAGCAATATACAGATATTAACTAGGCGAGAGAGATGCCGGCTGATATACCCGACCACTGCGTGCCTTTTCATCGCTCGCTAGAATTACCCGCTTCGAAATGGGCAATTCTCAATTCTGTGAAAACGTATTCACCTCAAAAAAATTACGCTACAGCCATACGTCATTTTCCTTCTGCGACGTCTATTTTAAACTATTGATTTCGTACACGGTGGGAAGAATGAAAAGAATCGATAAGTTTATCGCTGCTTCACACAGGTCTATTCTTTTCTGAAGTTTACATAGATACATTTTCGCTGTCATCAATCGATAGTTCAACATAAAAGTTGGAGTTCATTGGAAACAACATACCTTTTACATCGCAGAGGCAATCAGTGTGTTGTTCGTTTATGACATATTGGCATTGAAATATGAAGAGCGCGATGCAGCGAACCAATTCGCCTATATTTACAGAGATTTGTATTAATTTTGCAATGTTCGCTGCATCTGATATCTGCGAAAACACACTTATTTCTCTGCTTTGACGTATTCTGTGGTGGATTTTCAATACAACTTCAGTTGTGATCGTAAAAAAAAAAATTACATAAAAATAATAATAAAAAATAAAATAAAGTTGCAATCAAGCATTCCATTCATGTTTCAAGAGAGTAATGCCATTTTTCGATGAAGTACAGCGCCTATATTCTGGGTTAAGTTTATTAGTCTTTTAATTTACACTTTGTTATTAAGATGAGGCATTAATTTCAACTATCATAAGTTTTAATTTTACTGCGGGATTATATTAAAAATAATTTCACTAACTGTAAAGGCCCAGAGTCGTTTGGTTTCGAGTTGCTTAACTTATTTGACGTCAGAGGCAAGTTTGTTATTCTGTATTTACGCACGATCATAACGATTCGGCATACGAATTTGAAATTCAATCCGTGTTTAATGATAGCTTACTCCGTGGTTTAGTTTCTTAACACAGTTCCGGAGTCACGCTCTTTACTTCAGTGATTACCGTTAAAGATAATTCTGCGCAGTTGGTTGACAATTTCAGTGCGGTTGTTGAGTAAATGCCGGACAGGTTCCTTCGAAACACCATCACTTTCCTTTCCCAGATCCAATGTAGTGTGACTACAAAGCTGAAGACAACACAAAAATAAAGCTTTACTATTATTATGGACACGTGCTTGCACAGCTCACACGAGTCAGGAATTGCGGATTGTTCGATCGTAACACTGTGCACTTATTGGCTGATTCCTACCTAATTTAGTCACTGATAAATTCGTTTTCAGAAACTGTCTTTTATATAATAAGCTACTAGTGTATGCCTGTGAGTGTTTTTTCCGTATCTTATAGCTCCAGTTTTTAGGATGAAAGATTATGACCGGTTGACTTGATTTGATCAAATATAAATTTGAGCTGTGTATCACGGTAAAAAAAATATCTTGAGCTTGAACTATGAAGCATTGTAGGTATTAAACACGAACAGGAAGGACAGTGTAATCGTATAATTGGTTAAATACAAACTTGACTTGCATTTGACCCTTAATGTTCACTCTGTAAAATTTAAAAAATTCCTGTTTGCTTCGGAAGCATCACGTTGTTTTTTATTGAGGCTGGGCAAACACTCGTAATCATTGGTCGTAGAGTCAGTAACGGCCAGAGAACTTAATACTCATTCGATATTATTAAGCATTTGAGCAACTCCGAAGAAATAAATTGCCATAATAGTCGATTCGGTAACATATTTGGTCTGATGTCCACTCATGTACAGCGAACATGAACAAAGACCATTAACGAAAGTGGTTAGTAAAATACCTAAAAAGCAAATAAACTATAATGCATAAACTTTAGTCAAGCAACAACGTTATTCAAAGTTTTAATTGAGCCGGAATGACGATTCGCATTCACAGTTACAACAGACTCTGAGTAATTTTTTATTATTATTTTAACTTGCTTCCATTAGCAAGATGTTACTGAAAACCAGATCCACGATGTTTTCATCTACAAAATTTATTAATATTTTTTAAATATGAAACTCTACGAATGGCAAACTTTATGAATGTATTATAGCAATTAATTCGGTAGCAGTTACTTAGCTATTAATTTGCAGACATTGCGAATTTTTTCTAATGGTATCTCTGGTCGAGGTTTTGCGAGGGAAGGCTGATACGTGACACCGTTCTCCAGCTAATAGCTATCGAGGTGAGTGAATGAGTGAGCTTAGGAAATTATACAGGGTGTTTCAAAAAATCGTGGAAAAAAGGACATCGTAGATCTGTCATACAATAAGGATCAAAAACCGCATAGGAACAGAGGATCGCAAACGCCTGTATACTGGATAGGTCGCGGTGGACCAATCGCATGGGCATCACGATCACCAGACCTATCTCCCTCGGATTTTTGCTTGTGGGGATTTTTAAAAGGACTTGCGTATGAAACACCTGTTGAAACACCGGAAGTCTTGGTAGGAAGAATCGTTGCGGCAGCCGGATGTGTTCGAGATACACCTGGTACCTTTGAGAAGGTGCGTCGTTCCATGCAACAGAGATGCCGGGCATGTCTCGATGCATCTGGCAAAAACTTTTAGCATCTGCTGTAGGCTCAACATTTGGGTTGCATTAGTCGCATGTGAGTGAGTAATTATCAATAAAATGATCTGTAATGGTTTTGTTTCTTCTTCTATTTTAGACGCCCGTAGCGGCTCCGGATCTCAGTTGCGACCCTCTGTTCGATTTTTGATTCTTATTGTATGACTGATCTACCGTGTCATTTTGTCTACGTTATTTTGAATCGACCTGTATAGTAGATATATTTCGTTTCGGCCCTGGCAGACCGCGAGACACCGGCAACTGCGCACAGGCAGTGTGTAATCATGAGGACGGGATTTACCAGATCCGGAGCATTTGCATGACTGGAAGAATGTTGTGTTAAATCTGAATGCGAAACCTGTAACTATGCTCTGTGTGTGATAAGTGTGTTTTGTTGTTGAGAGATTTGTGAGTCAGAGGCTGGGGACCATCCAAGCACTCGCCTAGGTGAATACTAGGAACCCCATTCAGAATGACCTGTTCCCGCGATCCCTCCACGATCCGGTATGGTGCCGCTTTAACGCCGTGTGTTTCCTGTACAATAATTTATCAGTTTCAGAACTAGATGTTGCAGATAATGCTCATAACGTTATTTTGTAATTTTTTGGTATTTTGGCTGCAGTTTCCGCAGCGATACAGATGGAACTTCTACTGAATTAATGATGCCAGAATTTGGGAACCACTGAAATTAAAAATACATTAGGAATCCCAAAAACTTATGCTATAGCTCGTGATATTTGTCTTAATCGTGGTCTAGGCCTCATTGAGTACGATAAATTCTGAAGTATTTCCATCTAAATAATAACTTCAATAACTCGTCGCTTATGAAAGAAGCTTAAATTACTTGTAGAACTAAATACATAGTGAATTATTCCGTAAAAAAAATTGTCAGTTGTCATTCTGGTCCTGTCTGCATCTCAACATAAACACAACTGCTGCCAATATTGCTTTTCAAATTTCATAGCTTCTATTATTACCCGTGAACGAATACATTAACTGTATTGCGAACTGAATTTGACCCGATTGGAAAATATAGTGACATCAGTAATAAAAGCAACTAATAAGTAATGTATTAATTTAAACTTAGTATGTATATTTATTTCAGTGTATTGACAAATATTTCTTAGAGTATATTTTAACAGTGACTTAAAATATCTACATTCGTATTTAAATATCTTGTAAGCCCATCAAAAATAACTCGTTGAATGCACTATTTTGGCAATCCATTTCTTCGCTAACTAAGAACAATTTTCATGAAATTTAGCTCATTACTTAAATGGTGTAATGTAAATATTTCTAATCTTACTGAAACAGCGGTTTCTCTGTACAGAAAGTACAAGAAAAATCTACGACGGTCGAATCTTAATTAAGAAAAGCACTGAAGAAACACATAGGAGCTGGTATAGATAATATTACTACGGGTATCTTAAATTGCCGGATGTGACATTGTACCTTATCTTGACATATTATTTAAATTGAGTTTAGATACGTGCTGCCTACCACAGGATTGGAAAAGTGCTATAGTAATGCCGGTACATAAAGGAGAGGTGAGAAATAGAGTTAAAAAATATAGGCCAATCAGTTTGACATCAGTGTTAGATTGATATGCACATTCGAAATTTATGTGAGGAACGTAAGTGGTTTTCAAGTAGGCAAAATGGCTTTATGCAAGGATATTCATGCGAATCTCAGTTGGTGGGATATATGCAAGATATTTCAAATGAAATGGACAAGGGAGGCCAAATTGATAGTGTAGCACTAGATTTGTCAAAGGCGTTTGACAGAGTGAGGAATAAAATGGCAGTAAATAAGTTAAAAACTATTGGAGTGTATGATAAAGTAATTTTCTAGGTAGAAGAATTTTTAAAAGTTAGAAAACAAAGTTCGTGTAGGAAATGCAGTATTAAAAGAGATGGAAGTAAAAATGGGAGTGCCGCAGGATAGCGTATTGGGATCATTACTATTCATTATTCTAATGAATAATTGTGTTGATTGTTTACTATCTGAAATTAAATTGTTTGCAGATGACATAATGCTATATAAAAGGATCAAAATGGTAGAGGACGGTAAACAATTGCAGGGTGATCTGGACAGGATATCTAGTTGGGTTGGTAAACGTGGAATGAAGATAAATGCAAGAAAAGTCAGCTTATTAGATAGACAAATAATAAAAAGGTTGATTATGGTTAAAAGGTGGGGTAAGAATTGCTTACTGAAGACTTGAAATGTAAATATCTTGGCATTAAATAATTAATATGTCGATTTTAACCAAATCCATACTTTTACTTGTAGAGGCTTATCTAAATACAATTGTTTTTAAATAACGCGGATAACCTCCAACATCTCCGGTCGTTGTTGTTTGGGCAGCGGAGGCGGGAAGCATGACGTCATCGCGTTACAGAACATCGTGACCAATGATGGCATTTCATAGCTATAGATTCTCAGCTGAACAAAACCTGTTCGTAATTTTCCATTCACTAACATCATATAATACGGTTTAAATAGTATACGACAGGACTTTCTGGCATTGTTCATTACGAATAAAATAAATTTTCACTAATATTTCTTCTCCTCAGTTAATTTGTTTTCACATACAGTCTCCAACATTAAGCACAACGAAAATCGTTTCCTATCCAGTAGACCTTTGTAGTTTGTAATAAGTCAAGCGGTTTTCACTGTTGTTGATTTTACTTTTCCTGTCAGATATTATAACTACATCATCATATTCTGTGTCTGTTCGTACACATGCTGTTGTAGTCTGACAATTTCTTCCAGCGTTATTAAATGTCTAGAATGACACACTATTGAATTCACAAACTTACGTTATTTTATGTTGTATCCATCAGTAATAACAAAAATATTATACATATAAATATTTTTATTTTCTTTTTAAAGGAGCTGAAGTCGCCTACCACTGCCGATTAAACAACAGAATGAGCGATATTCGTCATAAAGATGAGGAAGACGCACCTTCACGAGATAAGGGATTCATGGAGCTGGAGGGAAATCATACACCAGATCACAGTATTGGCCGAGATATGTATTCCGTGCCGAGAATAGAAGATACTGATAGTGAAGGAAATGTGACTCCTCCGTCCAGTGTTCCTGTCCACATCACGTCGTCCCATGCTTCTGACCCTGGTCCAAGCAGATTGCGAAAAAGACGAAGTGACGAAAAGGTACCCAGAATGAGAAAAGCTGAAATGGACCAAGATGTGAGATCTATGGATTGCGAACCCTTTCTCTCTAGAAGGAAACTCGATACGAGTATGGATGTCGACTTGGAAGTTACTCACTCGATCTCACACGTTGGCAAACCTGTGTCTTCTACAACGATGGAACAGTCAACTTCATCAGCTGATATGGCCCCCGGAAGATCAGGAGAGCCCGGATTTCACATTATGCAATCTAGAACTACACCTCAATTCCCATCAAATTTACAATTACCTGATGCACTTCCTTCAACCAGCCTAGACGCAAATCTTGCAACTCGATCTCAGATTCTTTCTTGTGAAGAAGAGGGGGAAGAAATGCCCCTTGAAGATACGCCGTCGTCCTTAGACTTCAGCAGTATGTCTCGGGCTCTGGAAGAAAGCGGTAGTGAAATTCCAGAAAGCAACACGGAAATTGATTCATACGACACCAGTGGTAACTCGTCCATTTTTTCCTCCAAGCCACCACTCCAGTTGGACATTTCTAATGATTCCACTGAGAGGCGTGATCTCTTAGATGTTCATTTATTTGAAAAAGTTGTTCATAAAAGTACGCGAAGACTTGAAGGTTCTTCCATTGTTGACACAACGTGTACTGGATCATTGGATACGAATCATAAAAGTGCTGAGGGCGGTGAAGACCATTCAACGGATGACACTGAGAACGACGTTTCAAGGGAGGTGGACAGCCACCAAACAGAAGACGAATCTTCGAGTACACCACAGTGTTCAATCCATCCACCACTTCCAGAAATGGATCCTAATACATCGTCAACGCATCAAAATATATCGCCTCTTCAACAGGTACTAGTATCTGTCGCTGGCCCATCAACAGAATTCAGCGCTAACATCGGAAGGTCATCCAAACAACGATGTTCAAACATGCCTGAAACGTTTGATGACATTGTATGCTTCAAGTCTTCGCATGTAAGTAGCTTCGCAGGCGACAAAGTGTTTAAGGAAATGTATACCGTCAACAAATGCATAGAAAAACTCCGCGAGTCCCACAGCTATGCGAAAAGATGCGCGGAATTATTGCATAAATGCACAGTAAGTTGCAGAACTCGAGTAAATAACGCGGCATTGCGGTTGTTTGAAGAACCACTTGAGCAGAGAATGGTGACAGATTCTAATGACAGAACGCTAAGCCAGCAGAGAGAGGAATTTGGTGAATTGGTTGGGGGAACAAGTAGTGATGGTAGTAGAGATACTAACTCCGAACAGAGTCCTGAAACAGAAGCAAGTAGTCGTCTGGTAGAGCGGACAGCTTATCCAGCGAGTGGAAGTGACGCTAGTCGACCAGTTCTAGGATCCAGTAATATTCAGTTGCCGATGAAGGAAAGTTCTGAAGTATTGTCAGCCACAGATGACAAAGAACCTCAAGGTAACCCTTCAGAATTAAGTGCCACCCAGAAACGATTCAGTGAAGACCCAGTGGTACCACCACCGCATTCAGAGGAAGCTGCGATGGAGTTTGCTTTAGTGGAGAGAAAGCGAATGGTTGATATAAATAGGAAACGAGCTATCATGTTTCGGGATCTTATCCTGGAGTACGCTGAGGTGGTTGTCTATAGCAGGCAGACGACCCTGGAATGTGGTAGCGTGGTAGAGGAGTGTGCGCAGTACGCAGAGGATGTTCGTGGTATTGCGGACAAGATGCAGCAGAAAGCAGAGGAGGTGATGAGGGATGAGCAGGTGTCTGTGGCTCTCGCCGTGGCCGATGCGGCCCGGAGGGCGGCTTCCATCTTGCAGGAGCAGCACATCGCAACGTGTGCTGCCACTAGGAAAGCTCTGGGTGCTATGGTCAGTGTGCGACGAGCCGAACAGATGTCCGACGGTCTCACGGTCCAGTTGATGAAGACGGCAGACGCGGCTGTGGACACGTATACAACTGCAGCGCGAGTCGTCAAGATGGGGAGTCCCGATCTCAATCTGGAACTATTTGCGATGGTAAGTTATGGTATTTTGAAAAAGGCGATCTTGGAGTTGAAACCGTTTCTGTATGTGGATCTCAGTTCCCTCCATCATTATTATAATACAAGGAACAGTAGAAATTTGACGTTGCAGGCAGTGTTGCTCGCTGTTGCTTAGTTAATTAATTGTTGATAAATTACACCAATGCAACCGTGTTAGAGCACAGAGTTGAGAAGAGGGAAAATTTGTCCTCCTACCTGATATTCTGGAGGACGGGGGTCTAATCCTGTTCGGCCATCCTGACTGGATTTCCGTGGTTTTTTTTCAGTCATTCCAAGCGAATACCGGGCTGGTTCCTTACAAGGCCACGGCCGACTTCCATCCCCCTTCCCTCCCCTTAGGTTAAGTATGCTGAAAACGGTCCTCATGACCCTCCAACAGCCCAGCTCCCAGGCCTTATCTGGGAGGAATTAAATTTGTAAAAAAAAAAAAAAAAAAAAAAAAAAAAAAAAAAAAGTTAGGTGAACGGAAAATTCCCACCTATGATGGGCAGATGGAAGTTAAATCCTGTCCGGCCATCCTGACTATGGTTTGCCGTGGTTTCCCACAGTCCCTACAGGCAAATGCCGGGATGGTTTCTTTGAAAGGCCACGGTAGGTTTCCTTCCCCATCCCCCCCCCCCCTTCCGTAGTTAGTTTGGGTTGGAAGAGTGTCTTCGAAACCCTATAGCAGCCCGCCTCCCTGCCTTCAGCTGAGAGGAATGAAATACGTAAAACAAAAAAAAGGGCACTGAGTAAGGTAGAGAGTAAAATTTCTGTCCAGTCTGGCATTCGGGAGAACAGGGGTTCAAATCTCCGTATGGTCACCTTGTCTACGGATTTCCATGGTTTTCCATTGTCACTCCAGGTGAATGTTGGAACAGTTCCGATAAAATGCCATGGCCAAATTCCTTCCTTGTAGATTTGCTAGGCTGAAAATATTTCCTGAGACTATCAGTAGCCCGCCTCCTAGGTTTCACTTGGGAAGAATGAAACCTAAGAAGAACCGTTTTAGGGGGCTAAGGGTAGATTAGTATGGCTTAGAAAGTTCCTTAAAACCCAACACCCTCCCGCCTCCCGGGCATTTGCTGGGTGGGGGGGAGGAAGAGGTGGGAAATGAAATACAAAATATGTAGCAGTTTAATGTCGTATCGGTTCATCTCTCATCAAAACATCATTAACGACAAATACTATTCCTTTTGCACATTTTGTTGCACTTGAAACTCCCCATGATACTGTAAAGTTTCAAGTGTTCTTTCGTTTTTTTATGTAATTTCACTTGTATTTACAAGTAGTAAAATTGTGGCTGATTCACTATCCGCACCCACATGTATACACATGATCCATTGTTGACGCATTAACACCAGTTACCATAGCAGGAATGGACCATAGGCGAATGGCTTTGACAGAGGGCGCGGTGTGTGTCCACAATGGAGCATCTTCACGCGTGCGAATGCGTTTGGCAAAGACCGCAGAACTGTTTCCGATCTATTACTTTACCTGATAAAGACAGTGAATGAAGCTGCTGAAACGTCGTTCATAACAAGAAAAAAAAAAAAAATCATCCGGCTGATCTCCCGTGAATACAATGTAGGAGCAGTAGCCGGGAAACACTCAACACTCTCAGCACAATACATTCTTCATGGGAAGTGCAGAATAGTTCATTTTCACTTTTCAAAACGACAGCATTAGGACCCAATTTCTGAAAGCGGCAAATATTGCGAGAATAGCCCTGCTCTGCAAAAAGTTGTACGTGTGACATAATTCGTCTGATATTTACTAAGTCAATATGCTCAACGTATATAATGGCATGAATATCTTTCATAGGGTTAAAATTTAAAGAAACAATACTTTTGATATTAAATTTTAGGAAAGTTTGTACGAAACTAAGTAGAGGAAATAAGGTGATTGTGGTTTTTTACATTTCTTGGCCTGTTTGGAACTACAAATCACGTAAAAGCAACAAAAGAATAGCAGCATTTATTCTCTTCCAAATTCCAAGCTGATTAGGTGTAGTTAATTTATCATCCAAAAAATTTGTAATGATGGAGTAACGGAAGTAATGATAAATTTAATCTCTAAATATAAAGATGAATGTATGTATGTATGTTTCTTTGTTTGTTCTACAAACAAATTCAGTTTTCATCCGATCTCGATGAAACTTTGCACACTTATCCTTTGAAACAAAGAAAAACATACTGTCTACATTTGGTTGAAAAATTATCTATATAAATAATACAGGTTGTCCTATAATTTGAAAAAGTTACTGAACGGCTATAGACCGACGCGTAGAATACGGAGGTTTCTGTAATGTTTTTCGGTGTAGCGGTCAGGTAGCTCAGTGGTTAAAGCGCTTGCTTAGTAATGTTTGGGTCGTGGTCTCCGGTTCAATCTCCGTGGAGGCCAAGATTTTTAAAAATTATTTTTGATCGTAAGAGTCATGACTGGACCTTCGGTTATTCGGATTGAATGTTTAACTGTAGATATCACAAATTTAGGGGTTCAATGCGAGGCAAATCGTAGGTAGTTTTGCAAGGATGTGGTTTACGTTATACTGATCCCTCAGGGGTGATTCGCAGTCAGTGTGTGTGTGTGTGTGTGTGTGTGTGTGAGAGAGAGAGAGAGAGAGATATCTGCAGTAATAATACTATAAATACGGAAGTAAGTCTCTGTTTTTTGTTATGTTTTGACAGCTAAATGCCTATACCAATATTGACGGCATTTAACAAGAAACTCTGTAGGGAGGGCACAGGACTTTTTTTTTTTTTTTTTTTTTTTTTTTTTTTTTTTTCGGTATGATTAACAGTTGTAGTCACGAAATTTTGAGAACTTATCGATTGATGACAGAGAGACGGATGTGTGTGTTAGTCTGTAATGTTACGTAGCATGCTCCAGCTATGATTCTCGCGTATTATGTTAGTGTATAATTTGTTAATAAATTTCGTTTAGAGAAAAAACGTATTATTAAGTATAGATGTCGATTTTCTCTGTCATATTACTTTGAGTGTTTCTCGCCTCGCATTCGGGAAGACGGCGCGGCGGTTCGAATCCCCGTCCGGGCATCCAGATTTGGGTTATCCATGGTTTCCCAAATCACTCCAGGCAAATGCCGGGATGCTTCCTTCAATAAACCATGGCCGAATTCCTTCCCATTCCTTGCCCCCATCCTTGCCTTCCATCTTTGCCTCCCATCCTTTCCCGTCTAAAGACCTCGCCGTTGAGAGACGTAAAGCAGTTAAAATAATAATAATAACTTTGTGTCTGCTTAAATGTTTCTGGCACCAATTTATTTTGCCTTCTTTTTTGACATGCCTTGCGGGCGTAAACTGGCCTAAGTTGTAGCTCTAGCAGAGCACGAGCAGCTAAAGTTATTAGAACCCAAGAATCGCAAGCTCATGCTGAAGAAAGAAAAAAAGACCAAGCTGAAATAAAGCTGCCCTTAGTTAATTGTTGGTTTTTCTGTTTTTAAATATGTTGGAAATTGATTCTCTTCAAGAGACTGGTTCCATGGTAGAATGATATAGTGATGGCTTTGCGGTCATATTATGTCGTCTCGGTGTTGTTTGGGACCAATCCTTCGCTACCAACAACTTTCTATATTCAATTCTTGCTATGAAATTCTTAATACACGCCTACGAAGTCGCAGGTATTAGCTAGTTTCTGATATATTCCTTTTTTTTTCTTTTTTTTTAAATAATATAGCTTGGCGTTTTGTATGGTGCAAATGTGAAAATTTTATCCCAGTTCCTTGGTCGGGATTCTAATAGGTTACCCAAACACAAATCTCTGGAGCTGAAACGGTATTTAGGATGTTGCGAATGAGTTTCACTGTGTGAATGTTGAGATTTCATCAAAATTTCATCAGCTGGCTTCGAACAAGTCACCGCCGAGCTCACAATAGTACCTTCAAATATTAGGTTAGTGATTGTAAATACCTGCCAGGTGTAATTATGGTATTTAAAACAGTACGTAACAGGCATCTGCTATCGGTATGGTGAGGTGACGTAATCCAGTCGTCACGGGAAAAAAAGGGGCGGTGAAGCATCATGGGAGGGGGCTGGCTTGTCACATGTCAAGGTAGCTGCCGTTATAGCTAATTCACTCTGGTACTAGCAAAATTATGATTAATGACTGAACCTTCAGAACAACTGTTCCTTTTACGTATTCAATTGAATTGGACACTCGAAGGAAGGTTTGGTTTCGAATCGTGGATTAGAGACGTAAACTCGTGAAATATATAAGAAATGTTTGGAAACTTTTCAGTGGACAATGTTATTCATTAAAATATATGTCATCTAAACCTTCCCTTAAACTATTATAAATTGTAAACATTTTTGTAAATCTCGTATTCGCAGTGATTAAAAAATAATAATACTTTTTTTTTTTTTTTAGTCAAGAGACATTGCGTTTAAGAGTGGATAGGTAGTTGAATGTTCTTAATTTTTTGTTCAAATTAACAATACTAACGTATGATTACGTTTGACGGACGCAAAGAAGATTCAAACTATATCTCGTGTAATCTATTTGAAAAATCTTTTAGTATTATCAAGTTTCACAAGCATCAATTGTGAATAGTTGCAGATTCTTTTTAAAGAATTCGCATTGCTAATTTTTCTGACACCTTCAAATGTAATCCTCCTCAAAAATTTTTTGTACATATGTAATAAAAATTTGTCTTATTGTTCTTGTTGCTACTAGCCGTTTCTCTCTGTTACACAACCCCCACTTTACTTTCCTCATACTTATCTATCTTTTAGTGTCCTAGTAATCATAAATTGCATGCCCACTGTGAGGCCCAATAGAGTCTCTGGCGTGTTTTCTACAATGCTGGTGTCTATTCTTTTTAATGTATATATTGTTACACACCCCAGTTATCATGAATCATATTCCAGCAATCCTTTACGTATCACTGTAGAAACGTCGAGATTTGTGAAGAAAGACTCTTAAAGAATTCACCAACCTGATAAAGACAGTCTTTCTGCTTGCACTTCACAATCCAGCTTGCCTATTTCTTAATAAGACCAAACCGTGGTCCATTTGGAAGAACTGGGAGTTACCTATGATCATGTCCTCACCTTTGGATAGCATTTATCTAACACTGTAAAGAAAGCGTTGTCCCGTGTGAACCTATCAAAGAAACTGGCCGGTACGTCATGAAGTGAAGGTGAGCAATTTCTTCGAAGAACAGTCCTTGGTCTGGCATTCATGCAACAGGATACCGTTGCTAACTGGCTTAGTAGTGATTATACTGTCAAAGTTATCACGCAACTCATTGTCGCTGTGAGAATAGTGAGTTTCGTCATTAAGTCTACTCCAGTATCTGGCTGCCTGTACCTTCACACATACCCCCACGACAACAACGGAGATAAAATAATTGTTTTTAAAAAAAACATATGAACCACCTTCAAAAAAAAAAAAAAAAAAAAAAAAAAAAAAAAAAAAAAAAAAAAAAAAAAAAAAAGCACTAAAAATTTTAAAATAACTGTATACCTTGCTTAGGAAAAAATAAATCTAAATAGACAACATTTTGCATTACTTTCATTGAAATTTTGACATTAATTAGTTATTTTTGGAGTCGGTGCCAGCTGTCACATCGCGAAGATCGAATTACTGAACTTCTTTTGGCGTTAGAGGTGAAACGGGGAGTACGAACAAAAATTCCCAATATTTTACAGCATGTCGTGAGGCAGATATTGTTATTGTGGGAGACAGCTTAGAGAAACAAATTAACAGTATTTTAATCTGTGGCTTGGCCTTATTGGTCATCGAGGCATATCTCTGGCGCTACAGTGTCAGTTGCTAGGTTGCATCATGAAGTAAACGATTTACAGAGTATAATATCGGCGTATAATCTGTATGTTTCAGTTTTGTTGAAACATGTTTCTAGTATTAATTGTAGGTTAGCAGTAACATGACTTTTTATGTATTATTGTTATTCTTTATTGTTTTTAACTTTTTGTTTTTCTTGCTTTCGGTGGCACCGACTCCAAAAATAACAAATTAATGTCAAAATTTCAATGAAAGTAATGTAAAATGTTATACAACATTTTACGCTTTTAGCAGGCGTCATATCAATTAAATATTCCACTTACTTTTTTCGGGGATCGCACTGCTTTAATTGATGGTTCAGTACCAACGTTTCGGCACCCTGCCTGGTGCCTTCATCAGGGTTTTCAGACTCGAAATGGTGTGGTTTTCACAAAACTCCTTCGCTGAGCTAACTGTTGTGGTTACCGGCAGCGGATGTCAACTGTTCCAGAGATCTTGTCGTTGGAAGTTTTGTGTTGCGAATGTCCACGAGTGCACATTTCCACGTTTCGCTTAAGCCATAGCCACCTTATTTATTGAAATTTTTGGGATGTTTGAAGATTTCTATTGATTCCCTTATTTTTCGTTCTAGAAGACCTTTGGGTTGTGCTATAACTTCTGTTTTTTCCCATTGAATTTTATGGTCTTCTTGTATCTGATGTTCTGCTACAGCTGATTTTGTTGTATGACCAAGTCTTGCGTGACGACAATGTTCTTTTAGTCTTACAGTAACCGCTCGGGAAGTTTCGCCAATATACACCTTTCCACAATCGCTGGGTATCTTATATACTCCACTTGCTTGTAATGGTGGTCTGCGATCCTTTGCTAATCTTAAAATGTCTCTAATTTTGTTGTTACTATTAAAGACTGGTTGGATATTGAATTTCATCAGCACTTTTCCAATTCTGTCGGTGACTCCTTTTATGTAAGGTAAAAAAGCCTTCTTCTTTTGTTCCGTTATCTCTTTATGTACCTCTTTACTGTTCCACTTGTTACTGCTTAAGGCGCTGGCTATTATCCGACTACTATACCCATTCTTCCGTAGGACCCCGTGTAGGTGTTTAGTATTTTAAATATGCCGTAGCAGTTCCCATTTTGCGAACTTCCTGGTAGCTCAGAGATTAAAGCGCTTGCTTTCAAAGAAGAATTCTGTCTTTATATACCACAACCACTTCCAGAACTGGGTGAATTGGGCGTTAAGGAATGTCAGGCTATGTTTCGATCTTATCATAACATCTGTTAAAGCTGCTGCTCGATAACCGAAACATGTAACATCTGGGCATTAATACATACCACATACAGAAATCTCTCTGGAATATATCTCTTTGCTCCGGCATCACACAAAAAATATAGAGTTTTAATTGGTGTAAGCTTGGGATCAAAGTTGAAATCTGAAGTACATGTTGAGACATTACGACACATTTATTTTATAAATATTATGCCATGACTTAAAAATAGCTTAACTGATTTTGACGGGATTTAAAACTGTGGATTTTTGTAAAGAACATTGGAAATTAAAAGGGGTGAGGGTAAAGGGGAAGAGGGATTGAACTTTTGTATACCAAATGTAGACTGCCTTTTCTGATTGATTTAATGTATACGTGTGTAAATTTCTATTGATATCAGATAAAACTGTAGGTATGAATAAAAAAAAACAATTAAGGGGTGTGGAGACGAAGAGTAGTTAGGTTTTTGTAAAGCTAGTGTGAGCAGTATTTTTCTCTTTGTTTTAAAGTATACATGTGCAAATTTCCATCGGAACCAGATAAAAACTGTATCTTTGTGTAAAGAAAATTTGCCAAATTTAAATGGGGTAAGGGAGTGAGTTGTAGGGTTTTTTAAACAGAATATAGACACTATTTTTCTGATTTTTTTATTTTTCATTTTTTTTTATGTACATGTGCAGTGGTCCATGGAAATCTGATAAAACTGTGGGTATCTATAAAGAACATTGGAAATTAGGATGGGTGTGGGTAGGAGGGAAGAGGGGTTGGGCTTCAGCAACCTAATTTAAACAAAATTGTTCAGTATGTTTTAAAGTATACGTATGCAAATTTCCTTCAGAATCGGATAGAAACTGTAGATTAAATGATGGAAAGGAAGGAGCGGTGTTTGGACTCTCGAAACCAAATGTAGACAGTATATTTCTGTTTGTTTTGCAGTATACATGTGCATACATCCTTCAAAATCAGAAAGAAACGGTAGCTTTGTATAAAGAACATTGATAGTAATTAATGGGGTAGTAAGGGGGATAGGGTTTGAATTTTTGTGAAAGTTATGTGGACAGTATTTTTCTTTTTCTATTTGTTTTAAAGTATACACATGCGAAGTTCCACCGAATCGAATCAAAATGTGGGTTTTGTACAAATTTTAAGGGAAGGGGAGCTAGGGTAGTTTTTTTTATATTTTGGTCAGAGATCTTATCCATAAAAAATATATATATATAGATATGTGCCAACTTTAATAAAGATCGGTCAAATGGTGTCGACTGTAGCTTTCTAAAAAGAAATTGACAAAAATCAAGGGGGTGAAAAAGGGGAGAGGGGCTCATTTTTTGCAAACCAAGAGTTGGCATCATTTTTCTCTTTGTTTTATAGTAAAATTTTGCTAAGTTCTGTCTAAACCGGATAAAAACTGAGGTTGTGTATAAAAATTAAGAAGTTTAATGGGGAGAGGGGGTGGTTTTTAGATCTTTTGGTCAGACACCTTCTTCGTGAAAAAAATACATATAAGCATCAACTTTCATGGTAATCGGTCAAACGATTGCGACTGTAGCTTTTTATAAAGAACATTGACAAAAATTAATGGGGTTGAAGGAGGAAATGGGTTGAGCAGTGGCAAACCAAATATTGACAGAATTTTTCTCTTTGTTTTAAAGTATACATGGGCAAAGTTCAATAAAAATCAGATAAGAAATGTAGATTTCTATAAAATTAAGGGGTGTAAAGGAAGACATGGGGTGGTTTGTTTATTTATTTAATTTTTTTTTGTCAGAAACCTTCCCCATGAAAAATTACATGTATATGCCAACTTTAATGGAGACCAGTTAAATGTGTTGACTGTAGCAATGTATAAAGAACATTGGTAAAAATTTAGGGGGTGGATAGGGGGAGAGTGCTTCAGTTTTTTCAAACCAAAAGTTGACAGTATTTTTCTCTTTATTTTTTACTATACATGTCCAAAGATTCATTGAAATCGGATAAAAAATGTGGGTTTGTATAAAAATTAAGGGGTGTAAAGGGGTGAGGGGTGGTTTTATTAATTTATTTTTTGGTCAGATTCTCCATGAAAAATTACATATATATACCCACTTTGATGATAATCGGTCAAACGGTGTCGAGTGTAGCTTTTTATGAAGAACATTGACAATAATTAAAGGGGTGGAGGGAGGGGGCAGATTGAACTTTGGAAGACCAAATATTAACAGGATTTTTCTCTTTGTTTTAAAGTATACATGGGTAAAGTTCAGTAAAAATCAGATAAGAAATGTAGGTTTCAATAAAATTAAGGGGTGTAAATGGGGTGTAAATTTTTTTGGTCAGAAACCTTCTTCATGAAAAACTACATGTAATCGCCAACATTAATAGAGATCAGTTAAATGGTGTCCACTGTAGCTTTGAATAAAGAAAATTGGCAAAAATTAAGGGGGTAAATAGGGGGAGAGAGGTTCAATTTTTTTAAACCAAAAGATGACAGCATTTTTCTCTTTATTTTTGGCTATATATGTCCAAAGTTTCATCGAGATCGAATAAAAAATGTGGATATGTATAAAAATTAGGGGGCGGAAGGGGGTAGAGGGGGTGGTTTCTCAATGAAATTCATATGGGACCACTTTGGAGGTATACCCTATCCACTAAAAAAATTTAATTTAAATCGGTTCAAAATTGGTAAAAATATCCCTGGTCATACAAAAAAAAAAAAAAAAAAAAAAAAAAAAAAAAAAAAAATTACTGACGAATTGAGAACATCCTACTTTTTTGTAGTCTGTTAAAAATAACAATCTAACCCCCCCCCCCCCATCATAAGTTTAAACACCTCAGTTATAGTCATTTATACAATTTGGAACCGAAAGCTGTTGGGTGGTAGTATCAAACACCTCACCACGTGTTCAGTTTTACAACTAAATTGAAGTCTGGTAAAACTGCTAACGCGCTGAGGAACTTTTGTGTAATTTACCTTGTGCTTTCCAATTACTGCGCTGGTAAGCAGTTCACAATTGGACTACTTGACCCTGCGTGTACAACTGTAATGATATAAAATCAATGGAAATAGTATTGTACCATTTTATTGCACCAGCACAGAGTGTAAAGCTCTGGTCTTGCATTCGGAAGGACATTTTCGAATCACCGTCCCGATATCCAGATGTCGGTTTTCTATGATTTCCCTAAATAACTCCAGGCAAATGGTAGATCCTTCAAAAGGCCATGGCCGAATTCCTTTCCCACATTCCTTTCCCATAGTCTTTTCCCATCTCTATGACCTTGACGTCAACGAGGCGTAAAACCATAAGGAAAACATAGCACTATTAATGTTGTTCATTTTCATACTAGAGTCCAAAATTGCGCAAGTACATGGTGTGCATTCACTTTACAGATAGTACTGGCCAATACGGATACCGGGAGTGTGGCGAGTTTATTGTTGGAAATTGAGAAGCAGAGCGAGATTGCCAGAGCTGCAATGGACGAAGCGACCTCGGCGGCCGACATTGCTTCGACTGCCGTGTACATCTGCAGCGATCTGATGAGGCGCTGCGAGGGCGCCGTCAACGAGCTGATAGCGACCATGGAGAGGATCAACCAGCCACCTCCCACCAGCTGATCACGCTGACAACACGACATGCCACCTGTTGACTGGACTACCTACTTGGAGCAACATTTTATCTTATTTGAAGAAGTAATGAGGGTGCATGCGTTTCTTATATAGTATTTGAACACTACGTAAACCAGTTGTAGTACTTGGGATATTCAACTTTTTGCTTTCCTTGGGTCCATTTTATTGTTACATTCTTCATGTCACAATTTTGTGCTTTATTAATGATAAATACTATTATATTCTCAATAAATAGTGTTGTTTTATAATACACTAGCATTTACCAACAGCTCTGCACGCGCGGATCCGATCATGTGAAAGTGTGGGTTGTCTGACTCTTTCTCCACCCATCCGAAACTGGTACTAATCTTTTGAAATTTGGAGTAACTGCCTCCATAAATTGTCCTCTTCACGTTTTTCACTCTCCTTTTTCGGAAAAATTGTCACATATTAAACTAAAAATGCCGAAATATGAGACATAGTATAACCGCGCAATGTTGCCAGCACTGTAAAAATGACACAAATTATCGGCACGTGGATCATATCAACCTACACAGTCTCGTTTTGTCATAGATGTCGTGGTTAGGTTGAACTTTGGCCTGGACTACGAGAAAAGATTTAAGAGATT
The DNA here is from genome assembly GCA_031002005.1 of Vandiemenella viatica. Taxonomy (NCBI): domain Eukaryota; kingdom Metazoa; phylum Arthropoda; class Insecta; order Orthoptera; family Morabidae; genus Vandiemenella; species Vandiemenella viatica. Next base: position 169,113,438 of record JARYHS010008075.1, read on the forward strand.
TCGTTATGGGCATCCAACTCGGAACTCGGAAATTGGATATTTGTTTACAACGGAAGCAATGGATTGTATCCGATCGCTTGTATCAATTCTATGATGGTAATCGTTGTTGCACTACATCTGGGACAAATATTTTCTATTTGTTAATTTCGTGTGACTTTTTAAAACGGAAAGAAGCAGAAACCGTAATAAAACATTACAATAAAGGATTTAACCAACATTTCAATAGATTTTCATTACTTTTAAAGCGCCGGCAGCATCTAATAGCTTGGCGTCGTTCTCATATTTTGGCATTTTTAATTTAATTTGTGGCGACTTTTCAGAAGAAGAAGAGAACGTGAAGAGGACATTATAACCAAGCAGTTAATCCAAATTTCAAATGGTTAGTATCAGTAGTAGGCCGCCACCCCCCTCCCCCCGCTCAAAAAAAAATGCTTTGAACTTTTTTTTAGTATCAAATACTAATGTAGAGATGCAAAAAATATAAATTTCATTTAAAAATTTTCCTTTCATTTAGTTACCATAGATTAGGTTTGATTGGTTGAATGGTTTTTTGTTTTGTTTTCTTTTTATTGGACTTATATTTAACACAGATAATACATGAAACATGAGAAACTAAGACCCGGTAAGAGCGTATCGAGAATTAATCATACTTCAGGTCAGAAATTTCCTGATGACTTCCGTTTCGATAATATGTCCATAGTACGGCAAAAAGAAGTGTACCTTAGATGTGATAGTGATGGCTGTACAGGCGGTGGCTAATTCTAAACTATATACGCCACCAATGATAACATTTGCAGCAACTAATGTACCAAAATCTCTCGCAATATTTCGTAATTCCATCTGAATACAGACGAATGCCGTGAGTAATAACAGGTATTTTTTTCTTGATAGCTTCTATGCGAATACCCACATTTCGAGCCACTTTCCTTTACCTTATCTCAAAACTGAAGTAGTTAGCTTGAAATTCAGCCTGGACCAGAAACAAATTTTGCCAAAGCCTCCGGGAAGTATACTGTGGATATACACAATAGGTGGTAGCTTACTTCGTGATACATGTCATCACTAACATGGCATTCGATAAAACAGCTTATTAATTACTAACTATAATTGAATTCATCATGACTTATATTTTTGCAAGAACATTCTGGTTCAGGCAGCATTTCAACCTAACCACAACATATACTGACAATGCAGATACACCTAAACACATTAAATGTTTCACTAACTACAATTTGGGCAGTGATAACATTGTCAATTTTAGGATTCCAAGTTCGCATGGCATAAATTATAACAATTTCTTAATACATCTTCATTTTGAACTGCAACAGGGCTAACACGCGCAATAATAAATCTACTGTATCGCAATGTAAAATTAGCGGTTGTGGTTAGGTTGAAATGCGGCCTGGATTTCACAATCAAATATCGGCGACAGTAAAACCCTTTAATTTACATATTAAGTTACTTACCGAAAATATTACAATTCTTTTATTCCTATTGAAGATTTAATACATAAAAGTAGTTTGAGTAACTAATTCTGAAAACCGAATAACTATAAACAAAGATAAATATAATATAAACAATTCAAAGATTAGTATATTCATCTTTGGTCAAAGATCTTCAAAACTTAATTTTTAAGGTAAATTAAATATAAGTAATAATCATTACATTTAATTCAGGTATTCAGTTTATTTTTTTGTATTCCAGGTAACTGAAAAACTAAATATTCGAGGTCAAAATATTAAACAATAATTAGTAAAGCTGTGTGAATTTTCATCAGATTTATGCTGAAGTAGTGCACGTCTGAAAGTGCATAATGATCCATTGCCCACAATTTTCCATATAAATAGGTTTTTAATTGCCTGTCGCTTCCCATGATAAATGTAAGTCATCAGCTATTTACGCACATTTTGACTGGGACCATTGGCTCTAAGGCTGGGCGCACATAGAGCTGCGTAGTACAGTAGGCGCAGCGCAGGGCAGCACGAAAGCAGAAACTGTCTCGGGCAGTTACCCGCGTATATTAAAACCGCAATTTCTTGCGGTAGTTTACAAAGCATTGTTGTGTTGTGCGAAAAACATCACGATGCAAATCCTCGATTTTCGATTTCTGAATCAGACTGGGATGCTGAGCTTGGAAAATTGTTATTACTTTGTCAGATGCTGAATAGAGTAAAACTATGGAAAAGCGAGTATATGAAAAGAAGATACTCTCATCTGGCTTTTGCAGTGACAAGAGAATTCTCTACAGATTTATGCATTGTTTCGGGATGACTGGAATGGAGATTCACAGCATAATCCAACCTGTTATTTTCTCGACAACGCTCAAATACCTATTGGAGCTGAACAAAATCTGGCAGTATTTTCGAGGTTATTTATTTAATTATTTATCGTTTTGGTAGATGACATTTATAATAATGTAATTTTCTTTTATTTCATATTATATTTTTAATTAAACTAGATAATAGAACATAAGAAACACTTGGAACAAAAAAGCAGTGTTCAACAAATTATTCGGGAATTTGTCTTCGCAAGAATCCTTCCTCTCCCGTTAGGAGTTGGACGGATGTCGCCTTGAAGAGGGAGTAGAAGCAGAATAGCTCAATTCAATCGGACTTGTGCCACGTTAAGAAAAAAATGTTTCTCGGGGTCACTATTGAATGATGTAAAACAAATAATAAGAAAACAAAAAATGTAATAATAGCCTATATATCAGTCTTCTTTTCTTAACAAATAAAGTTTTATTGAAAATGAATTAAAAAAAGAGAAAATAAAAGTGAATTATGTAAGTGGACAGTTATATGATAAATAAATGATGAATTTAATCGCCACTTGTTGGGCTCATTGGTAATCATTGTCCAAATTTCTTGTTTAAATTTGATTTTTACGTATTTAGTATGACTGGTAATGTGAATCGCAGGATGGGTACGCACCAGATTAATCAATTTTTCTTGTTCCATAGTTGAAAATTGTTTTAAAGTAAAGCAATATTATAAATAACGCAAGAAGTGTTACGACAAAAAAACCTGCACGAGTGAGCTGCGTGGCACAGTTTCTATGTCGTGAACACAACGTGGCGCAGTACTGCGCTGCCCTGCCCTGCGTCTCAATACGCGCTGTTACACTCCAAAAGATAGACACACAAACTGTTCTGCCGCGCCTGGGTCAACTGCACGTTAATGTGCGCCCGTCCTAAAAACTTGAAAACCCCATCGAAATTGCCGCGTTTGTTGTTGCGCGGAACCCGTTCAAATAAAGAGAGAGACTCGCAGCTTGCTTATAGATTTATAATAGTATAGACTAGCTGTCAAAAGCGACTTCTTACACGCGGATTTAGAATTTTATTGCTAGAATTGGATATAGAAAGGTTTATGTTACGTAAAAGGACTCTAAGAACATGTCTAACGAGGAGACGCAGTTTGCAACGTGTTTAAAAATATCAAAACACTAATATGGAGAGGGGGGTAACTGTATGAATCATGTCTTTCAGCTTGGAATAGTCATATTTCAGCATGAGCAGGTTTCTGATAACTTCAGCTGGTCGTGCTCTGCTAGAGCTACGTCTGTGATCTGATTTACGCCTGCGATGCATGTCTAGAAATAAGACAAAATATACTTACGTCAGATTTTTAGGAAGACATGACTTAGTGGTCTTGTGTGGCGAAAATCAACATTTTTACTACATAATTTGTTTTGTCTCTTAACTAACTCGATGAACAGATCACTCTCTAACAGACTGCGAGAAAAACACAGCCTGAGCAACCAATATAATAATACAGACTGACCCATGCTATCCGCCTGTTTGGCACCATTCAGTTAGTTTTAAAAATTTAATGTCAAAGAATGTTATTTATCCCGAAAATAGTATCCTTTGTTCTACCTAATGATGCAAAGTATTTCCTTGTTCAATTTCACCAAGATTGGCTTAGTAGTTTAGCCCTCAAAACATAAAGGACCAACATACAGAGTTACGTTTGCACTTATAATCTTAGTATAGGCAAAAACTGAAGGTGGAAATTTGTGACTCTGAAAAAATTTTTTTTTAATATCAGTTTACGTTACTATAATGCCAACCCATAAATTGATCAGTGGATTTCAGTACAACACTAAAACCAGAACTATTTTTCTTTCCTTTTTTTCGAGCGACTGGTCCTACAACGACATGTCAACAGACGGGGAGTTAGGGAGTTAGCTTCATGCTTTCATATCTCTACGATCACCTAACAGCCGAACTGCAGTGCAGAAATCGGTCCATCCATGATTGCTGCAGCAACAGCAGCATATTTTTTCTTTAGCTCCAGGGGATCCCAATGCTTATGTCTATATCTAATCTGTGGAACTGACTGTCTGGTTTTGCCTTATTTTAGGTTACCCTATGCTGGGGTATGTAGATGCAGTTTGGGGGGGGGGGGGAGGGAAGGGGGCACGGATGTTGGGGGGGAATTAGCATGATAGTGACGAAGCAGCTTGGAGGAGAACTTCTTGAGAGCCATGGTTGGTAAGTTGGCGTGCTGTCGATGATCTATCTGGATAGCGCTGTCTGTATAGCTACAGTGATTTGGTCAGGCAGGGACGGGAGAGCGCACATGAGCTCGCCCAGCGCTGTCGTATGGGCGCAGCAGTCAGCCTGGCGTGGTGGAGGGGAAGGAGGGAGGCTCCCGTCTAATTGTTGGCAGCGTCCGGTAGCTCCTGGAATGTTGGATCGGTTGGATGGGTCGCCCTTGTGGGCTGGTTCTGGTGGCCGTTCCGCTGGTGCCGCTGTCGTATCCTGTCGGCCTCTCAGTTGCAGCAGGTCGGGGAGACCCGAGGGTGCGTGCAGTTTGCGACGTGATGCTCGCCTCCACATCGCACGCAGCGCTGCCTCTGCATGCTGTAGCTATGTTGCGGGCCTCTTCTCGGGCTCCTCCCGCACCTTGTGCCCCAGCAGTTGTTGGAGTATGACTGGAGCTGGTTTGGCAGACGCGTCAGGCCGGAAGGTGAAGAGTAGGAGTAGTTCTTCTCTGCCCGGCTGTGTCATCTGTTGGACATCGTCAACGCTAGTGCAGAAAATCCTTAGAACATCGACAGTATGATTTGCGGAGATATCGAACTGGACAAATCCAGATTTCCTCTTTTACTTTTCAACCATTAGCTGGGTGCGTACTGTTTCTTGGGAGATTTAAACTGGGTGGTTTATCCTTGCCTTTCTAATTCATGGAAGTGTATTTACGTGTTTATTGTTTTTTCTGGATGACCGTAATGTGTGTATGGGGGTACACTAGTAGGCGCCAGGCTTAACGTCCACTTCCGACGGACGAATCGCCACCGACGCTTTTGTGTGCCATTACTCCACACGCTCTGCAGATACGTTTGGGACTGAAACCACTACTTTGGTGAACAATCTGCTGATTAGGAATAGAATACCACTACTTCTCCTACCCTACCGCCAAAATCCTGATGATGAAAACATTTTCCACCACCAGGACTCGCCTCTGCTAACCCCGTGTCAGGCGCCGGACACCGACACCTTGTCGCAACCAAGTGAGCCATACTGGTGCATACAGTATCCCCTCCCACGCCAATAAAAAAAAAAAGAGCAGGAAGTAGCACATTACCAATTCACCAGCAGGTTACAGCGAACTTGCGTTGGGAATCTCAACATCGGCAACAAAAGACGTCACAGCAACAGCATCAACTTCGACATCAGCATTATCATTAGCAATACCGTATCATGAGAAAGCATCCTTCAAAATAATTCGAGACAGTATTAGAAAAATTGTTTTACTTTTCACAGGATTGTAGATTGTGATAGCTAGGCAATTAACGACAGATTCGGCATTTATTACTCGCTGAACTTTAAAATCATAATTTATGATACTAGTTCTTACTGACTTAGTGAGTAAATTGGATGTCATGATCAATAGTTAAATTTGATAACAGTTTTTCGATTAACAGAAAAACATCGATTGCTGAGTAGCTTTTAGTCAGCATTCTTGGAGGAAGAATTAACTATCTCAGTCTGTTTGTACGAGAGACTTTATGGGGTAAATTGTTTAGAAAATCTAAATCTCCCCCCCCCCCCTCAAGACTGTTTTAGCTGCTTTGCGCCTTAAAAGATTCGCAAGAATTCAAACTGTTTCAGAAAAAGGGCTAAATTTACAGATGGTAATGTGTATACTGTCATATCCAGGATCAGAACTAAAGGGGGGCAGGATTTGAACTAGGGGGGCAAACTCATTTTGGTTTCGAGGATGTGGGGTGGGGGACTGAAACATGACATTACAAAATCAAACTCAAACCTATTCAGGAAACTATTTTTATCATTGATTAATATAGTAACCCAACTACTTAATCTAAGGACCTACTATGTAGTTAATTAAGATCGTAAGTCAGCTAGTTTTTTATGTAAACATTAACTGTCTCGGATTTTCAATTTCAATAATTTTGTTTGTCAATATCTCATGGTGTTCTTTCACGAAATTTCGATGCACACTCATCAAACATAATCCAGTCAATTTTTATCTCCCAAAGTGCTCCTGAACTAGTTCTTCACTCGTCGAAGCGTACTGAAGGCAACTTAATTTTTCTTCTAGGGGGGGCAGCAGCCCCCCTCTGCCCCTCGCTGGATACGCCCATGTGTATACACCAACGATTATGAAATGTTTATTACAGAAATTCAATTGTGTAGCATGGCTGCAAAATGTTTTGATCAAATAAAAATTTTCAATATTAATATTGTTGGAAATATGACCATTTGTAATGTGACAACTCATTGGTACTAAAAGTTACTCCTGCAGTAAAGAAGCGTCCATAAACTACGTGTCTCTCTCTCTAAAGCGGGGGGGAGGGGTCTGAGAGCAGTTGGCTTAAAAGCTACGCTGGGCTACATGGGGTGGGGAGGGGGGGGGGGGTTTCCACGCCAAGCCACGTACCTTCCCAATCACATTTGTTACAGTTAAAATGAGGTACAGGACACACAACAGTATGTGAATATTTATTGTAGTCATTTAATAATCTCTGCGTGTAATTTACGATAGTCTTACAAGAGAAACAGTACAAAATGTCTTCTGGACTCAACAGGGGGTAAAAGCGACATGCTACATGGGGGAAGGAGGGGTGACGCTAAAGCCACGTCGGGCTACGTGGGGTGAGGGGGGAATCGCAGGAGCCCAAAATGGAGCTACGTTGTTTATGGACGCTCCCTAATGAGATTTATATCTACTACCATTTTTTCACCTGCTATTCGCGCGGACGCTGGTGTGTGCAGAAATGCTTTAGCCCTTTTTATTCAATACGAAATATTAAGGTTGAGAAGCAAAAATTATTAATTTCATTGATAATCTTTTCCTTCATTATTACCTTAGATTCGCTTTTCATACTTATGTACGAAAATTTTTTATTTGACCTATATTTTGAAATATAAGAAATTTAAGCAATTACTTCCTTAGTCACAGATTTGGTTCAAACTTTCCTTAGTACATTCATTTCGAGAAAAAGTGTATATCAAAGAAAACAGAATTTTACCTTAGACACAATTCCACACGAAATTTATTACACAGTACTGTTGGTGGCCATTTCTAAACACATCTTTGATGCTAACAAAAGCATCCGCAGCATGAATGTAAAATCGCTGGCAAGTTTTCGTGATAACATAAAATATTCCTATGGCGTTTTAACGCATGTAATACAGCAGGAAAGTTTTCATGAATTCCAAACTACAGCTAAGAGTATTTTTCATGTTAGTTCGGGCTACATTCCAACCTAACCGCCAGTCCATTGCCGCCAAAAATCAAACGACCTTACCAATGAAAACTATTCCTCGTGCCTTATGCTGAAACAAGGTACGTGATATTCCATTCTGGTCCTGCCTCCAAATCAACCTAACCACCTGTGTCGTCCTGATGTGGGCATTTGGAAATTCGCAAAATGTTTTGAATTTTTGGAAAGTATTACAACATTAGCTTCATTAGGTATTTCACGCTTATCTTGCAGCATTTAGAGAACGTTTCGTAGCCCTTTTATTACAATTTTTACAGACGATCTAATTCCGCAAAACTGTTTTATTACACTGGCGTGCATTTTTCAGTTGTATCATATTTTTCAACTTCTGGTAATGGATTCCTATGTATTGTGCGCTGAATCCAAAAATGACCACAGTGTCCGAATTTTTTTTGCAAATCACAATGTCAAAAGTGTTATATATCAAAAGAAATAAAAGATGTAAGACGTACTGCCAGATTTAAAGACATAGGAAGTGGTGCCATATGTCGGTTTACGATGAAAACGAATCGTTCACATCAGAAACCGGTAGATGGGAGCACTTTTGTCCTTAAACGTTTTGAATATCTCAACTGTTAGTGCTGGGACAACCGTTTTAATATCGAAGATCCTTGTACAGCAAGGCAAGTATATTAAGTTTCCATCTTTTTTATGTGAGTGGAATAGTAGAGATAAGGAAAATCATTGAAAAGAGAAAGAATGGTCTCAACGACTTTCATTGTAATCTGGAGTAAAAATTGTGCACCAAAAACGTCTCATCGAGTCGATGATAATTCCCCTTCCACTCTTACACAAAAAATTGGGCTTGATGAAGTAATTTGTGAAATCCTTACGAAAAGATGGTAAATGTTTCCAGTACATTTGTAGCAAATTTCCAGCCTTGTCAACCACAAAACTAAAAGAGGGTATCTTTACTCGTCCGGACATTAGCAAACTTTGCAAAGATGAAAAAAGAAATGTAAGTTACTGAAAGCGAAACCTGAGTCGTCTTTGAAGACGTAGCAAGCAGTAACCAACTTTTTGGGTAACGAGAAGGATCATAATTTCATGTTGAGACAATGCTGCAGAAGTAACAAAATTTAGTCTGTTCCATGAGTTTGAAGGTTCATTTCCTACATGCACATTGAGAATACTTTCCTGAAAATTTGGGTACGGTTTGTGAAGAGGTGGGTGAGAGATTTGATCAGGACATGAAAGACATGGAAAAAGTTACAAAGGCTGATAAAATACTACAATTATGGCGGACTATCGCTGGATGTTGCATCGAGATGATTCCCAGAAGAGCATATGCAAGGAAAAGCCTGATACAAAACAAGGCTGGTTCGAAGAGACGTCGACACAACGAATAAAATTATGAAATGATAAATGTTCTATTTTCTAATTTCTATTATATATTTTATATTCTATTTCTATATTATATTACATTGTATTATTTATTATAAACCACAAAACAGTGCGTTTTATACGAAACAAACCTATTTCAATCTGTCATTCAGTCACATATTTCTGATATTTTTCGTCATATACCACATATGGCTCAATGCAAATTACAAAAAAATTCTGACGTGATGGAGCTGAACTAAGGTCATTTTCTGGTTCAGTGCACCAAGAAAGATGGGAATCAATCATCAAAAGTTAAAAACACACAACCATCGCAGGCTAGTGTTATCAACTCCTGTTATTGTGAGGAACGCGTCAAATTTCTAAAAGTAAATATGAAATTAAAATAAATTGACTTATTTTCCACATTTTACGTGCGCCTGTAATTACTGATATAATAAATTCTTCTTGTAGGTTTCTAGTTTAAACTAGAAAAATCCGGAATTTACAAATGTAAATGAAATATGATTCCTAAGTTCAATAATATGAAGAATTTATGGCTGTGGCAAGATATATTTTCTTGAATGTTCCCGGTGTGGAAAGAGTTTGTTTTAAATACTTTTATTGCGTCTGCCATCAAAAAATATGTTAATCCTTCGAAGAAAAATAAATTATTATTTGGATGAATTTTTGATGTAAATGAATCTCTAATGATATAAACAGAAAATAAAAATGAAATAATTCACGCATAAAATAAAAATATTTTTGGGAAGCGGGATCGAGCCCACAACCTTTCGTATACGGACAGAAAAATAGAACCACTATGCTACTTAGCCGCTTAAAGTTACAGATATAAATGTACTATTTGAAAATTCACAGTTTTTAACTCTGAATTTCTCGTAAACAAAGGCTAACGCCAAAGAACGCTGATAGGGTGAGTAAAACACTATACATCCACATTGAGCGTTCTTCGATTCAGATTTCCACACCGAAGATCCCTCCTTCTTATTTCAGAATCTTTTCAAGCAGAAATGATTACAGTAAATTAAATATTACAGACGCTTATTACGTTTGATTCCCGTATTCCATTTATTTTAATGTACGACATTTGATGAAATTGAGGAACAAAATAATCGAAGTAAAAATTAAATAGAATCCAAACATAGTGGTGTGATCTTTAGTTAGTGTTTCTTGAATGGAGTGCTCGTCTCAGAGTGATCTGTGGCGCATAATTTCTTGCTCCGTTCCTCGGTACAAATAAGTCATGAGCTATTTTCGCTGATTTTAATCTGGACGGCAATCTCTAAAAATTTGAAAACCCCATCCAGAATTCTGGGGTAGTTTTGCATGGAAGTGGTTCAAACTGCTCGCTTTAGACAAGCATAAAAAATAATTCAGTTTTTTATTGCATTGAACTCATTGAACTCATTCATGTAAACCAACAACTCGTGCACTTTGTTTTTAACACTCTAATAGTTTTTTTTAAAAAAGTTTAATTTCAGTGTTTGAAAACTCATTAAAGGTTAGACAAATTTGTGTTGAATCTCTCTGCCAAACTGTTGAGGCTAAGCTATAAATGTGACTCCCCTAAGATTATAAATTATTAAAATCCATTACTGAGACGAGTTTTCACCAATTATGGAACCAGCTGACAAGTCTAAAAGCACTCCCTTACTCAAAACATTTTTTTTCTCCTAAAATCCATACCCATAAAATCACCAAAATTAAGGGGTAAAATCTCTAAAAAATACCATATTTTGCTTAGTAATTTTTGTTATTTATAAATTATGCAATATTTCGAACATTATTTTGATCTGATGTTACAGAGTTTTTGGGATCATGCATTTTAACATTAAACAAACTTAATATTTTAGTAGGAGGATTAAATGTTATGCAACATCCACCATTTCGTCGCAATGTGAATCGGATCGTTATCACACGTTGAAGCATTTCAATAAATTACCTAATTCGCAACTTATTTTTAAATATATTATTTATAGAAAAGACACTGTCGAAATTGGAACCGTGATTAATACTAGGCTAATCTCTGAAATGTTTTAATACGTTAAAGAAAGCTGCGTCACAATCATCTGAATAAAAATCAGCTGAGGTGGAAGTTTTCCGCCATGTTTTATTACTCAATTGGCACTACTCGGACTCCATGTCATTTTTCTTGCCAAAAATATGGACATGTTGAATGTGATTTAGTATTGTATGTTGGATTTGACTTGTAGCAACCTTTGGGTGCAAATCAGCAAACATTTTCAATATTGTTAACCAACAAATTTCATGTTGACATACAACAACAAAATTATTTCTACCAGAAATCAGAAATATGTAAATTGCTCCAACAACCACGTCTTTACATACCGCAGGTAACCAAAAGATGTCTTCGTCTATGGTAAACACTAAACACCGAGTCTATTTTATAGATAAGACTGTATAATTCAATTTAATCTGCGAGTTGATAGCAAAAAAAAAAAAAAAAATATCGTCAGAACGTGCTATTGTTTACAGATCAGATTGAAAAAGAACCTGGAAGGATTGGTAAAGCCAACCAGGATTTCTTTAATTATCTACTTACAAAGAGGATACCTCGCAATACTGAATCATGATTTTGAACTAAACATAAACCAAAGCAAGAAATAAGTGATGACCTGTAGCATAAATGTTAACAATAATAGTAGGTTAAATACAAAAAATAGTATCGGGTACATTAGGCGAAGTAAGTGATTGCTTTTTCTTAGGAAGTATATTTACAACTACTAGCCGAAGCAGAATAGTACATGCGAAAAAAACCTTCTTGAAAAAATTTATTTTTTTTAGTTTCCAATATTAATCTAGGACTCGGAAAGAACTTTTTAAAATTCAATGCGTAGAGCGCAGCACTTCATGGCAGCGAAGCACAGAGTTTAGGAATACCAGACAGAAGTAAAAATGAAGCATTTGAAATGTGGCGATATAGAAGGATTCTGAGTGAAGGAATAAAGTAGGAACTGAACGTGTTTTGGAAATAATATGTGAGGAAAAGAGTTTCTGGAAGAGTGTTATAGAAAGAAGAGACAGGACGGTGGGTATTAATTTAAGAAATGTGGGATTTAATTTTTAGTGGATGGAACAGCCTGATGTAAGAGATGTAGAAAGGACAGAGATTAGAACATTTGAAGCATATAATTGGGAACGTAGGATGTGAGAGATTGCTGAGATAAAGACTTAAGTGCAAGATGGGAAGGAATGGAGGATTGCATCAAACCATTCGAGAGACTGATGGCATCAAATCCTAATTTTTCTTTCATCGATGGGATGATACCTCTCATATCTACCTTTTCTTCCTATCCCTTGTGTACCAGATTCAAGTACCTGTAAGTCTCATGCCTTTTTTTTTTTTTTTTTTACACCTACATCTACTGGCGTAGACTCCCGTTCTATCTGTGCTCTCAGTAAGAAAAGAATCAGAAGTCCACCTTATTCCAGTTACACGTTGTGATGTAGGAAGAGTCTCCTTCCTGTGAGAGGTTAACCGTTATTGGCTTTCTGTGGACTCTAAGGCCGATGACCTGTCCCGGCGGACACTGTGACATTCCCTACCACAATATAGTTTGGTCAATAAAGTGAGTTGGTGGGCTGTCTTAGCGGGATATTCCGTATATACAACGAGAGGAAGCTGACTTTTAAATATGAATGGGCGAATGATCTTAAAAGTTAGCTTCGACGTTTTAATTTAGAGAATAAGAAAGAAGTTATGAGCTGGTGGGAGAGAGAGGTGGTGATGGAGAAGCAACACCGAAGGATCATGGTCGACCAATGAGAGACAGTCGGGGAGTAGTGGTCGGGATTGCCGCTATGCAAGTCGTGTTAGCGCGGCTAAGACAAAACCCCGAAGTATGAATTAATTAGTGCGGGATATAGTGAGGTAATGCTTCGGCGTGGTGAAAGTGGGCGGTGAAAACAGGAAAAGTCAGCCACTTCATTGTGAGGAACAGTGTGTGTGTGATCTCGCGTAATTAATAACTGCTGGTGGTGGAACTCATTATGGAGCTGTGTTAACAAACGCACGAACCTGCATCTCGGAAATACGAAGCTCCGATATAAAAATATTCACGGTCATATTGCAAGGTGGTTGGTCAAAGTAAACACCGAAGATGATTAAAAGTGTTTGTTGTCCTGCAGCAGCTTCTGACTTCTTACTTTGATAACTTAAAACATTTCAGAACCTTTTCCAACATTCTGCTGGTGGCGACCGAGTCCGAACTTGCAATCTTCACAAGTGTGTACATATTAACTAATGAAAGAATATGTCAAGGAAGCCTATTTATGACATTAAATGTCGAAATTATAACTTACAATCACTGAGATGGTTGTCTGGGCAGTTATGCGAGAGATTCCAATGAGATGATATGTTTTGTGTTATCGAAGCTATTTATTGAGAAAAGCGCAAAATAAAATAACACCTAAGATGTAAAACCGTGATTTTTTCACCGTTGTTCACTGATCAAATCGTATCTGAACCAAATTTTGAATGCATAATTTTCAACGACGGTGTTGGATGTTGTGCATTAGTCACCTTTGGTCACCAGTGATCTTCCAGGCCAGTGTTTACCGCGACGTGACCTTTACACAGAGGCTTTCAACACTGTGAAATGTAGCATGGCGCCAGTATTAGCATGTATCTTTGACAATGCTACGCGGAATTCATACAGCGGTATTTTAGAACTGTTGTATTTGCAATGTATCAGATAAGTTTCTACTACCTGTTCATCCTACCAATTTACCTTATGGATCCTGTAATTGGAATTATTATCTCTATCTATAAAATGAAAACCATGTATATTGAAAAACTCAAAAACTACTGCGCATATTTCGATGGGGTTTTGACAGATTCAAATATTAGAATCTCAACTGAATTGTTTCGTATGTCTTATGCTTCAACGCAACATAATTCTGGAGCAAAAAGTGAAATCTGAACGCATTCTGTGAAACACCAAAGATAAAATACCAATACTTGATTTTAAAAAAAAAAAAAGGTAGACATAATACCGCATGTAACGTTTCCTTCCTTAAATTTTGGTTCTTAGTCTTTAAGATCCATAGATGGCAGTATTGAATGCGAAAAGGGCAGTACTTAAAGTTAAATATAGGTAAGTTAAATTTGATAATATAATAAGGGGAGTTCCAAAGACTAGGCCTCACCAGCGAGAACAAACGTTTTACAATAAGAATCTCATTAAAAATTATTTGAGAACCCAAATAATCGATGAGAACTTAAATTCAAGTTCGAAATTAAAAACAGCAAGTTACGCACGTAATACTATAAAACTTTCTAAGGAAATGCAAGCGCATTGTTATCATTTACTATTTACATGTGATTTATTCATAAATATATTATCTGCACGTCTATATGTATGATGATATATTGATTATTCAATAAATTATACTAAGAATTTCTTTATTAAATTATAGCTATTGCTATTATAAATTTTTCCCACTCCATTAATGTTGATATTGGCTTTTTAACTTCTAAAGTTTGCCGACCACTGTGCGAGGCATAACAGAAACGCCAGAGTTGTTGATAGTTTGTATTTTACGTCTGTAAACCGGCGCACACTAAACGTCTCAAATTCGACCAGTGGTTGATTTTGATGTTTTTATATTTTAACTTTCTTACTACAAGGAATATAGTACCACATTTTAGTTTTTGTTGGTTTGCAGTTGTTAGTGAAATAAAATAAATTGAAATTAGTTACATGATTAAATCATTGATGCGGGGGATCCACAAACTGTTAGTGAAACGAGAAACGCTAGCAATAGCAACGAGAAGAATGAAAATCCTTGGCCACATTTATGCGATTATATTGGATTTAAATCAAGATTGGGGGAACAATTGATTTGTGAATTCAAACTGTGTTTGACTTAACTTTATAGAATCTCACATTTCTAGCCATAATAATCTTAAACACCACATGAAAAAGATGCATCGATCCAAATACTTAATGTTTGAAGAAAAACTAAAAACCGTATCAACTCGAATAATAAGAGAAAAGAATTCAAAACCTTCTTCAAGTGCTGCGGATTTTAGTGCAGACATCAGCAAAAGCTATCTGCTAATAAATGGTTACGTCAACAAAACATTGGTAAATATTTTGGCATCGTCGTCACCGACAGTGAAGTAAATCAAGCTGGTATAGTATACTTATTCGTTGCCAACATAATTCCAGTACATGTTGTAGCATCCGAAACGTTTGAGAATCTGATTAAAACGTTGAACCCCAGTAAGAACTCAATTCCCGGAGGGATATTGGGTTGACTTTTCCTTATTGCTTTACGCCTCTTCGACGGCTAAGGTCATTAGAGGCGGGATGGGACTGGGGACAAGGAACTTGAAGGAATTCGGTCATGGTCTTTTTGAAGGAAGCATTCCGGCATTCACCTGGAGTGATTTCCGGAAACCATGGAAAATCCTAATCTGGATGCCCAGACGGGGATTCGAACCCGCGTCCTCCCGAATGCGAGGCCAGAACGTTAACCGTTCACCCACCACACTCGGTTTTTTAAGTAGAGGAATAACGATTAACCAAATAAATTTTCTGATTAACTATGCCCATCTAAGTCTGCTAGTATAGAAAATAAGTTATTAAGTAGTATCATAGAGTGTTATATAGGAATAGGCACCTTTTGTTATAACAATAATAACAATTGATAAAATTGCGATGGAGCGAACGCTCCCTAGTCACCCGCCTTTCTCCTTTCCTCTTCCAACCTACTTTTGCCTTCAACTAATTTTTACTTTAAATTCTTTCAGTGTTTTTGGTAAATTATTCATCATTTCTCTTGGTAATTTATTACAATCCCTTACGCTCTTTCCTATGAAAGACGACGACGACGCCATTAACTGCCCATTTCCTCCTTGGGCAGATTAGGGTGGAGTGTTTGTCTTGCGACATTTACTCCTAGTCTTATAGATGGGTACTTACTTCAGGTTCGGTTTGTCTTAACGTTTGGCGTAGATATATTTGCAGATGGTTTGGGGGATAATTGAACAAGTGAGATAGGTCCTATGTGTGGACCCATTCCTACCGGATAATTCCCCAGATCCTTGATTAGTGGGTTATTGGATTTACGGGCTGTATTATAAAATTTGGTAGCAAGATCCTTGAATCGTTGTTTTAAAGTTGGTAGCCCTGTGGCTTCATGAAGGGCAATTGTGGGAAATCTGCAGTCAAGATGAAGTGCTCTCTTGAAAGCTCGATTCTGAATAGTTTGAAGTCGGTCAAGATTTGTTTTAGCTGTGTATCCCCACACAGGGCAGGCATATTCAAGTATTGGTCTTACTAAGGTGCAGTAGATCAGTACTCCTAATGGTGCTGAGAGCTTACTGTCCCTGTTTAGCACTGGGTACAACGCTTGAAGTCTCGCGCTAGCTCTTCTGCGGAGGTCGTTTATGTGGGCCCTCCAGGTCAACCTGGTGTCAAGCAGGACTGTGTTTGACCATGAGATTAAGTTGTTGTGTATTTTGAGTTGTGGATCCAATTGAGGTCTCTGTTGAGGTCCTATCCTTTTAGTTAGTAAGATAGCTTGGGTCTTCGTTGGGTTGATTCCAATACGCCACCTCCTCGCCCAGGCCTCAGTCTTCTGCAATACCTTCTGCAGACGACGGGTGACGATAGCTTTGCTGCGGCTGCGAGTGAAGTAAGCTGTATCATCTGCATATGTGGCGGTGTGAATTCCGTTTTGAGAAGGTACATTGGCTGTTTATAGGGAGTATAGCAGAGGTCCTAGGGTCGAGCCTTGTGGTACTCCTGCCGGAATACTACGCCTTGTGGAGTAGGCGTTGCCAATTTGACTTTGAAGGAGCGGTTTTCCAAGTATGATTTTATCAGTTTGACAAGCTGTCCCGGGAGTCGCAATTCGTAGAGTCGGAGTAGCAATCCGGCGTGCCATACCGAGTCAAATGCCCGGGAGATATCTAGTAGCACAAGTCCACAGTATTCTTTATGGTTGAAGGCCGTCGTGGCAGTCTCAACCACCCTCATCAGTTGCTGGGTGGTTGAGTGTCCCTGGCGGAACCCAAATTGATGGTCTGGAAGAATATTCTGTCGCTCGATATACAGGTTTAGGCGTTTGAGGAGCAGACGCTCAAACACCTTGCTGATAGATGGTAACAGACATATGGGCCGGTAGTATTGAGGTAGAGAGGGGTCTTTCCCACTCTTATGGATAGGTACAACTACGGCCTGTTTCCACCGGCTGGGAAAGTTCTTCATGTCTATAATTATGTTGAACAGCATCGTGAGGTGGTTAATTGCCGCTGGAGGCAGGTTTCTCAAACAGATGTTACTGATTCTGTCGTGGCCTGGGGCTTTTCTTGGGTTTAAGCTGGTCACACAGGTGATGACTTCTTGAGGGGTAAAGTGCTCGATGTTGTGTTCGTCTTCGTCATCTGCTTCAAGGAAAACCCTCAGTCGATTGTTGACTTTTTCGATTAGATCGGGGCGGCCGGGTGCTGGTTGAAAATTTTGTTCGAAAGCTTTAGCTAGAGCGTTGGCTTTGTCTTCAGGGCGATATGTGTAACCCTGATCTCCAAGTAGAGGTGGAATTCGACTTTTCTTTTTAGTAAACCATCTGGTCTGTGACCACAGCGAGCCGTCGTCCGAACGCAGCATTGATAGTCTGGCCTCCCATTCACGATTTCGATGTTCAGTTAAAGACACTTTCAATTCTCTTTGGAAAGAAAATTTTCCCACTCCCTTATGCCTAAAATCAAGTGTCAGCTTGTGGTCATTGTCATCTTTCCCCTTCCATGCACCTCTCTTAATTTTCCCACCAATATGTTTCCACATTTCATCACCAATAGAGGCCTTGTACACAATCATGACTCTCTTCACCCTCCTTCCTTCCTCCAGTGAATTCCACTCCAGCTCCTTTGTCATATGAGTTACCGATTGTATTTTGCTGTAATTTTCAAAGACAAATCTGGCAGCCGTTCTCTGCACCCGCTCCAACTCCAGCATTTGAAACCCCAAATGTGGGTCCCATACTACACCACCATATTCCAGTAGTGGTTTGACCAAAGTTTTGTACCCTAATTTCTTTACTTTCCTAGTGCATCCCCTCACCATTCTTTCCAACGTGTGAAGGATTTTCAACCCTTTCCCTACTACCTGTCCAATGTGTGCTCAGTTAAGTCTGGTATCAAATGTTATGCCGAGGTATTTACATTTCGAGTCTTCAGTAAGTAGGTCCATACCCACATTGTAATCATAATCAACCTTTAGCTTTTTATCTGTGTACGTAATAAGCTCGCAGCCAGAGCATTTTCTGCTTGTACTTTTATCAAGTAGTTGTTGAGGAGGTTTTTGTCTATCGACATTTCTTCCTATTTGTTAAAGTATTGTGTCTTTGCTTCAGGTTTGCCTTTATGTTTGCTCCTTAATTATTTTATGTTGCTTCTAGGATTGCTAATGGTCTTTTGTGTTTGTCATGAGCTGTGTTATATTTACCAAGACTAGTGGTGAGGGGGTTTGTTGACTTCGCTGCTATTCTGTAGAACTTTTCGGTGATGTTCTTTATTCTTTCAGCGAGTAGTGGGATCCCTGCAGCTGTGTGCAGGTCTACGTAATAAGCTGACTCTTCTTTGCATTTATCTTAATCCCATGTTGACTCATCCAGCTGGTTATCCTATCTAGATCAATCTGCAGCTGTCTACAGTCTTCTATTCTTTTGATTCTTTTATATGATATTATTTCATCTGCAAACAATCTAACTTCTGACAGCAAACCAATTAACACAATCATTCATTAGAATGGTAGTTAAACTGAGTACAAACTATTTTAAAATATATGTTACAGCATTCTCCTTGACCGAAGCACGTTAGTTTCGTGCTTAGTTCAAATTTCCACCGCCAGGAGACGGTTGTCGTTACAGTTGTAAATTTCCTGGATCAGTTGGCCTCGCGCGGTAGACCACCTCAGCTGTAAGGTGTGTATCAGAGCCTCTGGTTGTTATACACGTTCTAGTTGTGTTCTGTCAACACGTAGTTTCACTCAGCACTTCCATGTTCTTGCTTTTCTTGGGTGTTACAGTGGCAGAGTTTGGTTTTTGCATTTGTTATTGTGATTATAAATTTCTGGGTCTACTGGAGATCGCGATTCCGCTACAAAAACATTCAGTAATATCGTTGGAATACTTCCGTAATCAGTCGCAAAACGTATTATTTTCAAACAGTAATTCCGTTGTAATACAGCCTGGACCATTATTTTCAAGCAGAAATTGGGTTGTAATACAGCCTCGACCAGCATGAAACCATTAAATGTACTTCAGAAAGAATTTCTAGTGGCGTCTTGCATTTGACCACTTCAGTATTATGATAACTCCTGGCGGAATCGCTATCTCCAGTAATCCCAAATTTCTAGCAAGTGACGCCGTATAGTGACTGATTTTTCTTCGGGCTTACGACTTGCGAGTAATTTCTATTCACAACTCCAATCTCGTTTCTCCCGATACACTATTGACTCTCAGAGTTTGAACTGTGATAAAGTATCGCCTGTTGAAACTGTAATCCGCTCGAAATTTCTTGTAAACCTGTTTACTGCCTGTTACGAACATTGGTTAAGGTATGTTCGTACTAAACGTGTGTATTTATTTTCATAAGCATTACACCTCGGTTGGGTGTCTACTGGAGATCGCGATCTCGCTACAACATTCAGTGATGACGTTATAATACTGCCGTAGTCATTTGTATTACGTATTATTTTCAAGCGATATTTCGGTTGTAATATATACTGGACCATTATTTTGAAGCAGAAATTAGGTTGTAATAGGGCCTAGACCATCCCATGACACAGCTAAAACTACTTCCTAAAGTATTTTTAGCGGTATTATGAAACAATTTCCTTGCGGAATCTGGATCTCCAGTAATTCATGGTTATAGATATCTGCCTGGCGTGGATATAAATATTTATATAATTGTTTACATATATTTTAATATCTTACATCCTTAACCAAGGCACATAACAGAGACGCTGTATTAAACCCAACGCAAATGGAATAATGGTTAATAATTAGAAAATAGGAAGATTTAAATGCCCTGGTTTTTTTATAAAAATTATTTCATATGTACCATGTGATATTTGTGTTAACAACGCTGTAGTGGGCGAGGCGGTAATCGGTTGTAGCGGTATCGCGATCTAGGACTTAGCCGTAAGTACACGGTTGCTGGAGGAGTACGAAATTTTCCGTAGTTGATTTAAACTGGTCATATTTACTGAACTTTTTTTTACTTATGGCTAAACGAAGAGAAAGAATAAAGGTATTAATTTTTTCTTTGTGTAATTTATACGTAGGTATTAATAACCGTTGTGCACTTGACAATGGCGGCAGAGGTTGTGACCGCCGAAACGTCGTGTTTGATCGATGAGCTAACGTGGCTACTTACACGCGAAAATGTTCACTTTCAACGCCGAGAAAATGTTCATTTTCAACGCCGAGGAAATGTTCTTTTTCAACGCCGAGAATATGTTCATTTTCAACGCCGAGAAAACTTTCATTTTCAACGCCGAGAAAACTTTCATTTTCAACGCCGAGAAAACTTTCAGTCTTAAACGTTGTGCAATTTTTATGCTTTGAGAATGGATCTACTTCGCTTAAAACTACAACGAGCAATTGTACTCGTTAGCGGATTTGGACCGCAACGATATTATACAAGATACTTAGGAACCTTAGGAATTATGGTTTTCATTCTGATGCTTATACGTATGTCACTTCGTCCTTCCTGTAAGTGACTGAAAAACATCTGAAACGCTTACGGTGTATAAGCAGCAGGCACACATATTTTGGGAACTGTACACCTTAGATAGTAGCGCGGAATTAGCACTGTCCCCCCCCCCTTGCAAAAATATGGTACTAGCATTTTGGAATTTGGAATTTCTACTTCAATGTAATGTTTTCGTCATGCTACCCACGCACATTTCATTGGAAAGTTGTCACAAATTGAATTAAAGTTCCAAAATACGTAACTACTGAAAAATACAATCAGCATTGCAAAAAATTGAGAAAGGTATGCTTGAATTTGATTCTGCGACATCCATCTTTGAACACCTTATTTGTTTACAAGGAGAGCAATCTATTTCCTCTATAGATGTAAGATGGCGGCCGTAGCTGATAGAAAGCTGAGTCGAATATTTTTCTGTAGGTCCAGTTTCTTGACTTCTTGCCACGGAGAGGAGAAAGTCTAGGAACACCTTAAATTTCCAGAGATTTGTATTTTTCAGCGCTGGCGGTACCTAATAGCTGCATGACGCTCTTTTCTTTAGGATTTTTAAAATTATCTTGACGACTATTCCGTAAAATGAATGTAAAAAGTGAAGGCATCATACGAAAGCAGTGAAATCAAATTCCAAGTGGTGAGAACCATTTTTTGAAAGGTGGAGCAAGTCATGCAGACAGCAAAAAAAGTTCTAGATCGTATGATTTTCTATACGTAGACTATCCTCAACCAGTAAGTTTGGTATTTAATTTAATTTAATTGCAATGGAAAACTCTCCGGTGGCAATTTCCCTACACACCCAACTTCCTCCTATCATGCACCCACCTACATTTGCCCTCTACAAATATTAACTCTAAGTTCTTTTAACGTTTTCGGTAAGTTATTCATCATTCCCCTCGGTAACTCATTCCTATCCCTGACACCCTTACCTAAAAAAGAAAATCTTCCCACACCCTTGTGCCTGAAATCGAGTGTCAGCTTGTGGTCATGGTCATCTTTTCCCTTCCATGAACTACTTTTCATACCTACTGCAATATCTTTCATGCCTCATCGCCAGTATATGCCCTGTACACTCCATGACCCTCCTCATCCTCCTCCTGTCTTGCAATGAATCTCATTGCAGCTTCTTTATCTTATCCGTCACTGACTACATTCTGCGATAATTTCCGGAAACAAATCTAGCAGCCCTTGTTTGCACCCTCTCCAACTCCTGTATTTGATACGTAAAATGTGGGTCCCATACTACACTACCATATTCGAGCAATGGTCTGACCAAAGTTTCGTAACCCAATTCCTTTACTTCTCTCGTGCATCCCCTCATTACTCTATCCAACAAGTGCAGGATTTTGAAACCTTTTCCTACCACCTGTCCAATATGTCCTGCCCAGTTAAGCTTATTATCAAATGTAATGCCTCCTTATATTCATAATTAACCTTTTGTTTTTATTTGTGTATCTAATTAGCTGACTCTTCTTTGCATTTATCTTCATCCCATGTTTACCAGTCCAACCAGATATCCTGTCCAGATCACTGTGCAACTGTTTACAATACTCTATCGTTTTGATCCTTTTATACAGCATTATGTCATCTGCAAACAATCTAATTTCAGGTAGTAAACAATCAACATAATTATTCATTAGAATAATGAATCGAAATGGTCCCAATACGCTACCCTGCGGCACACCCATTTTAACTTCCACTTCCTTTGATACCGCATTTCCTACCCTAACTTTGTTTTCTACCTTTTAAAAATTCTTCTACCCAGCAAATGACTTTCTCAGCCGCTCCAATAGTTTTTACCTTATTTCCTACCATTTTGTGGCTTACTCTGTCAAACGCCTTTGAAAGATCTAGTGCTACACTATCAATTTGGCCTCCCTTGTCCATTTCATCTGAAATATTTTGCATATATCCCACCAACTGAGATTCGCATGAATATCCTTGCCTGAACCCATGTTGCCTACTTGAAAACCACTTACGTTCCTCACATACATTTCTGATGAGGTTGCATATCAATCTTTCCATTAATTTACCTACCACTGAAGTCAAACTGATTGGCCTGTAATTTTTCTCACCTCCTCCTTTATGTACCGGTACTATCGCACTTTTCCAGTCCTGTGGTAAGCAGCATGTATCCAGACTCAATTTAAATAATATTTCAAGATAAGGTACAATGTCACATCCGGCTAGCTTTAAGAAATCTGTAGCAATATTATCTGCACCAGCCCCCTTATGTTTTTTCAGCTTGTTTATTTCCTTCATGATTTCTTCAGGATGAATTTCAAATTTTTTAGTTTCTTCATTTCTAATCTTATTCTTAAGCTCGTTCTCCGAATTAGACCTTCCCGTTTCTGATTCATTGTCTCTAATGCTTTCACTAAACCAGTTACTTAAAATATCTGCTTTTTCAAATCCTCAGTAACTACTTTTCCATCCTTATCTATAAGCTTCTCTACACCCTCCCTTCCCCTCAGTTTCCTGATATAGCCATGGAAATTTCTAGATGCATCAGTCAGGGGTCCTCCTGCACTGACAATACTCTTCATAAACCCATCTTTAGCCACTTTCTTTGCTGTTATTAAGTCCTTGTTTAGTTTCAAATATTCCCTACTACCCTGCTGTCTCTTAACTCTGTTATGTTCTCTTCGTACCAACCTCTTTAACCTTCTCACTTCCCTATTATAGTACACAGCTTCTCTACTTCTCTTTATTTTCTGCTTTTGAATGAATGTTTCTTCTCCCTTTCTTATTATCTCCTTGAACTCTTCCCACCTTGACTCTACTGTACTTGTGCCTTCCTTCCATTTGCTGAAACGTTCTCTGAAATATCTCTTCAAATTCGAAATCTGTGCCCCCCCCCCTTCAATTTTGGCTGCTGGCTCACTGAATCCTCTAATATCCATCAGAACTTCGTCATGATCACTTATTCCTTCCGTTACTTGACACCCCACAAGCTTATCATCAGGCTTTATTAGGAATATATCCAAAATATTTTGTCCCCAATATTTTGTTCTACTACTTGTGTAAATCCTCCTTCCCTTATTATGGTATTTGCAAATCTTTGTTCCCATGTGTTATTAATCTTATTTCCTTCCCAGTTTACACCTGGTAAATTTTAATCCCCACCCATAATGATCATTCTATTCTCACCACTGAAATGTGAATTTAATTTCTCCCGAAGAGCCCCATCTTCATCTGTCATTCTTCCACTGCGGTAAGCAGCCAATACCCTGATTTTTTCTTTTTATTACCCCAGAAATCTACTCCAAGTAACTCATGGTCTTGATCTATGAACGCCAGTGAACTGTTATAGTTTTTGATTTCTGTTTATTGAATCTGCGCACCGTCGTGCTTAGTTATAAATCATTTTGTAGAACCGTCATGGTGGCGTTCAATACGGACTCGTAAAACGTTCAATTTTTTTCAGTCTGAAAGTTGATACTTAGGAAATAACTTCACACTGTTTCTGAATGTTGTGACCTTCGGCTAACTGTAGAAGAGCATCGCATGCGCATTAATGACCAGTCGCGCTGTCCATGGGTTGTGGTCGTGTGGTCGTGGATTAACGGTAGTCGGCGTGAAAACAATGGTCGGTGGGGTTGCTACACTCCTGACACCTTGTGGTCAGCGCGCTGATTAAACGCAAATGGCGTGTTTAGTCGCCAACAAATCCAGGGGTGACCAGAACAGCTCAGTTCGTGGTTTTAAGCACCAATAGCAACTGGCTGTCAGTCTCCAGATGCAAATTAAATTGTCTTTGTATTCATTTACAGGACACGAACGTAATTCTTCACACAAATATTGGGAACTATATAACATGGAAAGAAAGAGGTGAACATTTAGAGCTAGTACTTGATTTTAGGCATAAGGGATTAACATGGTTTGCACTTTTAGATAGAGATAAATAGTTGATGGTTGCTGTATTACAATGGTCAAATAATTAAACACTCTTTAATGCAAAATTAGGTTTGTAGGGAAATAAGTACCGAAAATCTTGATTTAAATCAATGCTCTTATATTTACAACAATCGTGGGCGGAACAGGACGATTGTAATAAAACTCTACACTCCACCCCGAATGGGGAGAGTCAGAATAAAAATACGCGAAACAAGAAATCAATATTAGTAATTACTTGCACAATTTGTTAGAAAAGAGCCATTCTTAGATATGAGGTGCTGGAGGTTAGATAAATGTTTATCAAGAAAATTTTATTTTATGCATAAGGCGGATGAAAGCAACAATGTTATTCCAGACGAACATTTCCCAAAATTTTCTTTGTGACCCAGTTATTTTTTTTTCTTAAATTGTTTTTTCGTGTACCACTAAACTTATATCCTTATTTGAGATGTGTGGTTAAAAATAAAACATTTGGATATTAATACGATTTAAATATATATTTACAAGTGTTATATAAAGTTAGCACAAAAATAATTTCAAAACTGAAACTGAAGTAACAACAAAGTAGTAAGCTCGTGCGAGAATTCTTGGTTTTCTTTCGAAAGAAATACGATCAAATTAGTATTGAATTGTAATTGAATGTTACATGCATTATAAGATACATTTTACATGGTAAATTGGCCATCCTTCCGCAGTTACTTGTTAAACAATTGTGAATAAAAATTAGCAACTGGTTGGTAATAGGCGGTGTTTTTATTTACTATTGTAATATCATTTCTTTTCAAATATCAGTGTTTCCGAGTTTGTTGAAAGTGTTTATTGTAGTCATTCAAACGTGAGGTATTAACTAAATTGCTCAAGGTAATTATACTAAAGGTAGGGCCCGAAGCGAAACGAGCGGCGATTGGCTGTTGAAATGACGTCACTGCAGAAGCAAGCATAAGCAAAGGATACAAGCGGCAAATTAGCGAAGCGCGCTGCTGTTCAAAACTATTCAATTTATGGATGCCACAGCAATTAATCCAATGAAATTTTTTAAAGTATTTGATAGTCAGATTCACATACCTTGTTACGTTAGTTTTTCTCCGCATCTGGAACGGACGATGCGAGGAACTGACGAGATTTCCTCCTATGTGCCACTGCTGCTTTTTGCATTTTAAGTTTTGCATTCATGTAACGTAAACGAATAAAAATTCTTGTCCTTACATAGAGTTTTATCACTTCCACTGGCACCTCTGGATATTTTTCTATTATTTTGGCACAAATTCTTTTAACAATATTCTTTTCTTTCGACATAAACTCACAACCATTTACATCTATAAAAATTAGTTCAAATTGTGACACTTTATTTAACTAGCCATCGGATGGTACAATAAGACTTCCGCGTGATAGTACTTCTATCTATCCAGACTTTGATGTAGATGCAGCCGGACACATTAGAGATGTAGATGTTCCCATTGTAGCATCGAATTTTCTTCCTCCGTGAGCGATGTAACCAGCAACATAACGAAATCTTTCAATGAGCAGTCTGGTCCTTCTGTAAATGAAGACTGATCAGTATCAGCTTCGAAAGAAATATTAAAATCTTGAAGTTCGGAATCCCCTTCAATCAGAGCCAGTGGTTCAGACAAGTCAGTTAATATCCCCTGTAGAAGTCGAGACGTTAAAATAACCTGACTTTCATCCATCTCTACGGACGTTTCACTTGATAGGGGAATGTGAGTTGCATTTTTTCCCAACAATAGTAGCCGTATTGGTGAATGGTTCAGATGAAAATGGCCAATGCCTCTTATCTGAGAGAAAAAAATCTCTTAACAATCTTGATTCAGGCGAACTGTCAAAATGTATTTCACTTGTAAACTCTGCAGATCGGAGTACAGACCAAATACAGATCGGATGGTTGTCATAAATCCTTTCTGGAATGGAAGAAGCTGTTTTGATTTACCAATTTGGATTTTTTCGCAGCATTCATACATCTGTCTCAAAATTCTTTCTTGAATATCATGGTGAACACCATATCCACATGCTAACGGCTTGTTGTCAAACTGTACTCTACTATTCATAATGTCAAATGACTCGTTGACAAGCTGGAAAAAATTATCAACGTGTTCTTCTGGCATGAAATAACGTATTGCTTGTGCTGTGATGTTAGAAAAGAGTTGCAATGCCAAATATACCCTCTGGCGCTCCCTTCCTTTAACTGATAAGTGAAACTGCGTAAGCTTGGGCAAACTTTTATTTTACCACTATCCAATTCAATTAACTTTTCAACCATTCTTTTCACAACTTTGCCACTCGGAAGAATAAACCCTTCATCAATAAAATGATTCCTTAGCAGTTTATATAGATGAGGAACACCTGAAAACACCCAAATTCTTTTATCAGTATTTTTCGGATTCCGGAAGCATGTATTTGTATATCTTACATTAAGTTCTTTCCAAACACAGCGATTCTTTGTGCCGAGATCAGAAACAATAGCAACAACATTGTAGCCGGCGTCTTCAAGGCTGCAAATAATTTGATTTTAACAATGCCGCTGTCATCTGAACGTCGACATCGTAGTATATGGGCTGTTTCCAGCCACTGACAGGACCACGAATCATAGCAAATTGTAGATTACTATTCGGCCCTATAGTACGATCTTTTTTCTGGTCGTAAACAATGCTACTATCCACGTTCATTTAATCAAATGACAAGAGACACACACGTTCAGCATAGGAAAATGTTAATGCCTGAGCTTTTATTAGCTGTATTACATCTTGCTGCACACCTGTCAGACAGCGAAAAGAACGGAAGATACTCCGTTTCAAAGTTGACAAACCTGGCAGCGGAAAATGAAGCTTTTTTCTCAAAAACAAATAGCACTTTTCGGAAATAGCACGTAATGTCATTGCTTTGAAAATATCATCACTGTTCCACTTAACATGTTTCTTTCCTGATGGTAAACATTTAATCTAGTTTGCCGAAAATATGTTTTTCAGTACTTTTGTCGCCTCGTTGTGTACTAATTTCTTGAGCTCTATTTGTTTCTGGGAAGTCGCTCTCAATTCCTCACGCAGATATTTGTTCTTAATCTTCAAAGTTAAACGTATAGCTTCCAGTTTTTTTGTTTTCTCTTCAAATTCTTTCACACGCTTTTTATGCAACATAACTTCATCAGAATCAAAATTTGAGGTTGAAGTGCATTAGTCCATTTTTGTTTTTTTTAAGCGACACACCGGCAAGGGTTTCAACAACTCTTTTCCTCACATATCTGGCTTGATATCTATCAGTTCTGCTGCTTTGGTTTAGACTGTTGATGGTTGGTGAATTTTGAATAGTAGTAGACATGCAAGAAGCATTAAACATCATAATAGGAAGACTAACACTCGACACAGAACCTGGTTTAAGTATTTTCTTTGGAGGTAAATTTAGTAACTCAGCTTGGAAATCAGGAACATAATCTTCTGGCACAAAATGTTGCGAACACACAGTTGCTGTTGCTGTTCTGAAATCGTCCTTGCGATAACACTTCTGAACCCATATTTTCCTGAGCTGTAGATCCTCTGGAAAGGTATGATACGTGATACCAATACCTTTAGTTTTTCTGCTGTAAGTTGTACAGCCCGCGACAGCTCATCCAGGCGTGTTAACACTATTTAAACCAAGTTATAAGCAAAATCACAATCGAAATACACCACGCGCCCGTATACTCAAATGCTCCGACAAAACATAGTGCTCCTGCGGTGACGTCATGCGCAGAGCCAGGAATTTGAGCTCGGTCTGCGCATGCAAATCTACCCCCTGGAATTACTGAATATAGCAACCGTGGAAAAGAGATATCATGCCGTACTCTAGGGCCGAAACGTCGAATTACGAACAGTACACTGTGAAATTCCTAATTAACAGTTCATCAAAAGCATAGAACTTAATCTTTAAAATTGTACTTCATCTAACAATTTTGTATTAGTATGAAGGGGCAAAATGTTTAGATCTAAAGAACACCTTTCGGAAATAATATAAAAGATTATTAATGCGATGTGTGAAGCTACTAATCTATAGATAAAAACTTCGTCTGAAGGAAAAGATGATAGCTTGATTCTCAAGTACGATTCGACTTCCAATTTGTTACTATTTTTTTTTTATAAAAGCCAGTGTCGAAAATTTGGCTTCCCGTTTATAGGTCGCGACAAAAACCATCAGCGTTTACAACTTTTTCTGATAAAACTGGGCACTACATCCAAATACATCCAAATACGGAAGCCAAAAATCAACTAATTGTATATATGAACGAAGTCTTTCTCGGCGTTGAGAATGTATGAAATGCTTTTGGGTGACTAGCAGAGTCAAGAATGCGTTGTCATACGTTATTTAGTTGCCGAAATATCCCCCTTTTCCCCTTTTCTGTATCCACCTACATTTACCCTTTACAAATTTTAATTTTAAATTCTTTCAACGTTTTTGTCAAATTATTCATCATTTCTCTTGGTAACTTATTCCAATCCCTTACACCCTTAGCCTACAGGCAAAAAATAAATTGGCATCATAATACTGCAGTTATCAAATGCAAGACATCGCTAGAAATACTTTCCGACGTACAGTACGTTTAACGGTGTTATGCTAGTCTAGGGTATATTACAACCTAATTTCTGCTCGAAAATAATGGTTCAGGAATTTCAACGGAATTACTGTTGAAAATTATATGTTTTACGACTGACTACAGCAGTATTATGACTCATTAGTGAATGTTGTAGCGGAATCGCGATCTCCAGTAGTCCCGACCAACTTGGGAAAAGTATTACTTCAGATTATCCTCTAGGCAAAATAATAATAATAATAATAAAATCCTCGAAATATTCTGACATTTTTTGACGTGTTTCGAGACTCGCCATTTTGGAAACTGCTCCAGACAGTTTGGTTTAGAGCGAATATTGTTAACAACAATTTTTTTTTTTGGAAGTGTGACTAGCCATGCAACCATTTGATAGGTATTTCGTTAATTACTATTCCCAATGTTTAGTCCTGTCGCAAGTCATGATAAGCTTTTGGTTGCATAGAGTAACTACCTCAAAGAATCACTTTTCACTTAGGTTTATTTATTTTTCGGCTCTACAATAGCATTAAACAATGCACACACTGCAACTCGACCAAAGATACTAAGGACAATCATACAAATATTCCAGCGATTCTAACTTTCAACTCAACTGCTCAAGTAACTCGTCTCTTCCGCTTGTTTATTCAGACGTTACAGAAAGATAGAAATTAATTCAGAGTTCCTACCGACATTTCTGCAATTCTAGCAATACATTAACAATTATATCCAGACGAAAATAATTACAACTTGTACAAAATCACTCGCAATAATTAGAAAACTCCTTCAAACGAAGGTTATTACTGTTTGAATGCCTTTACACACAAAGTTGTTCTCCAAAGATCTTAGCTCACATCAACACGTACGATTAAAAACTTTAAGTTAATGTTTCGTACATAGTGCATACCTTGAACATGTTATATAGCATTTACATAGTTTCTCTCCGTAAAACAAAGTTTATTTACAAGACGAATATACACAAATTCCTAATTACACGAAAAATATATACAAGTCCCTAGTTAATCAACTTCCAGCTTATATAAAATTTCACACTTTTCGCTGGCGTCATTATTGAAAAATTGGACTTTCTTGTCTCTTTTCGGGTTTGCGTTATTTTTTAGCACCCGCTTTAAAAAAAGCTCCAGACGGCGAGATAGACAGAAGCCCTGACGAAGGGTCCATGTTGGTGCCGAAACGTTGGCGACATCAGCTAAAAAACGTAGCGCAAATCAGAAAAGAGACAAGTAAGTCCAATTTTTCAATAATTTCCAGCTTGCTATACATAATTCTTCAAATAACATTGATACAATAGTTGGGTTATACACTCCTGGAAATTGAAATAAGAACACCGTGAATTCATTGTCCCAGGAATGGGAAACTTTATATACACATTCCTGGGGTCAGATACAACACATGATCACACAGACAGAACCATAGGCACATAGACACAGGCAACAGAGCATGCACAATGTCGGCACTAGTACCGTGTATATCCTCCTTTCGCAGCAATGCAGGCTGCAATTCTCCCATGGAGACGATCGTAGAGGTGCTGGATGTAGTCCTGTGGAACGGCATGCCAAGCCATTTCCACCTGGCGCCTCAGCTGGACCAGCGTTCGTGCTGGACGTGCAGACCGCGTGAGACGACGTTACATCCAGTCCCAAACATTCTCAATGGGGGACAGATCCGGAGATCTCGCTGGCCAGGGTAGTTGACTTACACCTTCTAGAGCACGTTGGGTGGCACGGGATACATGTGGACGTGTATTGTCCTGTTGGAACAGCATGTTCCCTTGCCGGTCTAGGAATGGTAGAACGATGGGTTCGATGACGGTTTGAATGTACCGTGCACTGTTCAGTGTCCCCTCGACGATCACCAGAGGTTTACGGCCAGTGTAGGAGATCGCTCCCCACACCATGATGCCGGGTGTTGGCCCTGTGTGCCTCGGTCGTATGCAGTCCTGATTGTGCCGCTCACCTGCACGGCGTCAAACACGCATACGACCATCATTGGCACCAAGGCAGAAGCGACTCTCATCACTGAAGACGACACGTCTCCATTCGTCCCTCCATGCACGCCTGTCGCGACACCACTGGAGGCGGGCTGCACGATGTTGGGGCGTGAGCGGACGACGACCTAACGGTGCGCGGGACTGTAGCCCAGCTTCATGGAGACGGTTGCGAATGGTCCTCTCTGATACCCCAGGAGCAACAGTGTCCCTAATTTTCCGGGAAGTGGCGGTGCGGTCCCCTACGGCACTGCGTAGGATGCGACGGTCTTGGCGTGCGTCCGTGCGTCGCTGCTGTCCGGACCCAGGTCCACGGGCACGTGCACCTTCCGCCGACCACTGGCGACAACATCGATGTACTGTGGAGACCTCGCGGCCCACATGTTGAGCAATTCGGCGGTACGTCCACCCGGCCTCCCGCATGCCCACTATACGCCCTCGCTCAAAGTCCGTCAACTGCAAATACGGTTCACGTACACGCTGTCGCGGCATGCTACCAGTGTTAAAGACTGAGATGGAGCTCCGTATGCCACGGCAAACTGGCTGACACTGACTGCGGCGGTGCCCAACCGCTGCGCAGCTAGCGCCCTTCGACGGCCAACACTGCTGTTCCTGGTGTGTCCGCTGTGCCGTGCGTTTGATCATTGCTTGTACAGCCCTCTCGTAGTGTCCGGAGCAAGTATGGTGGGTCTTACACACCGGCATCAATGTGTTCTTATTTCAATTTCCAGGAGTGTAGGTTCTCAAAGAAAAATCACCAAAATTCTAATTTCAGATTGAGGATGTGTGGTGGTAATATATTTAGCCAAATTAAGTAAGGTCTATTAGCTGTATGTCAGCTCAGTGATTTAAGCTTCTGCTCTTAAAGTTGTGTCCCCGGTTTAAATCCTGGTGGGCCAGAATTTAGTGGTTGCGCTTGGTCATATGAACTACTCCGTGTTTTGAATTCCACTTGTTATAGTCGCACACTGATCCTAAAACCTTAGAAGAGATGTAGAGCACTGTCTCAGTGGGGTAATCATCGGACAACGTGTCACACCTCTGCGGTTAATGGATTACTCGCACTGGTGTCCCTGATTCTGAATATCACGACTAGGTCCAACCAACGGTCAGTGATACCGATGAGGTCTCTAACACTCGCATTCGGAAGGACGAGACTTCGAGTCCCCGTGCGGCCATCCAGATTCGATTTCGAAAGGGGACGATTCCTTCCAAAGGTCATGACCGAATTCCTTACAGTTCCTTTCCCACCTCTAATGACCTCGAAATCAACGAACCATGAAGCCTTAAAAAAATAATGCAACAAAATTCCCTTATTTTTAGAAAATATATGTTTCACTTTAGATTTGATCCACGTACTTAAAGACTGCATTGTATTATATTCGGTGGTTGAAATTTGTGTATTACTTTATAAAGATAAAATGAAGTTATCTCTTAAATATTCAACCAGCTTCTTTGTTTTGTGTTACGAAAAACTGACATTGAAATCTGTACCAAAAATTATAGGTATTTTATAATTATCTTTTGTGAAGCAAGGCAACACCTTGTAATGTATACGGTAATTATTAATTAATAGAGTAAGCCCATGATCGTTTTATGCGTATCGTCACGGGTCTAGAATAGTTCCAGTTTTTGGGTCAAAGATTGACAGATTGACCAAATATGAACTTGACCTGTGTTTCACCCTTGGTATTAATAAAATCTCTTGACCTTAAAGAACGCAGAAGTATTAATTGACGTAGGTGTTAAACAAGGACAGGGACGATCGCGCTGTCGTATAATTGTTTCAAACGTCGTAGACTTGAACTTGCTGAAATACAAACTTGTATTTCACCCTTCAAGTCACTCTGCAATATTTAAAGAATTCCTGTTTGTTTCGAAAGCATCACGTTGCTTTTTATTGAGGCTGGGCATTCATAATGTAATCTTTGGTCATAATGTTTACAGCGGCCGGAGAACTTATAGCTAAACAAATATTTCTATACCAGATTCAAAGTGAAAAAGAAATGGTTCAATGCTGTGTAGTCCACTCAAGGCACTGATGTTGGTTGCTTGGTCGGTGGTCGGTGACAGAATGAGAGGTGTTTCACTATACACGAGCCGACTGGAGCGTTGGCTTGATTTCGCTCCACGTGGTTTTCCCCACACACCGTCAGTCGGCTTGATGGCATAATGGACGAAACTGATGGATATTGGACTGACCGGATATCCAAATAATCCTGTCAGTCCACGTCATCCACATCAATTTCCCCACAGACGACACGATAATGGAGTAGCGTCGCTCCATTTAGACGGATGGAGCGATCGTGTATGGCCACCTTTAAACTCTTTAAAAAAAATAGTTTAGTACGCTGTCAACAAATGGTCAGTATAATTTACCTTTTACCACATTGCTCGTTTCATTCACAGGTCATTGATGAGTCAATGCGTGACGTATTGTTTAGTGAATCGTACCAAAGGTTGTTACTGCCCGATAACGGGTAAATATTTGTAATCGTCACCGGCCTGCTTAGAGAGCAACGAAATAGGTCAATATGGGATTTGGTCATCCTCACTTGTCGCAACCAGGTCACATGACTATTTTAAAACTGTGTAAAATGATGTCTTGCCTCAAATCGGAAGAGTGACCATTGTTTTTCTTTATTATAATAAATGATTGTGGTTATGATTTATAGTAAGAAGCTAGGTTGTTTGCAGGTCACATATTGTCACACAAACACGATCAAACGGGAGAAAACTGAAAATCTGCATGGTGACCAGTTCAGGGCATCTAGCTCGGAAAATTAACAAGGAATGGAGATAAATGAGGCGTGGAAACATATTGGTGGAAGAATTAGAGTGGAGCATGGAAGCTGAAAGGTGACAATGACCAGAAGCTGGCACTCGACTTCAGACACAAGTGTGTCGGAAAATTTTCTTCCGTAGGTAATGGAGTTCGTTAAGTGGAATAACTCATTGGAAGTAATGAATAATATATCCAAAACGCTGAAAGAATTTAAAATTAAAATTCGTAGAGGGTACAACATGTGGGGAAAATGGATGTCTAGGGAATTTGCTAACGAAGCTTGTGGTCCATCGCAGTTATTTTGATACGACGTTTCGAAGTCTCTCAGACTTCCATCTTCCGGTGAAGTTCGAAAGTGATTTCGAAACGTCGTATTAGAATGAAACTATTCACCAACGGAAGTCACGAGAGCATTTTATACAACAGATATACCGGGAAAATCCATATTAAATTTTAATCCTGTTTATAAATTTTTAAATTTGCTTCCGTACTTTTGGTACCTACAGAAAACCCAACAAAAATGTTCTGGGGATCTGATTTGCTACTGCTCTTCTAACTCTACTATATGCATATTAACTTCTAAGATGTAATTTTATAGCCAAAAGATCAAATAATTTTTAATATTTCGTTTACAAACGAAAAGTATGTTATGTGTCAATCTGTTTCATGATTCTATCTGGTAAACGAAATAACTTTCACTTCAAATTCGCACTTGCGAATTTATTAGAATATCCTGTTGGGTCTCAGAGCAAAATATTCCAAAAGAACTTAACAATCGAATGTCGTATTAAGTCTCGGGGAGTTAAAAAGTGACTCAAAGGTTATAGATTACTTGGAACGTTGGAAAGGTTCTGTGGCTTAAGTAAACATTGAAATACCACTTTCAGTAATATATCATACAGAAATACGACTGAGAATCATAAAAGATTTAACTCTCGAATCCTCCCGCAGCACTAATTTTATGGATATTATTGTGGGTTTGATGTCTGCCTATCTAGGTGTTATTTATTCTTGTGTCATATTTGAAAATCAGTAAACATGCGTACATAAATTATAAAATACTTGTAAAAGAATAAGTACTAAATTAGCTACTAATATTTAATAACTACTAATATTCATCGTAAGATTTAATCCCGCGACTGTTTCTTTGGTATGATTACTGGTCTATAATACACCTATATCTACATCCATAATCTGCAATTAACAAATATTGTGGGTAGCATAGAATACTAAGCACCAATCGCCATTCTGTGCATTCCAGTCCGGAATATCATGAGAAAAGAAAGAATACATGAAAGCATCAGTAAGGCATCTTATTTCTCGAATCTTATCCTGAGCCGTGCTTCCCTGTGTCGCCGTGACGATGGAGGCCCGGTGGGGCGGCGGGGTCCGGGTAGGACCGGGCGGCCAGAGAGGCAGGCAGTCAGTCGGTCGGCCCTAAGTGGCCGTGAAGTTGGAGGCACGCGATCGGCATTCAGCTAATGTTTCCCGGAGTGATAGCGTTGCGGGGCTAAGGAGGAAGCAGTCAGTGAGGCAGTCAACAGTCGATTGGTTATGCCTGGTATTTCTCGCAGTGGCCGTGACTCAGCTTGATGGTTTGACCGGGCCGCCCGTGGATTATACTTCTGGTGAATTGGTGGGTCCCTCGCGGCCGTGCTTCGACCACCTGCAGAGAGGGAATTTCTCCGATACACTCTTCACCGCGAGTGCTGTGCCGAAGCTTCGGGAACACCGTGGAGATCGACCCGGGTGGTACTTTTCGAGCTGAAACCTTCCTTCTCGCCCTAGGAGGGTATTGGAGGTAGTGGCCGTCAACTGCAACCACAAGTGTCGCCTTCCGCCTCGTCGTTAGCGGTCTGCCTCTGCCATAAATTGTGTTTGGTCCTACTGGTAGAGTGTTAGATGCAGGTAGATGAGAACGAGCCGGTCTTGTTATTTCTGTTGTTGATCTACGTGGAATTGTCGGTGATTATAGGATTGTTCATACGTTAATCTACAAGATCGAGGCCGGTGTTATTTGACATTATATTAGTCATTTTCTCTGTCAATT
Source organism: Vandiemenella viatica (assembly GCA_031002005.1). Classification (NCBI taxonomy): domain Eukaryota; kingdom Metazoa; phylum Arthropoda; class Insecta; order Orthoptera; family Morabidae; genus Vandiemenella; species Vandiemenella viatica. Next base: position 169,149,584 of record JARYHS010008075.1, read on the forward strand.
ACTACTACCAGTGTGTCGCTTTCTACCTCGACGTTAGCGGTCTGGCTCAAATATAAAATTGTATTTGACTAGTAGATTATTAAGAGCCAGTCTGGTTATTTTCTATAATTTGGTATAAGTAGGATTTTTTGTAATTATAAGGGTTATTCGAGGTATAAGTTGCAAGACCAAGTTTTCGTCCATAATATTATATCATTTTGTGATAACAAGATTATTCATATCTTCGTTTGCAAGACCAGGATTGGTGGTATTTGATATTATAGTCGTAACATTTTCTGTAAGTTTCAGCATTATCATTAATAATTGTAATAAACCAATGTTCAAACAAGGCTTGAACTGCTAACCATGTTCCCACACACTTCCCACTGTATCCTTGTGGATAATTACTGTCTGTCTGTTAGTAGTAGTAATTGTAGTATTTCGTTGCGCATGTAAATCAAAGAATTTCGCGTATTCTATATTAGATTCAAACGAAAACGACTTCGATTGTATGTCAAACAGTTCCAGCCAATCTATGTATCAATTATGTGACGCTTTCGTAAGGACTGTAGCTAGCAGTCACGAATCGAGCGGCTCTCCTCTGTACCCTTTCCACTATGTCAATCTATCTCTTGCGATAAGGACCCCCAACTCCACAACAGTAATGCAAATGCGGGAACACTAAAGTTTAGTACGCTATTTGTATGAGCATTACAATTCATCAAAACACGACATATTAATCGTTATCTAGAATTAGTTTTACCTACGACGGGAGTTCTGTGGAAGTCTTCATTTCATTGTGCTTTGTACTATTACGCCCAGATACTTCAATACTCGTAGTTTCAATTTGGTAGATAGTTTTAGGTAGGTAAATAGCTACTTTGTCCATTATCTGTGCTTTGGACTTGTTAACACAAATACCAACAGGACGGAGTTGTCTGACTCCATCTGTTCTCCCCTGGCCCCTAAGCTAGGAGATTCTATTAGGGGAAGTACTTGCCTATTTGGCATCACCTTCCTAATTGCTGTTTGGTTGATTCGTATTTTTGCTTTTTGTTTTTGGCTTTTCATTTGAGCATTTTTTTTTATTTTATTTTTTGCCAGGATAGAGTTCAGTTTCGCATCGATTTTAAAAATGTTATCCCCTCTTTCTGGTTTTCGGATGATCATGGCGAAATATACGCAACATCAACATTGGTCGGCGCTGTCCATACCTTCAAAATAGTCCAATAGGGACTCTATGGTAACAAACAAAAACAAAATTGTAGATTAAAAGAACGGTCTCTGAGATTAACATCGTAATAGATGTGAAGATAAGGGTTTGCTTTCTGGAAGCCCCATTTGTAGCCTTAATATGATCGGAAAAATGAAATCTATATAACATGGCAGATAGTCTGCTTTGGTTAACTAGCTACATTTCGGAAATGGTGTAACCAGTATAGTGAACCACCCGCCTGCAATAATTTCCAGTCGTGTTATGTCGAGATACACGTAGCACTTAGACTGTGAAGGTGTATGGTTCCAGTCTCCATCTCCGCACAGTAATTAACAACCCTCCAGCGTGCCCGCATTCCAGAGGTGCCTAGCTTAGCGTCGATGCCGCCTGGAGTCCACAGCGTTGTGGTTGGACTTCCTAGGCCACCAACAGAGGGCCGGTAAGGGGGTGAGGTTTAGACACAATGTGACCAGAATTACTAAGCCTTTTTTTTATATAACTTTATCCCTGTTGCAATTGTACTATGCAGGGTGAATTAGGAGGAATGTTGAATATTTCACGAGGTGGTAGTATCAATATTGAGTAAAAAGTTCACATGACGTGTGTCCGATTTACATTCGTTTTGGATATACAGGTGCTGGAATGTTAGGCAAAAAATGAACCTTAGAAAATGATGAAACACACCACTAACTTACCGGAGTACTTTATTAATTAAAAAACGCACGCATATTTTACAAAAGTTTAAATTAAATATTCCAAAATCCCACCATCGACTTCAATACACTTTGCAGCTCTCTTCGCAGCAGTACGTGTAGCTCTTCTGAGTGCGTCTTGGTGTGCTTTTATGAGGGTAGCAGTGTTTACGATGCCAGCGAGCAATTCGTCTCTTTTGCTTACATTTGCTACGTAAATGTCGTTTTTCAACCATCCCCACACAGACAAAAACCTAATGGCCCAAGGTCCTGCGACCTTCCTTCGAACAGAATGGAAATCGCATGTTTATGTGAACGTTTAACTCAATATTGTTCATATTACAACCTCCTGAAATATTTACCATCCTCCTGAATCTCCCTGCATAGATGTTTACCAGTGGCCTTGAGTTGAGTAAATCTTCGGGTCTTAAGCTTCTACCGAGCGTGAAACTGCTAGTCCATAAGTCATTCAGTCAATGGTTATGTGTCGCAAAGGAAGGACTCTGATAATCCATTCGCAATAAGGAAGTGTAACCTCAGACTGACAGAGGAGACAAAGTTTTTGGAGAGAGCTGGAAGGTATTGTGCCTAAATATGGAAACTGTCCCTGATAACGTCAGGAATTTATCTAGTACATAGCAACTTTCTGAGAGTGCCAGCGCGTGGCGTACCATGAACTCTGACACTAACATCCTTTTACTTGCGCGGTAATGACTAGAACAAAGGAATCCCCATGGAAGTGCGTTCAGTCCAATTTTCTATCTTCGTGGACTAGAAAGCCCATCTAAAAGCATCAGCTCTGATTGATCCCTCGATTTTTTTTTGATTTTTTTTTTGCTGTCATCGGCCTTTCGACTGGTTTGATGCAATCCTCCATCCTTTCCTATCTTGTGCTAACCTCTTCATCTCTACATATCCCCTGCAACCCACGTCCTCTATTATCTGCTTCATATATCCTAATCTCTGTCTTCCTCTACAGTTCTTACCTTCGACTGTTCCCTCCACCAGCAAATTAACAAATCCCGCATGTCTCAAAATATGACCTACCAGCCTGTCTCTTCTTTCTGTAAGCTTCTTCCACAAACTTCTTTCCTCACCCATCATTTCCAAAACTCGTTCATTTCTCACTTTGTCTGTCCATTTAATTTTCAGCATTCTTCTGTAGCACCACAGTTCAAATGCTTCAATTTTTTATTTTTTTCTGGTATTCCCAAAATCCATGTTTCGCTACCATAAAGTGCTGTGCTCCACACATAGTTTTAAGAAAGTTCTTTCTAATTCCTAGATCAATGTTTGAAACTAAAAGATATATCTTCTTCATGAAGGCTCTTTTCGCTAGAGCTATTCTCCTTTTAACATCATTCCTGCTTCGACCATCGGTTGTAATTTTGCTTCCCAAGTAACAGAATTCACTTACTTCTCCAATTGTATTCGATCCTATTTTTATATTTAATCTAATAGTATTGGTATCATTTCTGCTACATTTCAGCACTTTAGTCTTACTTTGATTTATATTCAGATCATAATCTTCCTTCAGTATTTTATTCATGCCATTCAGTAATTTCTCAATGTCCTCAGCCCTTTCTCCTAACAAGACAATGTCATCAGCAAATCGTAACATACTGATTTTTTTCTCCCTGAACACTTATGCCACATGAAAATTCTTTTATTTTCATTATTGCTTCCTCCACATACAATTCGAATATTTATGGAACGTTTATTATTATTAATACATTATTATTGATAGCATTGTTGACCATGACCACATGCTGGCACTTGATTTCAGGCATAAGGGTGTGGGAATTTTTTTCATACGAAAGAGAGTGAGGGACTGGAATAAATTGCCAAGAGAAGTGATGAATAACTTACAGCAAACACTGAAAGAATTTAAATTAAAAATTACTAGAGGGTAAAAGTAGGTTGGAAGGGGAAAGGGGGGTGTAGGGGGATTTCCACCGGAGCAGGCACTCCATCGCAATTTTATCAATTACTATTAAACTACTTGGTTTTGCTAGTGACTTTAGCCAGATAAAGGGTGATTCAGAAGGACTGGTAAATATTGATGGAGGAGGTAGTATGGACAATATTTAGTAAAAAAGAGTTGATATAAACATGTCGAATTTCCATACCCTTTGGAGATACAGGTGTTATGTTATGGCCACTAAGGTCGCCGGACCTTACCCCAATACATTTTTGTGTGTAGAGATCGTTAAAAAACGATGTGTACAAAGAAAAGGTAAACACAAGAGACGAATTACCCGCTTGCATTGTAAACACTGCTATCGTCATAAAAGTACACCAGGACGTACTCGGAAGAGCTATACTTACTGTTTCGAAGAGAGCTTGGCCTCGCATTCGGGAGGACGCAGGTTCGAATCCCCGTCCGGGCATCTAGATTTGGGTTTTCCATGGTTTCCCCAAATCACTCCAGGCGAATGCCGGGATGCTTCCTTCAAAAGGCCATGGCCAAATTACTTCCCATTCTTTGTTCCCAATCCCATCCCGCCTCTAATGATCTCCACGTCGACGGGGCGTAAAGTCATAATTAAATATTTTTAAAAATGAACCGAAGAGAGCTGCAATTTAAATTCAAGTCCATTTGTAAACATTTAAATTAAACTGTTGTGAGATATGCGTGTGTTTTTGCATTAATAAATTACTTTAATAAGTTATATGTGGGCTCTTGATCATTTTCTGAGGTTTATTTTATGCATAACACTCCACCTGTATCTCCAAAACGAATTGAAATAGGACTCACCCTTCTTCGAACTCCTTTACTCAATACTGTTGATACTACCACCTCCAATATTTACCATTCTTCCTGTATGAGCCTGTATATCGGTGAAAGAACGAACGAAACTGTTTTAAGGGAATCTAAGTAACTTTTTCGTTAACAATCCACTTTAATAAAGTACTTTGAGCCTGGACACTGAATAGCCCTGTAAACTTGGACGAGTCTCGACAATTCCCGAGGTTTTATTTACAATGGCTGCCACCACGGCGCTGCTTGGTTGACCAGGAAATCTTTATATATAAAGATGAATGTTTGTTTGTTTGTTTCTTTCTTTCTTTGTTTGTTAGTTTGTTTGTTCTTCATAAAAATCCACAGTTTTCATCCGATCTCGATGAAACATTGCACACTTTTCCTTTGAAACAAGGAGAAAAATACTGTCTACATTTGGTGGAAAAATTATCTGTATAAATAACACATGTTGTCTCATAACTTCGAAATACGGCGATAGACAGACACGTTGGATATGGACGTCTCCGTACCGAATACCCATGTAGTGGACTGTCAGCTCAGTGGTTAAAGCGCTTGCTTACGCACGTCGTGGTCTCCGGTTCAAATCTCCGTGGAGGCTAAGATTTTTTAAAATTGTTTTTCATCGTAAGAGTCAGGCCTGGGCCGCAGGTTATTCGGCTTGAATTTTAAACTGTAGATATTAGAAAGTTAGGGGTGCAATGCGAGGCAAATCGTAGGTAGTCTTGCAGTGTTGTAGGTGTACTCTTTTTTACGTTATAATGATCCATCAGGTGTTGTTCGCAGTCAGTGTGTGAGTGTGAACCACAGTAATATTATTGTAAACACGGAAGTAAGTCTGTCTTTTTGTTACGTTTTGACGACTAAATGGCTATATCGTTGTGATGGAATTTTATAAGGAAATCTGTATGAAGGGCGCAGGATATTTTTTCCAGTATGATTAATAGTTGTAGTCACGAAATTGTGAGACCTTATCGAATGGTGACAGAAATATGTTGGAAATTGATTTTCTTCAAGAGACAGGTTCGACGGTACAATGATATAGTGATAGCTTTCCTGTCATATTATTCCTACTTTATATTGTTTGGGACCAATCCTTCGTTACCAACAACTTTCTATATTTAATTCTGTCAAAAAAAATTCTTAATCCACGCGTACGAAGTCGCGGGTACGAGCTAGTTCCAAATAAAATCAAATGAACTTATTTATTAGCACCTCGTATATTGTTAAAGGGAGGGTAACGAAGGTTGTACTAGTGTATGTATATGATTACTTAAATACTATCTCATACAGTTAAGTTCATTCAATAAAATTTTAATTTTGCAAAGAGTTTTGAGACAAAGTCGGGTTCATCCATTGAAGTTACTCGCGGTGACGTTTTACCATCTTAACTGCAGTCAACGCTTATCAAGATTTTCGCAAATACACGGAGGAATCTAACTCTGTCAAAACTCCCAGAAGTGGGATAAGCGATCGATGATGATTGTAGTCGCATTAAAATAATAATGCACACTCTAGAAGGTTATGTGAACGTTATAAATATCCGCTGTTAAATTGTCCCTTTGGTAACTTCACCTACGAAAGTGCTGGGGGAAGCTAAATAACAAAACTATTCGTGTTGTCTCCGGCTGCTTAATTCTCCATTTGTAACCATCCAAATGAACCCGGTAATCTTAACAAGTAACTGAAACTGAATCATAGGTTCTGATTTCACCGAGACTGGAGGGTGAGCATTCGGGAGGACGGCGGTTCGAATCCCCATCCGCCCATCCAGATTTGGGTTTCCCATCGTTTCCCCAGTGCACTCCAGGCAAATGCCGGGATACTTCCTTCAAAAGGCCATGGCTGAATTCCTTTCCGTTCCTTGTCCCCTGTCCAATCCCACCTCTAAACACCTCGATGACGTGGAGGCGAAAAGCCATAAACAAAAAAAAGGGTTCTTCATCACCGCATTTCCCTTACAACCCATGTCCTCAATTATCTGCCTCATATAATCTGTCTTCCTCTACAATTCTTATCTTCGATTGTTCCCTCCACTTACGAATTAACCAATCCAACATGTCTCAGATATGACCTACCAGCCTGTCTCTTCTTTCTGGAAGCTTCTTCCGCCGTTGGTGCGCATCTGAATAACATTTCGATTGGGAGCGGTAGTATTACTTCAAATAGATCATAATTTGTGGTTACTTTTTATCTTAATCTAACGATACGATAGTAACGAAGTCGTCCCGTTCGCGGAGTGACTCTATACAATGCTTCAAGATAACGATCGATTCTACAAAAGTAACGACTAATGATTCGATAGTAACGAATACAGAATGGTTTAGTAACGAATACCAATGGGTACACAATTTCTCGTTACTTTCACAACTCTAGTTTGTGCCGAATTTGCGGTAACTGAAAAATAACTTATTTCTCGCAGCCGAATTATACCCGTTTAATATATATATTCAAGTACTTAAAGTGACTTTAGTACCATTCGCTGCCCAGACTCCGGCCGAGTAGCATCGCGCCGTAGCGGACGCCATATTGAGCCGGCATCAGACGAACACCATGCCGCCCAAGGCTGCATTCAGGAGGAAGACGTCTGACAGCTGGTCGAATGTGGAAACCTCGACGCCATGGCACTTGCTGCTTCGAGAAATCCACCGTCGTTCTGGCCAACAGCACCGCCACCATTTGTGTCTGCGGTTCCGGAATCGCCGGCGTCACCTGACTCCGACATTCCGGTTGTGACCGACCTGTGCCCAATGGACACAGTGGACACCGCCGCAGACGAGGAGGCCGTGGAGAAGGCACCAGTGCCGCCGATCCTCGCCAATTACGCACGCTGCTGGCCAACAAAGCAGGGTGTTAATATCCTTCTCTCCTGCCCCCTGGACTTCAAGGCAGTGACCAAGATGCTACAGGAAGGATCCATCACCCTCAAAGTCACGCTTCCTGAACAAACCAAGCCGCCCCCAGATCTAGAAAAAGCAAAGACAGTTCACAACAAGCAGAAAACCACGCCGGGGCCGTCTTCCCGCAAGCTCGTCCAGTGCTACAATTGCCAAAAATTTTGGCATTGTGCACGGGAGTGCACCAACCCAGTCAGGTGCGTTCGTTGCGGGAGAGGTCACCGCGCGGCTGAATGCAACCTGCGCCGCGAAGACGCCTTCTGCTGCAATTGCGGCCGCAATCACGCGGCAGCATACCAGGGCTGCAGCGCGTGGAAGAAGGAGCGCGACAAGAAGAAGAAGCACCCACCACGGCAGCGCCAAGGGCTCAATAAGAGGGCCGCTGCGGGTGATCACCACACCGGTGCCCCTGGCACCAGCAAGGTCACACATCCAAAGTCGTCGTCAGCGCGAGAAGATGCCTCGACTAGCAGCGCCACTTGCGCGCTGACGGCTGCCCAGAAGAAACCACGCCATCAAGAAAAGAAGACTCAAGACACGGGAGAGACAAGGCTCGGAAGGGAGGCTTGCTGTCAACACACCTGCGTTGGCCAGGATGACCGACTGCAGCCTCTCATCCACCTCCTCACAGAGCTCCTCACGCGACTCCCGCTAAGGGAAGTCGTACCAGCAGCCATGACTCCCACCTAAGACCCTACCACCATGCGCGAGGACCACCGGTCACCGCCATATGAAGATTCATCTTCAGCCTAACAGCAACGACAAACCGACAGTTAAGAACTACACCGTCACCAAAGAATGAGGAGTAAATGCCGAAAGGCAACACACTCCAACATACTCTGCTCCAATGGCGGAGCAGTGACTGGCTACTCTGGCTGACTTTAGTACCGGGGTTAAACTCGGTTCGACCATCCAGTCTGAGGTTTTCCGTGGTTTCCCTCAGACAATTAGGCGAATGCTGGGATGGTTCCCTAGAAGGCCACGGCCGACCTTCCATACCCCTTCCCTCCCCGTAGTAGTAGATTGGCTGAAAAGAGTCCCTTATGACTCTCCAGCAGCCCGCCTCCCAGCCTTCTGCTGGGAGGAATAAAATGGTTTTAGTGACTTTAGCATCACAGCCTGCAAAAATCATATGCGCATCGTTGTTGGTATTGTTGTGAGAATTAATTGTTTATTCGCAATTGTTGTCACACATTCGTAGTTGTCAGACTGTTATCTAGAACAATTAGTGTATTACGTATTGTGAAACGTCGCGGAAAAAGACTAGGTTTTCCGTAGTGAGTTTTACACATCTGAGGCTAAAGTTGCCTCCTGCCGGCCAACGGTTTTCGCCTACCGGCGGACACCCCCTGCCCACGTACTCTGCCTGACCTCGGACTTCACCTGACATCGGACTCCGCCTGACATCGGACTCCGCCTGACATCGGACTCCGCCTGACGTCGGACTCCGCCTGACGTCGGACTCCGCCTGACGTCGGACTCCGCCTGACGTCGGACTCCGCCTGACGTCGGACTCCGCCTGACGTCGGACTCCGCCTGACGTCGGACTCCGCCTGACGTCGGACTCCGCCTGACGTCGGACTCCGCCTGACGTCGGACTCCGCCTGACGTCGGACTCCGCCTGACGTCGGACTCCGCCTGACGTCGGACTCCGCCTGACGTCGAACTTCGCCTGCCCACTGACTTCGCGTGCCCACTGACTTCGCGTGCCCACGGACTTCGCCTGCTCACCGACTTCGCCTGCTCACCGACTTCGCCTGCTCACCGACTTCGCCTGCTCACCGACTTCGCCTGCTCACCGACTTCGCCTGCTCACCGACTTCGCCTGCTCACCGACTTCGCCTGCTCACCGACTTCGCCTGCTCACCGACTTCGCCTGCTCACGGACTTCGCCTGCCAACTGGTTACGCCTGCTCCCCAACTGCTGCACATCCACCGGACAAACCAATGTACGGTAACGCTATGGACCTTTCAGACACCAACCCTACCATCCTTCCACCCACTGTCACTACTAGCCCCCACTTCTACACCAAGGCTACATCTTCAGTTATTACTACAACCACCATCAGCACCGCCACCACCTCCTCATCAATCATCTGCCACGCTGCATCTGAAGGCATTCATCAAAATCTTCCACAGATAGTTCAGAAACCACCACGTGGCACCAGCTATCTTCAAACTGCCAGAAATAATGCAAAACCCTACGAACAGATCAAAAGTGGCTCATTACCATCGCCACAAACCTCCTTATCCAATAGTGCAACAACCACATACGAAGTTATGGACACTTCATCATCACCTCCATCCACGTCACAGACTATTCATACATACCTACTAAAAGGGACCTTCCCTGAATATATGAACAGTAAAACCCTAAGCAAATTCATCAAACGACATAAACCCAACATTTCTATCCATCAACTTATCCCCACTAAAAACGGTATGATCATCAAGAGTAATGAACCGGACTTCCCTAAATTAATTAAAAACAAAATTGGACTACCTTCATTTGGCGACAACGCCACCTTAACAACAGTCACCTCATCCCCACCAAAACAACCAACCCCTCCTAAAAGACCTCCTACACTCACAGCTGTCATCCGAGGAGTAGACCCAACAATATCTGAAGAAGAGGTAGTCGCCGAACTAAACACGAACGACGAATTACATGTTCGAAAAGCCCTCCGAATCAAAAATAGCTTAGGACCCACTTACATGATCAGAGTTCTTACTGAAGACGCATCAACAATTGATCAACTGCTTAGCAATGGAGCCATAATCTACCATCAAAAACATAGAGTGGAACCATCAAAAACCCCTTCCCCCCAACCCACACGGTGTGCACGATGTCTACAATACAATGACCACCTCACGGCAAACTGCAAGAACACCCCTATCTGTCCACACTGCGCATCAGCCTAGTTGCTGCTCTTTCCTATTGAGCTGGTGTAGGGTGGAGTGTATTGCCCTAAGGCATTGCCTCCAAGTATATGGACGGGACAAGTCTTCTCTGTCGTTATGTCTTCTTGTTTGGCTGTCAGTTTTCTTCACAGGTTGGTTGCCGCCGCGTTCCTTTTCAGAAATGGTACGACACGTTATATGTGGCGACATTAAGGCTGCCTCTGGGCAGCAGGCAGTTCTTCCTTAGCAGTCAAGTGGTTTATCAGCTTCGTGAGGAGGACGATGAGTTCGTCTAGTCTTCTTTCACGTTGGTCGGCAGCGCGTGTGTTGCAGGAGTGGTCGCATGCTTCTCTGCATCCTTCGCTGCCTTCCCCTCTGCTGGTCTTCCGCCTTTCTTGGTTCTTCAAAGACGACTGTTTGGTAATCGTGGTGTGATGTCTAGTAGATTCAGCTGGCTTAGTTCTGCTCACTTCTTGTCTTGGCTGCGAGTAGATGTGAAGCCTTCGGCGCTGTTCAGGGTAGCCACTGCTTACTTGTGGGCTGGGTGCGGGCTGCATATGTGACCCACTTCGTTCGCTTCTTTTCTTCCTGCTACGTTGCTGCTTCCATGTTCTGCAGCCACGATAAGAAGCAGCATGTGACGAGCCGCAGTTACAGCAGACAGCGTCTTCTCTACGTCGGTCACATTCTGCAACATAATGACCGCCTCCACAGCGGACACACCTTGCCGGTTTTGTGCAGTCGATGGCTAGATGCCGAAAATTTTGACATCTGTAGCATTGAATCAGCTCTCGTGTCGGCTCTCGTGACGGTGGTTTTTCTGCTGGACTCGGTGCGTTGCTGCTAGCTTTCTTCGTCCTGAAGCCAGGAAGCATAATGTCAAAAGATAGGGAGGCTTCCCGCAGCACCTGGGTAGCTGCCTCGAAGTCTGCAGGGCAGGACAGCAGTATCTTCAGTCCCAGGTTGTCTGGCCAGCTGAATACAGGGAGCTTCATGGAGCTCTGCAGCTGAACCAGCAATTCCCAGTAGCTCCCGGAGTGGCTGACATGGATCGGAGGTACTGGTCCCTGTTCTGGGCCGGAGAGGACTACAGATGCTGGAGAATCAGGCGACGGGGACGCAGGTTCATCGCTTTGTGAGGGCGATGAAGTTGAAGTAGACGACAAGGGTGATGCAGACCTTGTAGGTGTCGTCTTGTCGTATCCGTAGGTAGAAGGGTCGTAACAGGAGCTCTTGAACCTTCTTTTGGTTTGCTCGACGTAATCCGCCCAGACGAAGTCGCTGGCCAGTGGGGTCGGGAACTCGAGAGCCTCCGGCCAATCGTCGGGTTTGACTGGGCGGTACTTCTCTGCTAGATGAGAGTGTTCTCTGTTAGCCAAGACTTGCTCGAAGGTGGTGAAGTCGCAGGTTGGTATCTTCCAGGTGAACTGAAGTTCATCCAGGAAGATTGATATGTAGAAGCTCCACTTCATTGGATTGCCGCGGTCAAGGCGACGTCTCCATACTTTCAGGGACAGATCTTCAGGAGTGGCACCTTCGTACACACAGTCAGTTGACCCCGGCGGATAATGGATGGTTTCCGCCATGAAGCCTACTTCTCGTGGAAAGGCGGCGCCTAGTTTGGTTTTCTTCTTCTTCTTCGCCTTCGTAGATGAAGCGACGTCAACTGAGTTTTCACGTGTTTTCTTTGCTGGTATCGAATTGGCCGTACCGGACTGAGCTGGCGTCGCGGCAGCGTTAGTAGGTGCAGCGGAATCTCGCTTCTTTGCTGCTGCCGACTTGACCTTCTTGGCTGTACCGGTCGATGTAGCGGTGTCTGCCACTGTGAGTCAGTGAGTAGCCATTGCGGCCCAAAGAGAATCACTACTTAAAAGCTTGCCCAAACCTTCAGAAAACTCCCACCTGCAATACTTGTGACCAAAACCATCCTACCTATTCCATTAAATGCAAATCAAAGCCAGCGCCTACCAAAGCAGAACTCATAGTACCCCTCCGACCCATTGATCCTCCCACACCACCCACAAACTCCATCCGTCCTCCACCGACCATAGAAGATATCCTAAGATTCATGACAATCACATTACAAAACCTAAATCCCTTCTCCCGTGAACATACCCTGGCGCAAGTTTCAATTGCAGCAAAAGCAGTATTTGGAATACAAATAAACGCCACCTACTCTCACAATAACGCCCACTTCCGATTTCTGCCCCTAGAAACCCTCGTCTAAACCCTCCAACTCCACAACTAGAATTATTCCTAATATGCCAAAGACATTTGTGTCCGTAAATTTTACTTTGCTGCCTGAACTACATAGCGCAGATGACTGGCATTTGTGTGTGGTAATAGCATCGCGTCTTGCATCGTGCACTATGGTTGTTAGATGTCGGTAGCTGTCAATACAAATTCTCTACAAACACAAAGTCGTGGGTACCAGCTAGTAATATTATACAATTGGCGGCCGCGTAGCTCAGGTGGTAGAGCGCCTCGCAGCGGTCCGGACGATCGGGGGTTCGATCCCCGACAAAGCCAAGGATTTTTCCTCGAAGCTGAACTGCCGGAACGGCTCCCCAGGCTCACTCAGCCTGCTGTCCAGTGAGTACCGAGGGAGGAAACTCCTCGGGAAGGTAAAGAACGGCCGGAGCGTGGCGATCCATTCCCTGAATCCTACGGGATGAGGCAGGAGCCGTCGGAACCCCGTGACCTTACCTATTTTACTATTTCCAGTATCGGATCAGAACTATAAGATTTTTATCCATCCTCCTTATCCCTTACTCAGTTTAATACCACGGCGGAGAGTAAATTACTTTTTAAATGAAATCAATTATTTTTCAAATATCATCTCAAATTAGTTTATCATACTTTCACAATAACAATTAATATCCACTTATCTTTTGATATCCTGTTTACAAATATTTTCTACTAGCTAGTACCCGCGACTTCGTACGCGTGGATTAAGAATTTTCTTTCCAGAATTGAATATAGAAAGTTGTTGGTAACGAAGGATTGGTCCCAAACAACACCGAGTCGGCATAATATGACAGGAAAGCTGTCACTATATTATTCTACCGTCGAACCTGTCTCTTGAAGAGAATCAATTTCCAACATATTTCTGTCACCATTCGATAAGGTCTCAAAATTTCGTGACTACAACTGTTAATCATACTGGAAAAAAATGTCTTGTGCCCTTCATACAGATTTTCTTGTCAAATTCCATCAGTATCGATATAGCCATTTAGTCGCCAAAAAGTAACAAATGAGACAGAGACTTACTTCCGTATTTATAGTATTATTACTGCGGTTCACACACACACACACACACACACACACACACACACACACACACACACACACACACACACACACACACACACTGACTGAAAACAACCCCTGAGGGATCATTATAACGTAAAAAAGTATACACCTACAGCATTGCAAGACTACCTATGATTTGCCTCGCACTGCACCACTAACTTTGTAATATCTACAGTTTAACATTCAATCCGAATAACCTACGGCCCAGGCCTGACTCCTACGATGAAAAACAATTTTTAAAAATACTAGCCCCCACTGAGATTTGAACCGGAGACCATACAGATAATTTTTCAACCAACTGTAGACAGTATTTTTATCCTTGTTTCAAAGGATAAGTATTCAAAGTTTCATCGAGATCGGATGAAAACTGTGGATTTGTAGGAAGAACATCATAAATACATATCAACAAAAATATTCTTACAATAATACACAGACGGAAAAAAAAATCCCAACACCAAGAAAAAATTATTGTAGAGTAATGAAATTTGGACAATGCATTTGTCAAGTTAACATGTTTAATTGATTAAATTTTCAAGATCACAGGTAATTTAAGCTCAAGAAAATGCATTTACAAATGTGAAATACTGTTAAATTAATAGCCGGTGTAACCTCCAGAATTTTGAATGCAAGCCTGCAAACGTGAATGCATTGTGTCATACAGGTTTCGAATGTCACTTTGTGGTATGGAGTTCCATGCTTGTTGTACTTGTGCTGTCAATACTGGGACGGTCAGTGCTGGCTGTGGATGATGCTGGAGTTGTCGTCCAATGATATCCCATACGTGTTTCAATTGGAGACAGATCTGGTGATCTCGCAGGCCAAGGTAACATGTCGACACTCTGTAGAGCACGTTGCGAGACAACAGCGGTATGAGGGCGAGCGTTATCCTGTTGAAAAACTCCCCCTTGAATTGCTGTTCATGAATGGCAGCACTACAGGTTGGAATTACCAGACTGACGTACAAATTTGCAGTCAGTGTGTTGGTATAACCACAAGAGTGCCTCCTGCTGTCATAGGAAATTGGCTCCCCAGACCATGACTCCAGGTGTAGGTCCAGTGTGTCTAGGCCGCAGACAGTTTGGTTGCAGGCGTTCCCCTGGCCTCCTTCTGACCAACACTCGGCCATCACTGGCACCAAGGCAGAAACCTGCTTTCATCAGAAAACACAACAGATCTCCACTCCGTCCTCCAATGAGCTCTGGCTTGACACCACTGGAGTCGCAAACGGCGATGGCTTGTAGTCAGTGGAATGCACGCTACAGGGCGCCTGGCTCGGAAGCTGTCCTTGAAGTAACCGATTTCCTATGACAGCAGGAGCACTCTTGTGGGTTATACCAAACACACTGACTGCAAATTTGTACGTCAGTCTGGTAATTCAACCTGTAGTGCTGCCATTCATGAACAGCATTCAAGGGGAGTTTTTCAACAGGATAACGCTCGCCCTCATACCGCTGTTGTCTCGCAACGTGCTCTACAGAGTGTCGACATGTTACCTTGGCCTGCGAGAATCACCAGATGTCTCCCAATTGAACACGTATGGGATATCATTGGACGACAACTCCAGCATTCATCCACAGCCAGCACTGACCGTCCCAGTATTGACAGCACAAGTACAACAAGCATGGAACTCCATACCACAAAGTGACATTCGAAACCTGTATGACACAATGCATTCACGTTTGCAGGCTTGCATTCAAAATTCTGGAGGGTTACACCGGCTATTAATTTAACAGGTATTTCACATTTGAAATGCATTTTCTTGAGCTTAAATTAACCTGTGATCTTGAAAATTTAATCAATTAAAACATGTTAACTTGACAAATGCATTGTTCAAATTTCATTACTCTACAATAATTTTTTCTTGGTGTTGGATTTTTTTTTCCGTCTGTGTAAATCTCACAATTCGTGAGGTTGTGTACCTCACAAAGAGATATGCTGAACGGTTAACCAAAAACACTTAGAAGATTTAAGATTAAAATTTGTGAAGGGCAAAACTAGGTAGGTAGGGAAATTACACTCAACGAATTTTGGGTAAAAAATGATAAAACGGAAGATCAAACCCGCCAGTGCGCTATTACGCTACGTCCTGGGTCGGGCAGGTACAACGGGACGAGGTTCGGGACATCTATTCTCCAATTTACAACTAATAAAATGCAAATTACACGAGCAAAAATACTAACCACACGCCACACGGAAAGTTGCAAGTTTCGTACACAGGTTGCAACTCAGAATCTCCACTATATTTTAAGTACGCCGGGTGCAGCAAACCGGTTTGAGTTCGGGCAGGACACAAGTCCTTACCCCCCTCTCATGAATCACACTGGTCACCTATGCGCAACAGCGGCCGTTGCCACGTGGTCGTTAGATAGCACGGATTAAAACTGGTCCCCTATGTGAAACGTGGGACTGGCGAAAAGACGTCCTTAGTTGGCCAAAATTAATGAAGAGCTCTAAAGGAGAATTTTCATATTCCACAGATACTCTGGTATTACACGGTTCAGACATCCTGATGCTTTCAGTGAAGGTGTCATGGTACGTATCCCTAAAACATCAATCGCTAATGAATTAAAGAAACTAAGACCAATTACTCTATTAAATTCTGACTATAAGATTTTGGCGCGCATTATTAAAAGAATAGTTCCTTTCTTATCGAAAATTTTACGTCCTTGGCAATCGGGATTTATACCAGACTGTGGCATTCAACAGGCTCTATTGTAATATAGAGACGTGATAGCTTTGGCAGCACATTGAAAACTAAAGGCGGGAATTTTCTTCCTGGACTTTGACAAGGAATTTGATCATGTCGATCATGGATTTCTGTTACAAACCATGAAAAAACAGGGTATGCCACAGATTTCCGGTTCGGATATCAGAATATTAATAACTAACGCACGTACAAGGATTTCAGTTAGCGGTTTTTTCTCGAAATTTTTAATCAAGGGCCGAGGAGTAAGTCAAGGGTGCCCACTTTGAATGATTGTTTGCATTGTGCACTGAACCTTACTGCGCTTAATTTACAACCTCACCAATGCAATAACTTTGCAAGGCAAAAGATATACAAGTAGGACTTATGGTGATGATAAACCGTTTTACATTACTAACGATGAAGACTTGAATGTAATTGGATTTATTCAGCACTGCGAGTGGTGCTGTAATTAACATCAGTGATCCTTCATATTGGAGCGGGAACCCAAGTTAACACCGGTACGCAGGATTTGAAACAAGTATATACGCACCGAGCGTGGTGGTGTAACGGTTAGCGTTCTGGCCTCGCATTCGGGAGGACGGCGGTTCGAATCCCCGTCCGGGCATCCAGATTTGGGTTTTCCATGGTTTCCCAAATCACTCCAGGCAAATGCCGGCATGCTTCCTTCAAATGGCCATGGTCGAATTCCTTCCCATTCCTTATATATATATATATATATATATATATATATATACGCAAAATTCTCTGGAGGTAATTTCGGAGGCAGACCCTCGTAAAATGAGCACAGTTAACTGGCGCAATATTTTGAATAGTATTAGGGGAATGTCACAACTTCAGAGAAGCAAACAAATTAACGGAATTCAAAAATCAAGACTAATTAACTTGGCTGTGCTTGGGAAACTAAATTACATAGCGCAAGTGCTTCCGCCACCCAGAGAAATAATTCAGAATGTTCAACGTGCCATATCTTGGTTCTTGTGTCTGGGCGAATTATTTAAAGTCAACTTTCAAACACTTGCATTACTAACAAGAGGTGGTTTGGTTCTACTGGATGCTAACTGCAAAGCAAAGGCTATCTTCTTACGAGCTATGAATAACGTCCAGAGAAATAAAAACACCATAACGTCACAAATTTTAAGTTACTATAAACCATCCAGTTTAGAGCCGCTTGTATATATAGCTCTTATTGACAAGACCTTCGAATATCTAAGATTCTGTTTTCAAGAATTAAGTTACATTACAGCAGCCCCAAAGGATAAACTACCTGTAACAACTAAAGGTCTATTCAAAACTTTGACATCTGGAGAACCGAAAAATATTGTTGAATCAAAATTCGTAGCCACAAATTGGCGAACCGTATGGTCTAATATATTTCTTAGTGCTATCATCCGAAATTCAAGCCCTGTGGTACAAAGTTGTCAATGACACTGACCTACAAATGTGAGATTATTTGGAATCCATATAAAAACTACAGATAGATGTGAAAAATGTGGGAATACTGACACATTAATTCATCGTTTTACTCGTGGAAAGGCTGAGATATCTGGAACTGGAGGAAGCATGCAACGGTAACTTTATTAGAAATTTCTCCATTTGAAGTTACATGCGAGATTCTAATATGACCAGACATCAAGATCAAACCACCAGAAAAACATAACTCACTGGTTTAGGTATTAGGACAAGCAGTGTACGATATTATAATAAAAAAAACCCTTAGGATATAGAAGATTATTTATCCACATTTAAAATAACACTATGGAAATTAAAAAAATTCAACGTGGTACAAACGCCACTTCGGAGCATATCTGGATGAACTACTTCTCCGTGAACAATTTTAATAACGCATATATTCAGCCCATTCATTTGTCCAGAAACTTCACTCTTGAAATGTTGTATTGTAGAAATGTTGTATTATAGAAATGTTGTAGTGTAAAATGTTGTAATGTTGAAATGATGTAATGTTGAAATGTAATGTTGAAATATTGTAATGTTGAAATATTGAAATTTTGTAATATAGAAATATAGAATTATTGAAATATTGTAATGTAGAAATGTTGTAATGTAGAAATGTTGTAATGTAGAAATGTTTAAATGTAGAAATGTTTAAATGTAGAAATGTAGAAATGTTTAAATGTAGAAATGTTTAAATGTTTAAATGTTTAAATGTTTAAATGTTTAAATGTTTAAACGTAGCAACGTAGCAACGTTTAAACGTAGCAACGTTTAAACGTTGTAATGTTGTAATGTTTAAATGTTGTAATGTTTAAATGTTGTAATGTTTAAATGTTGTAATGTTTAAATGTTGTAATGTTTAAATGTTTAAATGTTTAAATGTTTAAATGTTTAAATGTTTAAATGTTTAAATGTTTAAATGTTTAAATGTTTAAATGTTTAAATGTTTAAATGTTTAAATGTTTAAATGTTTAAATGTTTAAATGTTTAAATGTTTAAATGTTTAAATGTTTAAATGTTTAAATGTTTAAATGTTTAAATGTTTAAATGTTTAAATGTTTAAATGTTTAAATGTTGTAATGTAGAAATGTTTAAATGTTTAAATGTTTAAATGTTGTAATGTAGAAATGTTGTAATGTAGAAATGTTTAAATGTTAAATGTTGTAATGTAGAAATGTAATGTTTAAATGTTGTAATGTAGAAATGTTTAAATGTTTAAATGTTGTAATGTAGAAATGTAATGTTTAAATGTTGTAATGTAGAAATGTTGTAATGTAGAAATGTAGACATGTAGAAATGTTGTAATGTAGAAATGTTGTAATATTGTAAGGTTTCAATAAACCTTTATTTAAAAATTGAAATAAACATCGTGTACCGATTGCCACGAAATGTAAAAATTCAGCTATGATTCTGCATTCTCCAAGAATCCAATATGACGTCAAGGGTCTTGTAATTTGCGACAGATGAGTTGCCCCCTTCATAATCATTGTGGAGGTAGGAGATCTTGTCTTATAAATGGGTGAAAGGAACCCAACTGAGTTCGAAGATAGGAAGCCTTCCGTTGGAACGCTGACTTCACAGCTACACATTTCCTTAGTTTGCATACGTTTTTGGGTCAGTTTAGTTACACCAGAATATTATTCTTAGAACACTGCATATAGTCAGCAAAACTGTCAAGTATTTTTCTTTCTTGGTGCTTCGTTGTGTCCAGTGACTGAAAAAGGTTTAAGTAACAAGTTTCTTGGTAAAAGTAATTATTTAAGAGACAACTTTTTTCTTATAACTTTTCACCCCGTCGACGTTGAGACATTTAGAGACGGGGGACGATTTGGAACAAGGAAAGCGAAGGATTTCACTTACAATCTTATGCACGTTTTCGCTTGAAGTTATTTAGAGAAATCTTGTAAAACCCAAATCTTAGTGGCCGTACGGTGATTCGAAATCGCGAGACCAGAGCGTTACCACTCACCCATTACGCTTGGCAGAGAACACTGGACCAGGATATGACACTTCTGCGTGAGAGGGATGATGGGTATCCGGTGTAGACGAGCTATCTCTGATAGCTTCTTTTCTCCGTTTTGATTGTTGTTTTCTCACCTGACAAACTGTTTTGAAACGATTTTGTGAAAATTTTATCTCACAATTGTTCCCAATTCCAGATCTTCATTTATGTTTCACATATTCTTAACTATATCGCTGTTGCTCTAATTTTTTTTCTCCCTATCCCCCTCCTATACTATGTAATAAACTAATCAGGAATGTCTTTACATTTTACCACCAGCTGGTCTCATCTTACTGTAAACTTCTTTCTTTTTCTTATAATAACATAGCTAATTCCGGACGTTAGTAGTACCACGGGGATCTATCACTTCATGGTAACTCTCTCCGGAAGATGAAATTGGATGATTTCCCGTTGTCTTCCTCAATGCTTTCGTAACTCACTTGTAACTTGTACAAGTTTTTCCTCACTTGTAACATTAATCTCAATCTATGAAAGGCTTCCCTTGTCACCTAAACCCAAACTAACACAACGATTCATCTAGTTTCATTTTTATTGTCCTGTACATCATGGTTCTCGATAATTTAGGAGAGTAGGATGAGACATATAATGTGATAATTTTTATATTTATCAGCTTCTGCTCTTTTCGAAAAGTGGTACTTTTGTTCATATTCTTCAGAATCTCTAGTTGCGATATCAGTTTGAATAATATTTTAATTTATCGTTTTTATTTTAATTTAAAGTGCCTTGAACGAATCTTCTTGCGTAGTCTGTATCCTTCATAACCCTAGTCCCCGTTTGAGCTCCTTTCAGAGTTACTTCTTAGACCTAAGTCTACATTTCTGCAAATTTTTCTCTTGATGCTAGATTGTTTGTTTATTCACTTTCAGTCAGTTCTGCTTATACTGCATCCTTATTCGCTTAAATTTAAGCCTGCACTTCATTATTATCAAATTATGGTCAGAGCCTGTCTGCTTCCTGGGTATGCTTTACAATTTAGAACGTGATTCCTGAATCTCTGTTTGACCATGATATAATCTAGCTGATATCTGCCTGTATCCCCAGGACGTTTTCAGGTGTATATTCTTCTTGCATGGTTCTTAAACATATGTTTGACACTACTAATTTATATCTTTCACAAGATTCTAACAATCTGCTTCCTCGCTCATTTCTTTCTCCTAGACCAAAACTTCCTACAATATTCCCGTCTTTTCCTTCTCCCACTAACGCATTCCAAATACCCATGATTATTAGATTTTCCTCCCCCTTCACACATTGGATTAATTCATCAGTTTTGGCGTATATTTTTTCTATTTCTTCGTCATATTTATGTGCCGTTGTCATATACACTTGAACTAAGGTTGTTGGCGGCGGGCTTAGTTTCTAACCTCACCAAAATAATCCTGTCACTAAACTGTTCATAATAAGTCACCCGTTTTCCTACTATCATATTCATTACGAATCCCACACCAGTGACTCCATTGACAGCTTGTGTGCTAATTATCCTGTGTTCCCCAGACCAGACATCTTGTGCGTCCTTCCATTTAATCTCGGAAAACAACCACAACCATTGGTAACTGCAGATGCAGCGACTCTTAAAAATGTTCTTGTGGCAAATTACGTGTTTTATCACTTATTGTAATGATGCTATACCAGATTCCAAATGAAGGCTGTTGTCACGGGGTATTAACCCTTTCCATGGGTACTCTGTTGGAAAGATGAAATGGTGTGATTAGCAGTTTCCTTCCCCATGGTGTCAGCGTCTCATTGGCCAAGGCTAGTGGCTGTGTGTGGATAGGTGTGCTGACGAACTAACCTTAGGGAATTCCAGCTCTGCTCGAAGCGTCTTCTGTTCTTCTGACAGCTCCACTGGAACCTTACCGTTGGGCTTTCTGGGCTAATACTTGACACCACTGTGGACTGACGGCCACAGACTGAAGGTTAGAAACTGATTTAAGTTCTTACCACATGAAGGAAGACAAGACTGCGATCGAACCATTTTATTGGCCTCTAAGAGTAATACAGTTTATAGCGTGCCGCAAAGTGGATTCCAACTATCACCAACTTATCTAAGCCCCGAAATGTAATAGTTAATTGTTAGGCAGGTGGTCGCCTTGGATGCGAGTTGCAAGGGAGGGTGGCAGACTCCTAACAGGTGCCTATCGAAGTATGCTCTGCTACTCTCGCCGACTGCCAGACAGTAAAGACACTACTAGTAGTTCCCAAGCCGCCTCGGCTGACCTACTATTATGAAGGGGACTGCACTCTAACGGGCTGACATCAAGCGTGCAGGTTCCTGGCTGGTCACTGCTCGAGCGCGTTCAGCATTGTCAATGATCACCGACTGCCAATAACTCGACGACTGAAAAATCCCCAAATAGTAATTGTCTTAAATGACATTTACAATGGTGCGTTCAGATGTGTTACGACTGTGCGGCTAATGTGATGGAGTGTGTGCGTGTTCAGTTTGTGTTGTGTGAAACTGGAGGTGAAATGGGGGGAGGACCTACTCTCTGACAGACGCCCTGGGGGCGCAGGATTAACTTCCCCTTCTGAAGGACGATTCAACATGTATATTCTCATACACCCTCAATCCATACGCACTTCGCAGGGGTTTGGGATTTAACCCCGAACTCTGGTGCACAATGTGCTAATTATGAACTGTTGACCACCACGTACCCCACCGTGCCCTACTAGCGAAGTCGAGATCACGAAAATTTCCATTGCTGCCAAGAGTAGAACCAGCTAACCCCGTGTCAGCCGCTGGACACAATCATGGTGCCGCAGCCAACGAAGCAGGCCTAACTTCATTCATCTGGTGGTATTGCCTTGGCGGCTGGATGCGGAACGAAATGGGTGAATTAAGGATTCTTTCCTCTTTGTAATAGTAGAATACGATTCTTTTATGCTAGATCGAAATCACTTCATGCGAATTCCGTTCCTTCAAAATCTCATGGCCGAATTACTTGTTTCATTCATTTTTCTACATCACCTCCCAGCTCTAATGAGTCAACGAACAGAAAAAGACGAAGAAGAAAAATATCCTAGACATTCGTTATATTAAGTACCTGGGTGACCGATGTTTCGATTGCTGTTCAATATGTAAGATTTTGCGTGAAGTTGGGTTAAAGTCAAACGTTTTTCTTCAAGGCTGCCTAAGCATTTAGAAGTGCACACTTCCTTGCTCTAACCAAACAGAAGCTTAACTAACGTCACTAGGCTTACTTCAAAAATATGGCGTTATTCCGAGATACCAAATACATTAAAAAAAAAAAAAAATCGCGTTTTTGCCGGGAAGACACCTATTTAGATAAAGCTAAAAAGCAAAACGATATTAAAGTATGAAATTTCAACCAAATCGTTAGAGCTGTATGGGCGATGCCAAATTATTGTTTTATATAGGGCCTATATGTTCGTTTAAAGATATCAGTTGTAGGAATTGGCATAATTTTCTTTTTAAGTGCTTCCATTAGTAATGCCAAGGTTTTTTTTTTATATTTAAAGGAACTGGAGCCTCTCCTAGTCGCCATATAACCGGCAGGATGAGCAACAAAAATGAGAAAGGTGTGCCTTCACAAGCGATGGAGATGCAGTTGGATGACCATGAGTCACGGTTGGAAGGAATCCGCTCTTCAGATCACAGTCATGCCCGAGAATTGCCTCCCGTCCCGAGCAGAGGTGGCTCTGACAGCGAAGAACACGCCGCGTCTTCGTCGAGCGTTCCTTCAGGTCAAACGTCGTCCAGCGACCCCAGACCTGGTCCAAGTGGTCTGAGAAAAAGGCGAAGCGACGAAAAAAAGCCTAGAAGGGCAAAGGGAGAAATGAACAAAGCTTCCGGATCTTCGACGGATAGCGAACCGCAGCCTTCAAGGAGGAGGGTGGAATCCGGTAGGGACGACGTTGATAAAACCATTCAGTGGCTCTCAAGAGTTGGAGAATTAGCAGCTTCTGTAAGCAAAGTTAGTCCTATGGCTTCAGATAATGATGTACCTGGAAGCTCAAGTCTGTGGGGACTCCATTATACGCAATCTAGCGCTATACCTCCAATCCCAACCAGTTCGGAATATTCCGTTCCACTTCCCTCAACGAGCAGTGATGCAGAGCTGCAAGAACAGAATCTGTTTGGTTATTCACAAGAAGAAATGTCGCTTGATGATACGCTGGTTGCTTCAGACTTCACCAGCTTGGCTCAGGCACTGGAAGAAAGCGATAATGAGAGGCCAGGTAGCAGCTGCAAGCGAGATCCATACGATGGCAGCGATGACACTTCCTCCAGATCACCGCATAGATCGGACAGTACTGATGGCTCCACTGAGTGGCGCAGGTTCTTCGATATGGGTATTTTTAGAAAAGTGTTTGTTGAGAATCCGCGTAAAAGTTCAGATTCACTCTGTGTTGAACCACTGTCCACTGCGTCTTCGGTCTGGAATCTTAGAGACATTGACTCGGTTAGCGACGATTCAGAAGACGACACCGACCTGCAAGTGTCGCAGGATTCGTTCAGCCAAAACGAAGCAAGTGGCAACAACGCATCTTCGAGCACACCACGCTGCTCAGTGCTGCCGTCACCTCCAGACACCCCTCCGAGGTCACCTTCAGTGCCTCAGAATGTGATTGCTTGCCAGAAGGTAGCACCATCGTCTGCTGGGAGAGGTCGTGACAAGGAGACGGGTGAATCTGTAGCTGGTACATCAGCAAGGCGCAGCGCGGACTCCGGGAGACTACCGGCCGCAGAAATGGATGCAGACATCGAGTCCTTCAGTTCGTCCGATATAACGAGCTCTCCAGACGAGGTGACGCGACAAGATGTGAATAACGTTGTCGAATACATACAAACACTCCGAAGGTCTCATAGATATGCGAAAAGAAGTGCCAAATGGTTGCTTGCATGCGCCCGTAGATGCAGGGTCGATATAATTAACGCAGCGTCGCGACTGTTCGAAGGAATTGATAAGGGCATCGTGGAAACGGACGAAGATATTGGTGACAGGACATTAATCCCGCAGAGAGAGGAACTGGGTCAACCGCTTACGGGAACAAGTAGCGACGGCAGTAAAGATACTAGCTTCGAGCAGAGTCCTGTAGCAGGAGGAAGTAGTTCTCGAGCAGAAACTGCAGCGAGTGGGCGCAATGCTAGTCGACCGGTTCTCGCTTCCAGTGATCAAAAATCTCCGAAGAAAAAGAATATTTCCGACGAATCGTCAATCGCGGGTGATACGGGATCTGAGAGCAACACTTCGGAGTTCAGCAGCGTCCAGGAGTCGTCGAGCGAGGACGCGGAGGTGCCTCCACCGGCTCCCGCTAGCTGTGTGAGGCGGGCCATGACGTCAGCGGCGAAGTCGCAACGACTGGTCAAGACGAAGGTGAGGGAGGCGTTCAAGCATCGGGACCTGGTCGCCGAGTATACCAAAGGAGCAGTCTACAGCCAGCGGACGGCCGTCGAGTGCGGGGGTGCTATGGAGGAGTGTTCGGAGTACGCGGAAGAAGTCAGTGGCATTGCGGGCAAGCTGGAGCAGCGGGCCGAGGAGGTGCTGCCTGAGCAGCAGGTGGCCATGGTTCGCTCAGTGGCCGAGGTGGCGCGCAGGGCGGCGTCCATCCTGCAGGAGCAGTGCTTCACGGCGTGCTCGGCCGCCACCAAGGCCACGGACACCATGGTCGACGTGCGAGGCGCCGAGCGCATGTCCGGCAAGCTGACGACCCAGGTGGAGGAGGCGGCGGGCGAGGCCATGCAGCTGCTCAGGGCGGTGAAGCGCGGCGTCAGGGAGGAGCCGCGCTTGCGCGCCAGGGACTTGTCCATGATGGTGAGTCACAGCTTCAGCCGTACGGAGCGTCCATAAACTACGAGACTCGGTCCAGGGAGGGAGGGGTTGCCTGGAAAGCTGCACTTGGCTACGTGGGGTGAGTTCCGAGCCAGGCCATGTGGCTTCCTGTTCATATTATTTATCACAGTTAAAATTAGATACACAACATACAACATGGTGTGACTATTTATTTCCGTCATTTAATTATATCCGTATGTAATTTACGATAGTCTTACAAGAGAAAATGGTACAAAATTTCTTCTGGAAAGAACATAAAAAGGCTACCTAATTCTTGGGGGAAGCGGGGGAGGGGGGAGAAAGCCACGTCGGGCTACGTGCGGGGGAGGGGAGAGGGTTTACGGGAGGCCAAAATGGATCTACGTAGTTTATAGACGCTCTCTTAGGATGGATTTTGGTCAGAACAATTTTCGGACGTGTAAAGTAGTTGATCTCATCTTTTTTCTAATAATTATCACAGTTGTAAATCAAATTTATACAGTTTAGTTCTCGTTTACGAGTAGGAATTAAAAATTTAACGAAATAAAATTGAAAAAAATGAAATGTTTGTCAACACATCAGTACAGATGATTTCACGCCTGAGGAAGACAGCGGAACTATCCGTCGAAATATCGTGTTTTTTTCTGTATGTTTTAGTTTTTGAGTGTATTTTCGGTGTGTGTGTGTGTGTGTTCGTTTTTGCGCGTATTTAAGTGAGAGTTTTCGTGTGTGTTTTCAGTGTAGTTTATCGTTTTTGTGTGATTTCAGAGTGTGTGTTTTGTTTCTTTGGTGTGTGTTTTCGTTGTTTCTGCTTGTGTGTGTGTGTGTGTGTGTGTGTGTGTGTGTGTGTGTGTGTGCGTGCACATGTTTGGATGACTGGCGTATTTTCAATGCAGCCAGTTACGAGATTTAAAAAAGGGAGAGGGAAAACTCATTTTTGGCACATTCAAGTAAACTCATTTGGATGTTTACGACTAGTGAAGACAACTAAAAGTTCCTCTTCACCCTAATCACCGTCGTCAGTTGATTAACCTAGAGGTCGCGCGATACAATGTCACATGTGGCGACGTTGTTGCCAGTCAAGCCTTTTTGCACTCTTCACATTTGTAACGCCGGATTGTATTGAGAAAAGACAATCCGGCGGTATTGTCATGAACACTTAATTTCATTTACACGCCGGGAACTGTCAGAATATTATGTAAACTTAGTTAGAACATTCTGATAGGCAGCAGTCCCGCAGATGAAGCCATCTTGAAATTTTATGATCACACATTTATGGTTATTTGGCTAAATTAGTGCAGCCTATTAGCAATCGGTACTTCTATTTCTAGGTAAAAAAGAACACTGTCGTCTAAGTCTAGTGGTTGTAGAATTTTATTCAGACTCATTAGTTAGTGAAACACAATGCATACTCGAACCACTGACTGATATTTATAGTAACTCCTGATACATTTCTAACACTTGGAAGTATCCGAAGACCTGCAGATTCTTTAACCAAGTGAGAAATATACACACCAATTTTCCACGCTCACATGGTTCTGCAAATTAAACAGTTCTCAATAACTAAACACAGTTCAGTACACGTAATGATAATTTCCTCTTCACATCACTCAGTTTCTGTCGCACAGACACGACACGGATGTCAGTCGATGAATTACACTTACTTGCTTGCCAGTCCACACACTGCTCCATTACAATACTATTTCACTGCACAACTTAAAAAAAAAAAAAAAAGCTCCCACTACAAACGCGTACTGTACATATCGCAGCACGGCCCATCAAAGACTCTACTATCGCGATCCAAGTCAGTATACGCGTACATCGATCTCCTGCTATCGATATCGCTTTCATTCATATTTAGGCGACAAGAAATGTCACAGTGAACCAGTAATAGATGGGCCTTGGTACCGTAATGTGACAGCACGTCTGTTTACTTACAATAATAACCTTTTTTATTTTGCGACATCCAAACATAAAGTTTTTTTCCCCCTAGCACCAGCTGTGGTTTTT
The DNA here is from genome assembly GCA_031002005.1 of Vandiemenella viatica. NCBI lineage: Eukaryota > Metazoa > Arthropoda > Insecta > Orthoptera > Morabidae > Vandiemenella > Vandiemenella viatica. Next base: position 169,177,308 of record JARYHS010008075.1, read on the forward strand.
TACTGTCATCAGTCTTTCGACTGGTTTGGGGCAATCCTCCATCTCTTTCTATCTTGCGCTAACCTTTTCATATGAGCATACCCCCTTACAACCCACGTCCTCGATTATCTGCTTGATACATTCTGATCTCCACCTTCCTCTGCACTTCTTACCTTCGCCTGTTCCCTCCACTAACATGTTAACCAGTCCTGCATGTTTTAAAATATGACTTACCATCTTATCTCTTCATTCTGTAAGATTCTTCCACAAACTTCGTTCTTCACCCATCATTTCCAAAACTCGTTCGTTTCGTATTTTATCCGTCCACTTAAGGGGCTCCGGTAGGGTGCATCTTTCCCATGTATTTCTTGCGAACTTCATTGTACCTTTTCTCAACAACTAATTGTGACACATATCTGGAACAAAATAGGATGAATCTATGATGGTTTTACATTACTTTAACGCAGGGATTTCCAAAAGTTCCGATTGGTCTGGCAGAATTAATTATTTTTTAAATATTCCAATTTTTGCACTTTTGGAATTGCTGTCCATTCAATAATTTACAAACTACAAAGTATAATACAATATTCCTGTGTTAAAATACTCACAGATACATAATTTCAAGGATGTAAAAGTTTCAGGAACTTCTTGCTGGTAGTTTCCAAGAAAAGGTACACTAAAACTATCAAAAAGTAAACTTACTCGAAAATGCTTCCAACGTGTCAGTGCGTTCCAGAACCATAACTAGGGTGATCTCGATCGTCCTGATAGCTTTCTTCCAGCCTTCTATTTAGTCTTCTCTTCTCTCGTACATTTTTTTCCATTTCCTACAATGCTTCCTCTGTCGCCCTAACCCTTTCCTGGTCAAGCCTGTACATAGCTCGTATGGTGTGATACCAAACGCTAATACTCAGTTTCTTCAATGCTTCACACCTTGGCAAGTTGCCATTGTTAAGTCATTACAGCATCATAAACACCAAAATGAAGAGCATTAATTGATACAAAAACAGTTTTCTAAATTTTTGACCTAATAACACTGTTGATGCATTAATTTGGATTTTGGGTACGACCATGTAAACACTTATTCAGTAGCTGTGCATCAGATAGATCCCTGAATATAGGCTTAAAAGTTCCTCAATGACAGCATATGGTAAACCATCCTTGGTCACAAATATTTGACTGCTGCTTGTGCATTGTTGTACTTGCAGCATGTATTAGTTCCTTTGGGGCAGAGTCCGTGGTTGGGTGCAGAATCAGTTGAAGCAACATGGAATAAGACAGCCCAAACAGATCGTTTCATTTCTTCGACAATGTTGTTGCTATGTGTAATGGCAATTCCATATTACTTTTGTAATTTATCAATTATTCCTTCTGTAAGTCTATTCTTCCCCCTGCAACACTTTACTGTTATCCACCTTTTTACCCCTCCATTCTGATACCAAGCGTCGCACGCGGGTACCAATTCTTTTTTGCACATGTGCAATACCATCTAGCTTATTTACTGTCACATCTGGTCCATAAGGTTTCAATTCTTCAATTACCTTGAATTCCTTTGAATCCCGATCCCCTAGGTAATTTATATACTGTACCCCATCAGCTGCTGACCTCTCAAAATTCCTTTTCACCCCTTCCATTTTGACGCTGCGAATACTGCCATTCCAACAAAGCCATTTTTAAAGCATTTCTAGGTTAGATATATGCATGTATTATCACCAAACTAAATAGGACATTCCAAAGATCAATAATCATCAAAAAAAACGAAAATGACAAAATTCGTCATTTTCCATCCCACCCTTAATTTTCAGCAAAATTTTTTATTTATTTTTAATTTAATTTTTAATTGCAATGGAGCACAGGCTCCGGTGGCAATTTCCCTACACACCCATCTTCCCCCTATCCTGCACCTACCTACTTTTTCCCTCTACAAATTTTATCTTTAAATTCTTTCAAAGTTTTCGGTAAATTATTCATCATTTCTCTTGATAACTCATTCTAATCCCTGACACCCTTACCTAAAAAAGAGAATCTTCCCACACTCTTGTGCCTGAAATCGAGTGCCAGTTTGTGGTCATGGTCATCTTTTCCCTTCCATGCACTACTTTTCACACCTATAGCACCACATTTCAAATGCCTCAATTTTCATTCTTTCTGGTTTTCCTTAAGTCCATGCTTTGATGCCATCAAGTGCTACGCTCCACATATAGAGTTTTAAAGTCTTTTCTGAGTGCTAGAGCACTATTTGAAAATAAAAGATTTCTATTTTTCATAAAGGCTCTTTTCGCTTGTACTATTCTGCTTTTAATAGATACCATTCCTGCTTCGGCCATCGGTTGTAATTTTACCTCCTAAGTAGCAAAACTCATCAACTTCTTCAATCCCATTCGACCCTATTTTTATGTTTAATGTATTATTATTATTGGTATCACTTGTGCTGCATTACATCATTTTTGTCTTTGCTTGGTTTATATTTATTTCAAAAATCTTCCTTCAATATTTTGTCCCAGACAATCTGTAACTTGTCAGTATCCTTAACTTGCTCTCCTAACAGGACAATGTCATCAGTAAATCGTAGCGTACTTATTTTTTTCTGCTTGAACACTTATACCACATTGAGATCTTTCTTTGTCGTCAGTACATGGTGCGTGTTCGCTGTGCAGGTGGGACGCGCCGACACGCATGCGCAGTGCGTGTCTAGTCTGGCTGAGGAGGTGGCGAAGCAGGGCGGCATCGGCAAGGCCGCTATGGAGGAGGCGATCTCGGCCGCAGACATCGCCTCGACGGCCGTGTCTGTGTGCTGCGAGCTGATCAGGCGGTGCGAGGAGGCCGTCGACGACCTGATCGCCACGGTCGACAGCCTCAACCAGCAGCCTCCCGCCAGCTGACCGCGCTGCCGAAACGTGATCTGACACCTGTTGATTCGACAGGCTTCACTAAAAGATACTATCCGTATGAAAATTTGACGTGGTTGCGTGCTATATCTTATTTAGTATAGTGAGGAATACGTGTTCCACTTGAGGTACACACTTTGGCAATAAATTTGGCCGCCGCTGAAAAATTCTATCACTCTTATTTTGCACAATCTGACATCAATGTCATCCTAAGAAACAGCAACGCAAAACTGGCTTGCCAGTATTACATTACCGTTTCTTGGGATGACATTGATGTTAGATTTTTCAAAATAAGAATGATAGAAATTTTCAGCGGCGGCAAAATTTATTGACAAAGTGTGTACTTTGTATCAAAAACTTTTTTTAATTTTTTATATTGTGTAGGATTTAACTATCGCATAATTAGACGCAAGCGCCCGCTTTAGCATTTTAATGGATTTGTATTAATTCTAATATTTAATCAGAAGTTAAATGTAATTGACTATGTTGTGTATATTTTATCTCGTGTCTGTCATCTATGGATCAGTGAGAAAAAAGTGGTTTATTGCACATTATTATAAAACGAATGGTCGTAGAAACATTTATTTTAAATATTTTGCAAAATCCAAGCTTCTTATTATTAGACGTGATTATTTCATTTGTAACTTAAAGAATTGGCAACATTTTTGACAAGGGATTTTTTAAAATTTTTGTATTCTTTTTATATGTTCCAGTCAAAGTATTTTAGCATGCGATGAAACACAGAAGGATTTATGAATCTGTAAATTAAAATTATCAATGTGTACAAAAAAAATTTATGTAGTAGTAATTGGAGGATTAAATGAGGAGAATGTTAGTTATTTGAATGTTTGATGAATTCTTGAAAGAGTGACTGTGTAATCCAGAACTTTCTTCGGATGATGTTTCATTGTATTTCGCTCTGAACTGGCCTCAACCTAATATAATATTGTGCTCTCACCGTATACTTGTGTAATTTCTATTTTGTAAAATCATAAATAAATATTTTCTTACCCTGCATTAAAGTTGTGTTGGGTTTTGTTGTTAACAGTCGTTTCCCTTGCTGTTGCGCGCTTTACAGGGCAATTTATTTCTTCAGTTATGCCACAGATGGTTGAAGAACATATATTCCAACATTTTCTTATGATAGCACCAGCTTGCATCTGATTTGAAGAAAATTTTACTGACTGTAATTCTCAGTTGTTATACTTTTTACTATATATGAACTTATTTAAATTCCTGTGGTAGAAATTAACATTTATATTCAACTATTTAAATTTTAACAGAATGATGCGCAATTTCTCCACCACACTAGATTTTTGCATCCCCCCCTTCAATGTCACTTTGTGATGAGACAGTAATTTGATACAAAAGGTAGAGTGGAAAGGCTAATACATAAGGTTTAATTGGTTATCAAATGCCAGAGCAATTATAACAATGAGAATAAATCTGGCGACAATGGGAAGGTTCGGTAGCAGGAGGCCCTGCAGTGAGCATAGTTAGTAAGTCAGAGTAAGTAAGTAGACCGATCGGCATGTGGTAGCAAGCATGCGTGTTGTCGTACGTAGCATGAAGCACGTGTAACGGCAGTTTAAGCGCATAGTTAATCAGTATTGGAAGTTTTAAATAGTTTGGAAAAACTATACCTTCAAGTTGAACTGTTTGAGTGAAGTGCTCTGAGATCGGGAAAACATATTACTCAAGTCTGTGTCTACGTTACCGTAGGCGAATCTGTATCTTTGGCGACCAGTCGGTATTAGCCTTATCCACGGTCAGATAAGTGATATATATGTACCTTTGTAAGCAGTCATATCAGTGAAGTTGGTTGGTTGGTGATGTACCATCAGCTGAAATAAACTTATACATTCAAGTTCAACAAGAGACTAACAAACCTGTTAATCATTTCAAACCCAGCACGCATTCCGCATTTCCCGACAACTTCAACTGCTACTGCTTAATGCGTATTCGTTGAACAGTTGATCACGCCCATACGTGGCTTGCTGTTGCCACTCCACACAACTGAGTCACTCCAGCACTGAAAATAATTATTCTTACGTCGAACAAACAAAATAATCGACACATACATCAGACACAATTTTTTTTTTTTTTTTTTTTGCTGTCGTCAGTCTGTTGACTGGTTTGAGACAATCCCCTTCCTATCCTGTGCTAACCTCTTCATTTCTACATACCCCATACAACCCACGTCCTCAATTATCTGCTTCATATATTCTAATCTCTGTCTTCCTATAGAGTTCTTACCTTCGACTGTTCCCTCCACTAACAAATTAACCAATCCCGCATCTCAAAATATGACCTACCAGCCTGTCTCTTCTTTCTGTAAGCTTCTTCCATAAACTTCTTTTCTCACCAATCATTTCCAAAATAGCTCATTTCTTACTTTGTCTGTCCACCTAATATTCAGCATTCTTCTGTAGCACCAAATTTCAAATTCTTCAATTTTCTTTCTTTCCGGTATTCCTAAAGTCCATGTATCGCTACCATAAAGTGCTGTGCTCCATACATAATAAGAAGTTATTTCTAATTCCTAGATCAATATTCGAAACTAAAAGGTTTCTCTTTTTCATGAAGACTCTTTTTGCTAGTGCTATTCTGCTTTTAACATCATTAATGCTTCGTCCATCAGTTGTAATTTTGCTTCCCAAGTAATAGAATTCACTTACTTCTCCTACTGCATCAGATCCTATTTTTATATTTAATCTACTAGTATTGGTATCATTTCTGTTACATTTCATCACTTTTGTTTTGCCTTGATTTATATTCAGTGCAAAATCTTCCATCAGTATTTTGTTCATGCCATTCAGTAACTTCTCAATATCCTCAGCCCTCTCTGCTAACAAGACAATGTCATCAGCAAATCGTAGCATACTGATTTTTTTCTCCCTGAAAACTTATGACACATGGAAATTTTTCTTTGACTTTCTTCATTGCTTCTTCTACATACAAGTATAATATTAACGGGGATAAACTACAACCTTGTCTGTCACCCTTTTTAACTGATGCATGTCTCTCGTAATTCTCTACTTTTATTACAGCCACTTGATTCTTATACAGTTTAAAGAGTATTCTTCTATCTCGATAAAATTATACATAATTTTAAATACAGCTTACATGAAATCTACGCCACAAAGTGTAATTTCTGGAAGTACGGTACTCCTGTGTACACTGTGTGAATTTTTTAAATGCGATTTTGAGTAAAATGTTACGAACCCAGTATATTTTAACATTTTTAACATGAAGTGTGGTATCTAATGCTTCACCTCGAAAACAAGACTGTTATTCTTCTGGTGGGTGAACGGTAGCATTCGGGGCTAGTAATCCGGAGCACGCGGATTCAAATTCCGTCCAGTCATTCAATTTAGATTTTCCATAGTTCTCCGGAATCGCACTAGGTTCCTTCGAGAGGCCACGGTCGAATTCCTTGCCATTCCTGGACCCCATTCATTTTCTGCATCTAGTGGCATTAACATAAACAAGATTCAGGAAAAAGCGAAGAAGAAAGTATAATATCTTTAAGACTCTGCTAGTATAACATTCGAACCTGTAAATTACTATAGCATTTATATTAATTTCCTACAAAATTAATTCCAACAATGAAAACTTCAATCCCTTACTAGCTTAAATGAACGAAAGAAATAATTCGTTAAACTGTAAAAACAATTCCGTGTAATTCTGAACACCACTGAAAATAACCAGATTTGAGTTAAATCTACAAGCTTGACAAACGATGAAGTTTAGGCTATAAAATTATCTAAAACCCCGATGTTACAGTTTGGCCGATACGCAGTCTACATTGTGGGCGGAATATAATATTATTATTGAGATTGGATTGGGTTCCTAGGAGTGATGATAGTTTAGAAAGTTTGTTTTCGACAAATAAGTGTTCAAGATCATTTATGATAATTCAATAGTCAATGGAACTAATTGCCACGTATTTCTACCATTTTTTTTAAATAGTTTACATGAATAATAATTCATGAATGCTCACACCGATACTGACAAAAATAAAATGGTCGATCTTTACATATTATTTTCTGCGTTTCGGCATGCTGCTTTTGACTGTCGGCTGCAGGCGCAGAATTTAACCACTCCAAATGCTGTACCATCAGTCTTTGCTTTCTTCCAGTTTAGCTCTTATTGGATCGTCATTTCGCTGTTCGTCTGCTGCGATGTGTTGGCACCGAACACGTCTGCCATCTTGCGGATATGAATTGTTGTTCTTCCAAATTTCACTTGAAACAAAATTTAAAACACACATTGCGTGAATTAGATGCTTTTAACAACTTTCCAGATAAGAGAATGTGACATGTCTGTCGGCCTCAATTGTTTCAAAAAGGTGCTGAACACACCTAATTTCTGTAATAGTCGCATAAAAACGTTCTTGTAGTATAAAATTTTGCAATTTATTTCCAAAATTAGACACTTCTAAGAAGATTTTTCTTCTCTCACGAAATATCTAATAGCTTATACTATATATGTCCACTATGTGGGCAGTAATATTATACCAAGTGAGTTTTTTATCTTGAGACAACTAAATATCTCGAAAACTACAAATCCGATCAAAAAAAGTGGGTAATAAAAATTGTTCGTCTCGACGGGGGACATCCGATGATACCAAATTTGACTCCCCACCCCCAACCCCTAGGGGTGGGGGAAGGGGGAGAAAAAAAACTTAAATAGGAACCCCCATTTTTTATTGCAGATTCTGATTCCCCGAAAAAACTACCCCTATTTGACCCCCAAATTCGAGTCATTTTGGTCGATAGATGGCGCTGCATTCTCAGAGTTTTCTCATTACTTGATGTACTTCCATTGCGTTCACATCGTCGCTCATTTCTCAGAGTTTTCTCATTACTTGATGTACTTTCATAGCGTTCATAACATCTCTGATTATTTACTTCGTTCTGTTGCACGTGTCAATGAGAATGCAGGCTATAACGTTGCAAGAAAAAATTGAAATGGTCTACATTTATGGAGAATGTCGCAAAGAATATCGATAATGCTGTGATCTTATGCTCATCGTTTTCCAGACCAGCCTCGATCGCGCGCTTCTTTTTACCGTATTATCCAACAGTTCACTCAGGAGGGAAGTGTGCACACAAACAAACGAAAGCGGCGAAGGACGATAGCTGGAGAAAATAACGAAGTTGCAGTTTTAGCTGCAGTGGCTTATAACCCTCACATTAGTACTCGACAAATAAGTCGTGAATCAGGGAATTTCTCAGACTACTGTTTGTCAGATTTTGCATCGTAGAAAATACCATCCGTTCCATGTTTCGTTGCATCAAGAACTTCACGGCAATGATTTCGATAATCGATTGACATTTTGCCGATGGTCGCTACAGAAAATACAAGAAGAACCCCATTTCTTTGCTCGAGTACTGTTTTCGGATGAATCCACTTTTACTAACCACGGCACCATTAATCGACACAACATGCATTATTGGAGTGTGGAAAACCCGCATTGGTTACGCCAAGTTGAACATCAGCGTCCGTGGAATGTAAATGTTTGGTGTGGGATAATTGGGGACAAACTTATTGGTCCACATTTTATCCATGGACATTTCAATGGGGAGAAATATCAACAACTCTTAGAGGACGTACTGCCAACATTGCTTGAAGACGTACCCTTAGACGTGCGACAAACAATGTGGTTTCAACATGACGGTTGTCCAGCACATTTTGCTGTAAGATCGCGGGAAGTGTTAGATCGTCTGTACAATCGTCGATGGATCGGAAGAGGAGGTCCAGTGCCGTGGCCTGCAAGATCACCAGATCTCACTTCGCCTGATTTTTTTTTATGGGGATACTTGAAGAATGAAGTTTACAGTGAAGTGCCAACAACGCCTGAAAACATGATTGAACGAATTACCAACGCTTGTCAAAAAAATCACGCCGGATATGCTTCTTAGTTGCGTCGAATCATTCCAAGAGCGGGTAAATAAATGCATCGATGTCGGTGGTGATATTTTCGAGCACTTGCTTTAGAATTGTTGTTAGAAACAAACACGTGAGAGGCGAGGGGACTCACCAAAAACAAGCACCCCGATGGTGAGAGGCGAGGGGACTCACCAAAAACAAGCACCCCCGATGGTGAGAGGCGAGGGGACTCACCAAAAAACAAGCACCCCGATGGTGAGAGGCGAGGGGACTCACCAAAAACAAGCACCCCGATGGTGAGAGGCGAGGGGACTCACCAAAAAACAAGCACCCCGATGGTGAGAGGCGAGGGGACTCACCAAAAACAAGCACCCCGATGGTGAGAGGCGAGGGGACTCACCAAAAACAAGCACCCCGATGGTGAGAGGCGAGGGGACTCACCAAAAAACAAGCACCCCGATGGTGAGAGGCGAGGGGACTCACCAAAAAACAAGCACCCCGATGGTGAGAGGCGAGGGGACTCACCAAAAACAAGCACCCCGATGGTGAGAGGCGAGGGGACTCACCAAAAACAAGCACCCCGATGGTGAGAGGCGAGGGGACTCACCAAAAACAAGCACCCCGATGGTGAGAGGCGAGGGGACTCACCAAAAACAAGCACCCCGATGGTGAGAGGTGAGGGGACTCACCAAAAACAAGCACCCCGATGGTGAGAGGCGAGGGGACTCACCAAAAACAAGCACCCCGATGGTGAGAGGCGAGGGGACTCACCTAAATCTAGCACCCCAAAGGGAACAGAAAATTACTACGTCCACGTCGTTGTTCCTGGGTAACGCAAAAAAGTAATGTTTGACTTTCGCTATCTGCTAAAGAATTTGCATCAGTGCATTTTGAAATAATGTCCATTCCCATCCCTCAAGTTTGGAGGTGGGTGGTGTTATTGAATAGTTTTGAAAAATATCAATCACATTAACTTGTATTTTGCTGATCTGATGTGTATTTCACGAGATATCCTCATTTTTAAATGAATTTTTGCTTATTTTGATTTTTGTCGATTGCAGCGCCATCTATCGACCAAAATGACTCGAATTGGGGGTGAAATAGGGGTAGTTTTTTCCGGGGAATCAGAATCTGCAATAAAAAATGGGGGTTCCTATTTAAGTTTTTTTCTCCCCCTTCCCCCACCCCTAGGGGGTGGGGGTGGGGAGTCAAATTTGGTATCATCGGATGTCCCCCGTCGAGACGAACAATTTTATTACCCACTTTTTTTGATCGGATTTGTAGTTTTCGAGATATTTAGTTGTCTCAAGATAAAAAACTCACTTGGTATTTTAGAGATTGGAGACTGTTCTTTGAAGTGATGAGAAAGCTACATCACACTACAGGTTACTTCGCCGGTGGGCTCCAAGAGGATGTTATTTGTCAGGAAAATGACTAATAGTGATTTTTAAAAGATCTTAACATAAGTTTATCTCATAAACATCACGAAACTACTCCGCACATTTATTACCTGAAAACGAGCGTGGTGGTGTAACGGCTACCGTTCTGGCCTCGCATTCGGGAGGACGGCGGTTCGAATCCCCGTCCGGACATCCAGATTTGGGTTTTCCATGGTTTCCCCAAATCACTCCAGGTGAATGCCGGGATGCTTCCTTCAAAAGGCCATGGCCGATTTCCTTCCCATACCTTGCCCCCCCCCCCCAATCCTTTCCCGTCTCTAAAGACCTAGTTGTTATAGGAGACATTAAGCAGTTAAAAAAAAGATATTACCTGCAATAGCTTAGGTACTAACTTAGTCTAAGCTATTGACTTTGCGAAGTATTTCATGATGGAAACCTTGCATACATTTATCCGCATTACTAACTTAGGATGGATGGAAACGCAAAACACACTCGCTTTGCTACCGGCTTAACAACTGAAGGTTACTAAATAATGAAAGACTTCTTCATACACTTAGCTACGTATTAAAACAAGAACTGAATATAACGTTGTATGGTTAACACTGAACACCTGAATGATTATCATGCTTACAACCTGCGAATAATACGAAGTATGATCCCACGAGGCATTGGCGATATTATGAGTAAATACCTGGAGGACAGGGCTTTCTCGCCGTCTTTCACTTTCTATTCAATATTCAAGGTTTCGTCAAAATCGTCATAGACGTTTGAGAGAAATTAATTTCACATATGTGCAAGAGTTGCTCGTATAATAGGATTAGCTGGATGAGCTATGCACACAGAACCTACATAACTGCCTTCGGCTAAATATAAAATTCATGAATGCACGTAGTTTAACACTTTATTTTAAATAACCATATGTATTATATGTGCTTATATACAAATAGTTTTTTCAAGGATGCCACCTATGTTATCAACTTTTTTGAAACTAGTCTTGGCTGCGTGAAGTTTGATCAAAGTTAAACGTTTTTCTTGAAGGCTTCCTAGGCATTTTGAGGTTCACAGTTGCCTGCACTAACCAAAGAGAAACATAACTAATATCAGTAGGCTTAATGGTACCTGAAACTTCTACGAGAGAAGTTACCAAGATACCAAATACAAGAATTGCTCCTTTTTTTGTAAAATCATTTATTTATTTTTAAGGAAGACAACTATTTTGATAAAGTTGAAAAGCAAAACGTCATCTAAATATGAAATTTCATCCAAATCGTTTGAGCAGTTTCCGATATACCAAATATATATATACAAGAACGTCTCGTTTAAAGATATATCAGATACAAAGAATAGCAAACATCTACGTTACTCAGACTGAATAATTTATCTAATATGGATCAACACATATTTTTTTGTTATGTATACGAGTATCTCTGGGGGCAGAATTGTGTTTACCGCTTTCATATATACAAACAAAATTTCTGTGCAAGAGAAACTGGTGAAAGTTTTTTAAGAAAAATCGAAAGTTTAAAATCATAGTAAAACGTATTTATTACCTTCAAGAACCGAGAAGAATGATAGCTACTTTTTTAGAGAGTTATTCTGAAATTTTGCAAGAACCGCTTAATAGAGTGGAATTCACTGTCGCCAAAACTTTTTGTCTTTATTTTTTTTTTTAATAACAGCAATTTTTTATATGATCAACAGGCACCCTGAACTATCCTCTTCCGTTGAAGTTGCCTGTAGCGAGTGTGCTGGCCCTTGTAATCAGTTTAATAGAGCAGTAACGAGTCCCGCGTTTAGTGAGCGCGACGCGTTGAAAGGACCCGCAGGGTCTGTCTGCAGGAGCGACGAACCCTCACAGCAGACTCGGCGAGTTTGCGTTTTCGTCAAACCAAACACTAGTCTCTCTCTGCTCTGGCACCGCTGGGAAATTTAATTAATTACGAGTGAAAGGCCCAAAGAGCCGCCGCGACAAGCGTTGTTCGGCGCAGGAACAAGTCCCACACCGCCTCAGCTAAGCAGCCGTGACGGAGTTCCGCTCACAGCTGTCGACCCGCCGACTCGTGAACAACGCGATTGCCACATATGTACACACAGTACGCCGCACAAATCGAAAATATTGGTGCCTTTAAATGCTAACGTAAAACAGGAGGGTCCGAGCGTGCGGGATGTATGGTAACGCTATTGGTTGTGGTGGAACTACGGAATCTTTAGGTAATGTGGCAGAAAAATGATGTACCACCGCACTATGATGCAAAAGATCTACATCACTTTGAGACCATATATCCAACGCAATAAAATGGCTTAAAGGGGACAGATATTTTTGCTACAATGATAGCCAGATTTGACACCTGTTGATTATTTTATGTGAGGTAGCATTTAATTTGATTACGATGGAGCGCATGCTCCATGAGCAATTTTTCTACACACGCATTTTACCCCTACCTTTACTCTCAACGAACTTTAAATTTTTTCAGCATTTTTTGTTAAATTGTTAATTACTCCCAATCCCTCCCTACCTTACCTGAAAGAAAATTTTCCCAAACATTTATTGGTCAAATCGTGTGCCCAACTTTTCCCTTGCATGCACAGCTTCATCACCTATATACTCCATCAACACTCCCCGCACTCTCTTCACCCTCCTCCTGTTTTGAAATTAATAAAATTTCAGACCCTGTATCATACCTGTTACTGATTCTGTCCAACAGTAATTCCCAGGAACAAATCTAGCACTCCTTCGTTGCACCCTCTTCAACTTCTGTATGTGGGACCCACACACACCACCATATTCAAGCAATAGTATTACCCATTTACCTCACTTCTCTGGTACAGTACATCTTCTTATCACTCTCTCCAGTAAATGAAGGATTTGAAGCGTCTTCCTACTATATGTCCAATGTGTCGTGCTCAACTGAGTTTATTATCAAATGTCATCTCAAGCTATTTACATTTAAAATCTTCAATAAGGAAATATTTACCAACCCTATAATCATAATCGCCCATTAATTTTTAAATCTGTATATAGAACAACCTGATTCTTCATGATTAATTGACTTTCAGGTTATGCCGCGTTGTTTATTTCATTACCTGAGCTTTCGGCTGGTATCCTCCAGCCTTCATCAGAGATCAGGTCAGACCATTCAGTCTACATGCGTAGAATATATCCTCTCCGTAGATGTATGTTAAATGATTCCTCAGACTTTAATCATGAACAAAGATGGCCGCAGAAGTCTGAGGAATCATTTAGCCTGACTCTTCTTTACGTTTATCTTCATCCCATGATGATCTAGATGTCCATATCACCCTGCAGCTGCTTACAGTCGTCTGTCACTTTGACCCTATTATTTAACATAATGTCTTCTGCGAAGAACCTAACTTATGACTGAAAACTACCAATTGAATCATTAATTAGAATAATGAATAGCAATGATCCCAACACACTACCCTGTGGCACATCCATTGTTTATAATACGTGTATAACATCGAAAGAAGACCTTATTGTACAAATCCACGCAATTACTGAAATCCTCAACACAGAGCTGTATGTATTTGAGCATCTGGGAGAATTTCTGGACAGCCGATATTGGTTCTTTACTGAATTAGGATGTGAGAGATTTGAACTATTTTGGTAATTAACACATGTTTTTCATGCAATAGAGAACGTGTACCAATCACTAAGTGCGAACCATTCTCAAACTTTGACGTCATTAGCATAGAAACCAGAGTTTTTTTAGGCAGCTGATAGCAGATATGAGAACACTTAGGATACCACACTGTGAGTACTGGAAAACTGATGGTGACTAGCAGTCTCCGTCTAAGACGCATATCTAAATAGAGATGCAAGAGTCTCATTTGTTATGATTTTCTAAACAAATAAATAAATGAGAAATAAATAATTGTTGTTTTTTGTGTATCTGTAAAACATGTTATTTGAAAAGCCACAATGAAAAACTGAAATGAAAAATAAAAAATCTAGACATTAACCCCCTCCTGAAACATGTTCAGTCAGGCACAACATTCGAAGTACTGTCGTTTTGAATCACCCTCACTTTCAATTAAATAAAATCAGTGACGATATCTAACAAGCCTTAAAATGATTACCTAGATGTTACTGCAAATTAACAGGTGATTATTTCATTTAAAAAGCAACAAAAAGACAGGAAATACAAGGTAGTATAATATAATTGAAATTTCTATTTTATTTTTGCATTACTTATTTACGTACTATATAACGGGGACCTTACTATAGAGCCAACCAGAAATACAGGCGCCGAAGCCGTTAGGAACTACGTCGATCAATGCGATAGATACTCGAAGTCTATTGGAATCTTTTTCTCTTTATTTCAAGCCGGCAGACGGTACGTTGAGGGGAAATCCCTTTATCGGAATGTCGTCGCATAAGCTGGTTTCTGGTTTCCGGCGGCTGAGGGCAAACACAATATCGGTCGATCTGTGATTCCCTTTGGCACGGCGTCGCGGCGCCTCTGCCACGGCGTCGTGTTGACTCCACTCGATCAGGTCCTCAGAGATCAGCTGGTAATTAGCAGGTGTCTGCCGGGGCTGTCACGTAACTCCTAGCTTCCACGCTTCAAATGGTCCTGTCACGGGTCGCCATGTGAACTTAGTCGGAGTAGTTATGCTTTTTACTGACCTAAAACCATTTGAATATTTACAAATCTGTTGGGTCTAGGATTGTCATAATTTTTTTTTTTTTCGTGTGATGAAAGAACATTTGTGGATTGTTATATGGGTGAAAGAAAACTCATATGAAATTCAGAAGCTTCTTGGAAGCTTTGTTAATGGACGCGTCTAGGAAAAAAAAAAAATAGCAATTCTTGAAGAATAAACGATTGGAATTATTTTGATATCTTCATAAGTACTTCTTCAGCCATTTTAAATGCACATTAACAAAAATTTCAGAAAAGTCTGAATGTTTGATATTAGTAATGCACGTGAAGTCAAGAAAAGGAAAATTGCAGTTTATGGAAAATTTCCTCTCTTTTCAGAGGTAGATATGTTGACGAGACATATTTACGGGTCTTCATATTGTAAACAATAAAACTGTGGTTTAAAATGAATGTTGAACAAACAATTCTTTCTAACAGACATTAGCAATTATTTAAATACCATGCCACTTAATTTTGTTTCTTTGTATGTCGATGATAATGCGGAAAAATATTTCACATATTGCTGTTCCTTAAGTGAATGTTGCGATGCGCCTATAGCCCATCAGATACTGGAAAACCTGAGTCAGTATACTGACTCAATGTATTCTGTTAAGTGTTATTTTATTGCAGTACGTTATGGGAACCTAAGGAAGCTCAGAACGGAAACCCTCTAGACTATACGTCTCATTTAAAAACACAACTCCCCTACGAAATAAAAGACTTGGCACTATGAAACCAAATGCTATCAAAGTACATTAACAGTAATTCTAGAAATTACATATCTGCTTAAGTATTTTCTATTATGTTCATCTCAGTATTACCAGTAAAATTTCCGGACTTATGGCATAACCAGCTGTGTATATAACGTTGAAACTAAATTTAATTCGATAGCCAGAAACTTATATTACACAAATGTGCAAGGGACACCAATTAACTCGTCTCTTATGACCAATAATCATGTAGGACTGCCATGAATGAATACAGATCAAGCAGGAATGTATGTGGGAATACACGAAATACACATGATGCTACAAACTTGAAAGATGAGCGAGGCTTCAAGTAACAACATACCTCAAACAACTGGAAATATCTATGGAACTAATACTAACCTTTGTAATCTGCCACTAAATATTAATTACTCCTGTCAGGTTAAGCCAAATGTAATCTCCCTGGCAAAGTTACCAAATGTAACTTGCATTTAACATCAATTAACTGCATCCGCAGGAAGTCGCTTAATATAAACAACTCAATAACTAGCCTTTGGTTGGTTCTTTGCCCCCTTAAACACTGTCTCTCGACCGCTCACGTAGTATGGAGATATTTTTTTTTTTTTTTGCTGTCGTCAGTCTTTCGACTGGTTTGATGCCATCCTCCATCCCTTCCTATCCTGTGCTAACCTCTTCATTTCTACATACCACTTACAGCCCACGTCCTCAATTATCTGCTTCATATATTTTAATCTCTGTCTTCCTCTACAGTTCTTACCTTCGACTGTTCCCTCCACTAACAAATTAACCAATCCCGCATGTCTCAAAATATGACCTAGTAACCTGTCTCTTCTTTCTTTAAGCTTCTTCCACAAACTTCTTTTCTCACCCATCATTTCCAAAACTCGTCTGTCCACTTAATCTTCAGCATTCTTCTGTAGCACCACATTTCAAATGCTTCAATTTTCTTTATTTCCGGTATTCCTAAAGTCCATGTTTCGCTACCGTAAAGTGCTGTGCTCCACACAAAGAGTTTTAAAAAGTTCTTTCTAATTCCTAGATCAATATTTGAAACTAAAAGATTTATCTTTTTCTTGAAGGCTCTTTTTGCTAGTGCTATTCTGCTTTTAACATCATCCCTGCTTCGTCCATCGGTTGTAATTTTACTTCCCAAATAACAGAATTCACTTACTTCTCCTATTGCATCCGATCTTATTTTTATATTTAATCTACTAGTGTCGATATCATTTCTGCTACATTGGAGGTTACTACATATTAAACCGTCATTTCTAACATGAGGTCAGTTGAATACTTCTAACTAATGATTAATGCTTTGATGATTGGCTTTTAGTGTCAAGTAGTACCATTAAATATACACTCCAAAAACATGAACTAATGATCCAGGAAAACCAATGCCGCAGCATTCATGGTATATAATGCCCGCTTTGTATATCGTCAGCGATATACGTCCTCACTCTCACAGAGTACGACTTAAACTCCATTTATCGAAATAAGTGAAATGTTCATGGAACCTCCATCAACAAACAACAGCCAAATGTAAACGCACTAAATTCTGAAAATAACAACTGCGTGGAATGTATATGAAAATATGAATGACGTTACTAGGGTTACCGGAAATGTTACGGACCTGCCCATCATTTCATTGATATACCACGAACTAGTGTGAGTTATTGGAAATGTATATGGAACTAGGAGAAATGCATACGGAAGGAGAAGATTTGGTGTTGAGAAATAGCTAAAATACAGTCGCGAGTGAATTTACATTTTGTCTAGATGACCGGTTGAAATGAACCACCATGAAACAGCTTAGTTTTATGTTCCACGATCTTTAAGGTGTTGTGTATTTTCACTCGTGAAATTTTTAAACGGGAGTGGTTTTCATTTGCCTCCCTCTTTGATAGAAGTGTAATTTGGTGCTTATGGTTTGGCGAGTATGATTGTAATGCGTGTATATTCGGTACCGAGCGTGGTGGTGTAACGGATAGCGTTCTGGCCTCGCATTCGGGAGGACGGCGGTTCGAATCCCCGTCCAGGCATCCAGATTTGGGTTTTCCATGGTTTCCCCAAATCACTCCAGGTGAATGCCGGGATGCTTCCTTTAAAAGGCCATGGCCGAATTCCTTCCCATTCCTTGCCCCCATCCTTTCCCGTCTCTAAAGACCACGTTGTTAAAAAGGGACGTTAAACTGTTACAAAAAAAAAAAAAAAAAAAAGTATATTCGGTGTGGTTTATTGTGAATCAATAAAAGATTCCCGTATAAAAGATACTGATGGGTATCTCATTTATAAATGAAATAACTAATGCAAGAAGATTCACAGTCAAATTTGTTTATTTTCCTTTAAGACAGCAGACTCCAAAGATACTAGGTGCAAGTGTAAAGAAATGCTCCAGCGATTAAAACTTTCAACAACAAAACTCAACTAACTTTCAAACAAAACTAAAACTCGTCCCTGCCGATCGCTTATGTAAGTATTACAGAAAATTCCAAAATAACTCAAAGAATTCCGACATTTCTGGAATTCCAACAATACTTGAACAATTAAAATCACTGCAGAATCAGAATCACATCACAATCAGAATTAATACAAAATCATTCACAATCATAACGAAATGCACAGAAATGAAAGTTAAAGATATTTACGCACAAAATTATACCCATAAATCAGGCCAAACTGTCGCAAATTGTCCTATAAATATCGTAGCCCACTTTAATACTTAGAATTACACACTTTCTACCAATGTTTCATGCATAGTACCGTTCTTGAACATAGTATATAGTATTTATATAGTTTCTTTCCATAAAAATGTTCATCTATAGAAATTCACACTTAATTACAAGAAAAATATTTACTCAACTCCTACCTTCCTAGAAATAATTCTTAAAATACAATTTCTTTAAAGGTCTTGGTCTGAGGGCTGTTATAACACCCATATAAAAATAATTACAGTTATAAAATAATGTTTTTGTTTATTTGTAATAACATTTGTGAATGTACAATATTAATGATTCTTTGCGAGTTTCACTGATATCAAGGAGTAACAGGAAGCAGTGGAGTCGAGAAGAGGAATAAATACAAAATCTAAATCTAGTAAATAAAAGAAAGCCATGGATGGCGTAAGAATATGGCGATAACATGGATGAAGATGCAGAAATTATAAAGCGATTAATTGGATTGTAAATTGGAAAACCAACTGGTTTGTTTAAATTTTACTGCAGTGGTGGATGAATAAGTCACGCAGAAAACGATGTCGTAATTAGTTGGTGATTGAATATGAAGGATTTTGTCGCACAGGCTGATGATTAGAAATTGTGCACCAATATTCTCCTACCTGCAGGACAAGAAATAATTATGATAATTTTTTCCGACTCCAGGAGTCGAACCAGCTACCCCGCATCAGACATCGGACACTATCACACGAGCTGAGCCAAACAGCGGGCATGCAACCACCCGCATCAGACATCGGATATTATCACACGAGCTGAGCCAAACAGCGGGCATGCAACCACCCGCATCAGACATCGGCCACTATCACACGAGCTGAGCCAAGCAGCAGGCATGCAACCAAGAAAGAATGAACATTCTGTTGTCAAAGCCATTAAATGTTGTATAGTCGAGACATTGTTTCGTCGATTTTGACGGAAGTATCATCGACATCATTGTCACAGTAATCGACATGATTATTTTTTTTTACTTTTCATATATTTTTTTAATTTTACTTTTATTGCTATTTTGGCGAATTATACTTGACAAACTTTAATTAATATTTTTTAAACGTTAGCAAAAATCTTGTTTTCAACATTTATTTTATCATCCGACAAGTAGTTCGTAACAACCATCTCCTTGCTCAACTGCTTTGCGAGTAGTCGTGGTGCTGGTACGTTCTCCGTCCCCTGCAGGTAGTGTGCTGGTAGCGGCTTGTGGAGGTGACCTGGTGCTCTGTTTTATTGGCGGCTGCGGTCGAGGGGACACGCGTGGTATGCGGCACTGTACTGCGCATGCGCCGGACGCCGGCTGCGTAATTAAAGTGCACTGCCGCAGGCTGGCCAACCTCTTGTAATTGTTTTCAATACTCGTGACGTGACCAGTGAGACCGCAGATACCGCTCCGGTCCTGGAATTCCACGATACTGCTCGCTCCAGTAGCGTTCACAGCACCTCGCTCTGATACACAAACCGAATAAGGACGTAGGGTCAGAGTGTCAAATCACAAGCATTCATACGGCTAGTACCTTTATAATAAAATATCTTTAAGTACATTAGGTTGGAAAAAAGGAAAACTAATATTATTTTTTTTAATAAAAGTGCATCTGAAAAAAATAAAAGCAAGAAGAAATGCATAGAGTAGGATTTATCTGAGAAGCGGTTAGCTAAAGTAATCTTTGGAAAAATATAGGACAACGATAATTAAAAAAACGGCAATGTCGATTGGTTATCATTAACAGCAAGAAAGTTGAAGTCATGCGAAAAATTCATAATATTCGAAATTAATTCAAATACCGTTCCGGGTTGTGTTTAAAAGCTATTTGCATGTTCCAAGAAGACAGGTTAAGCTTCGATAGGTGGTCAAGTGGTGCTTTATTTTTATGAACAGTTCGAATAAATGAAGTGTGATTTTAAACGAGACTCACGTTATTATGTGATTCATATTAAATGCTGACGTGAATAAATTTTGACATGGCTTCCTTGACTGTACGTTCAGTTTACAACCATTAATTCAAACGCATAAATATCGTGTTTCGACATGGCCGTCTCCGTGACAGGACTTGTATATAGCTGAAATGTTCTCGGGAAACTAGGCGGCTGAGAACGTTCATAAAGCACGACATTTCGGCGATCATATGTTCTGTCGCCATTGTCAAGTGACTACATACAACGCCGAGAAAGCCTCCACTCTTATATACTACTAATATGTATTCACATCATACATAATAATATACTATCATATTTCGACAAGAGGACGTCAGAGAACTGACATGATAATCTGGTAATTAGTCCCTATCACATAGTAATTTGTCTGGGAGCGTACTGTAAGGTATTTATGTAAGATTCATTTCCATTTTATTAATCAGATTTACTATCTTCTAAGCCACGCAATTCATTTCCTCAAAATAACTTCACTACATAGGCTTGTTATTAAATAATACTCATAAAATTGATTTTTTTTACTAATGCTGTACATATTTCTAACATAAATCAACCAAAAGCAACTAGTATTATTAGTATGTGGATTAAAATGAAATGCTTATTTAACTTTATATTTCGTTTGCAATTTAAAAACATATTGAAACACAACAGGATGATGAACAGGTGTCATAAACTCTTAGCTCGCTATAGCGACATCTATCGGCGGAGAGTAGAAACATCTCTGGCCGCTGCCAGCCTGCCAACAAAGGCCTGGCGCGTGACGTCACAGCGTGACAAGTCACTGTGACTCAATTAACATATTGTGTTTAGCATCCTTTTTCTTATTAATGTCTTGTCGATATCCCAGGAGACATTAAGGATAGTGGGATCTTACGTTATTGCTTGAGCAGTCATAGTATTAATGATCTATGGGTCTCCTAAAAATTCACATTGAAGTCTAAAATTGTTTTTCTTTTAAATCTGACATAAATCTGTTCAGAAACTATAGAGAACTTTTGAGAATTGTCCTAGAAACATCGGGGCTCACATCAACACGTGGTATTATTCATGAAACGTTGATTAAAACTTTGTAATTCTGCAATTCAACATAATAAATAGCGTTTACATAGGCCCTTAATTTCTGTTCATTTACAGAAATTTACAATTAATTACACAAGAAATATACAAAACCATAATTAATCAACTCCCAAATTGCTATATACAATTCTTAAAATAAAAAATGTATTAAAGGTCTGGGTTTGAGTGCCGTTATAACGTTTCTCTGACACGTGGAAACACTTAGCTCACTTCATGAGAAGTGGATCACCGATCCGTCATTGAAACACGCGTTTGTGGTTAAAGGTTCATCTCTTAAACGTTTATAAGATTTCTATGAATCTAAAGAGACCATATGGACGCGATAAAAACTGGCTGTTGTAGAGAGAGGTCAATCCGCCACGTTGGGTGAGTTGGTTGCGACATCGTGACAATGTCCGGCGCTGATAAAGATTAGCTGGTTGAGTTCCACTGGCGGCAAAAAAAGTTCTTCATCAAGAATTGGTGACAGGGTAATAGAGATGATGTTACGCAATTCCTAACAAATAGATTATGCTGCAAATCTATTAGCAATGTCTATGGAGCGATGACATACTATACTGTTGATGGTGATTCGTCCTGCAGATGGGTGTGTAAGCCTGGTGGCCCATTGCTTTCTTTCGGAACAGTTGGACTGAATGTGTTGACACATGGCTTCACCATCTCTCTTTTTAACATTTCATTTCATTCATACAACACGAAGAACACACACTATTACCAGGGCGGTATTTAGGAAGTGAAGAAGTGAAGGCCCCTAGGCTATCTATACATGTGGCGCGGGTCAACTGTGATGCGGGCCCTTATATATATATATCATTTTCTGATGTGGCCTCTTAAAGTCATAATTTATTCAGCTATTAGTTGAGCAGTCTACTCCAAGTCGCACAATCTTGGGTGATCCGACAACCCTGCGTATGTCCTTGTCCCATCGGTCTGGCGGTCTTCCTCTTGGTCTATTCTGATCTCTTGGGCTCCACTCTAACATTGTTTTTGTCCACCTCTGGTCTTTCCTCCGTGCAATATGGCCGGCCAATAGCCACTTCAGGGATGCTGTCTTCTCTAAGATGTCTGTGACCTTTCTAACTAACCTATAAATGTCTGTTGCTCTTTTCTTGTCTTTTCTAGTTAAGCCTAGCATTGGCTTCTCCATAGCTCTTTGGGCAGTCCTTAGTTTACTTTTTTACAGGTAGCCGTGTGTCAGCACAGGAAGAATGTTCTGGTCATAGACTAGTTGCTATAGAATTGTGGGCATTTTAGATTTCAGGATAATATATATATATTTAAAGCATTACCAATTATTTATTATTAAATTAATAAACTTTTAAAGGAAAAATTTTGCATAGTGTAATGATAGTAAAAATATATAAGGAGAACTTACTGAAAAATAGAAAGTTCGAAACGTGCTTTCTGTATCGTTTGGAAGACTGAAGTGAACGTGTTTAGCAAGTGTCGCTGACAAATTCAGTTTTCGACACACGATCTTTAGATAAAGTGCTGCCTATTGCAATTGTGTTGTTGCAAACAAACACAGCCAGCGAAAGCCCGCGGAGTAATAAACTACGAAAGATTCGGTCTACACATTAAGGTAAAACAAAGGACAAACCACGATTAAGATCACCCATAAAGAAAGATTAAAAACACAATTATTGACACACGCATGTCAACAGAAGACAGCGACTAAACTGTTTTTAAACAGCGCTCCACAAATCACAGCCTTCCCAAGCCACACGAAGCGATCCAGATTCCTGAATGCTGAAGTAAAATTATAAAAGAAATGAAACGTGTCGTAAAACAACAAATTTAAAATCTAATTAAAAACAAAAATGAATATTTTCTTCTAAATACACCTATTTCAATTATAAACGAATGTTTTTTTATATACATACATACTTTCAAACAAAACATTAACCGCTACTCACTCAGTGCTGCCATTTCTACGGATTTTTATGAAAAGTTAGGATTTTCGGATTTTGTTCGAATATCTGCGGATTTTTGATACTTTTTATAATTTTTTGATTTTTCTTATATTGGTGTTTTGTTAAGCTTTGAGCGTATAGTGTTAATGCATTACAGAATTGTTAATAACTGTGAATCGTTTTCTTGCAACGCCTTGTGTGAACCAACGATTGAAATAATGTTTTGTTCAGTTACAATTTTTAGAGATCTTAAAAGACCGTATCACAAAACTAGCAGTGCACTCTTTGCACGGTGACACGCTCGTTGGCATCACTTACAAAGAAGTGGCTTCCGAAACGGCCTAACCCATATCCAAGAAACAAAGGGCTCGCAGTTTTTAACATTTCCTGTTACAGAAGATTTGCTAAATTTAATGTCAACAAAGAAAATGAATGATCACCAAGGAAAAATAAAAAAAACTAGTAGGCATAGCAGCAGCAGTGATGAAAGTGACAATGTATAAAATATGTTCAGAGATATTTTTTAGTTCCAGTGTAGAATATTATTTTTGTAAAGAACTGGAAATAAAAAGTATTCCTAATTTTGACTCTCTCTTCAATAAGTATTCTTTGAGTTATCGAGTCTCCGGATTTTTGTACCAAATCTACTGAAATTTTAGCGGCCGCCTACGGATATTCAAAGCCAAGTGGGTGGCAGCACTGTACTCACTGTTTAAACCGTATACAAAATGAATTTATCTTACCCAACCTTCCGGACATGAGGGCTTGCGAATTTTAGTTCGTATTGCAGATGTACGACAGTGACTTCAATCTACATTCATTAATACGCCCTGACCACAGTATTCTGCAACCTTATGTTACAAGGGTTATAAGTCCTCATCGTTGAGCAGCAAAGTTGTTACTTTTTGATATAGGTGCACTGAAATATTATTTTACAGTACAACCGTGTTTCAAAGGATTGAACTACGCATGCGCGAACATTGTTTTCGGTTTTTACCAGTATTTCGGGACTTGCTGCACTAAATACAATTTCAGAAATAGGTTACTTTGCATGCACTTTCTTTTCTTCTTTGCATGGTGCAGGCCCCCTTGTGGTGGGTTCCCTAGGCTACAGCCTAGGTAGCCTGTGCCTAAATGCTGCCCTGACCGTAACAGTCGTCAATACCTACAATAAACGTACGAACACTATCACTCTGGGGAAGCAACGGGAAACCAGCCCAGTTTATCTTCCCCCAGACTGTTCCCAAGGAGGGGTACGTCGTCCCGGAAGGAAGAAAAATTCTACCCATTTTAAATCAACAATCTGGTTTACACGCGGGATAAAACCCAGAAGTGACTATGAAACCAGGGCTGGAAGATGTTGGTTTCCTTCTCGTTACGGGAAACAGTTCGTTTCTGCTGCTTACTGAGTCATCGGCTGTGGCCCCGATTCGAGCGAGAATATTTCGGGAGAGAATTCACTTCCAGGCCATTTATTTACATTCGGAACGGCCATCGCGACTGTTCTCGTGTTGGCGCCCAGCGAGCCATCCATGGAGATGCATGGCCTCCGATAAACACTGGAAACAATAGCCAGAAACCTCCTCTTCATTCTCTCGCGTTCTGCCTGTCCCGATAAAGCATTCGTCCCTATCACACTCTGCGGCATAGTTTCTTTCTATGTTTTACTGTTTCCCAGAAGCAATTTCGTTGATTTTAATCAATAAATGTCGCATTCATCGGTTTTTATTTTTTGGAAAGTATGTTGACTACCTACATAATACAAAAGAGCGATAATTTATCACTAAGCACGACATGCCTTAGTACTGACTACACATATGTACCTAGAGTAGTGGTTGAACGGTTAACGTTCTCGCCCCGCATTCGGGAGGACGTGGGTTCCAATCCCCGTCCGGGCATCCAGAGTTGGGCTTTCCATGGTTTCCCCAAATCACTCCAGGCGAATGCCAGGATTCTTCCTACAAGAAGGCCATGGCAGAATTCCTTACCGTTCCTAGCCCCAATCCCATCCCACCTCTAATGACCTCGCTGTCGACGAGGCGTAAAGCCCAAGCAAAAAAAATCCTTTATCTTTCATTATTTCACACAAAACAAACAAACCACTAGATAGAATTCTCAGTATTCCGTAGCGCTCTTTGTTAATAACAACTGGATTTTGCGGAAATGCCACCTTATTTGTTTGACAGTCTAAGCTTTCGGCTGCCATTCTACAGCCTTCGTAAGAGAAACTATTTATGTCGACATAGCAACGAGCGCCAATCATCGCAGAGTAATAAGCCATGGTGATCCTAGAAGTTGTTGGTATTCTTTGAAATGTTTGCCGCCTTCTTCATTCGGGCGGCCACCACAGATCTTCAATCCACAGCAGCCTCTAATGACGTCGACGAAGCGTAAAGTGATAGTAAAAAAATATTCTGAAGAAACGAATTGCAAGATCACTAGAAGTATCTATTTCGTTTAACCCATCATATTCGTTAGTAGTTGGTTGTTGTTTATTTATATTCATCGATGTAGCTGCTTTCGTCATTTTTTGTTTGTTTGTAGATTTGTAAGATGATACCGAGCTTGGTGGTTGAACGGTTAACGTTCTCGCCTCGCATTCGGGAGGACGCGGGTTCGAATCCCCGTCCGGGTATCCAGATTTGGGTTTTCCATGGTTTGAGCAAATCACTCCAGGTGAATGCCGGGATGATTCCTACAAAAAGGCCATGGCCGAATTCCTTCTCGTTCCTTGTCCCCAGTCCCATCCCGCCTCTAATAACCTTAGCCGTCGACGAGGCGTAAAGCAATAAGAAAAAAAAATGTAAGATGAAATCTTAGATTTTTGAGTACTAATGTTATCGAAGGTTTTGATTAAATTGAAATTTAGACTTGGCCGGAATGATAACTGTGTTTCGTCGTTGCAAAAGTGGCCATTAGTACTTTATTTTTAAAAAAATTCTTCCTTCCATGAATGCCATGTTAAGGAAATTATTACTTCATGCGGATGAAAGTTGCTCCACATTTATCGCAATCTATCTTATCTGAAACAGGATCTAATCTAATATTAATATGTGTAACGCAAATTATTAAGATCTATTTATGAAATGCTCCCGGCTAACTACCCGAGTTATTATGATATTTCGGCGATCACAAACACTGTCGTCATGACAGCACTTCCTTAACTCGGCTAGTTACCCGACAGCATTCTATAAATTGGCAACACCGAGAGAAACTTCGTTCTTATGTATTACGATCCATTTTTATTTTGATGCCACTTTACTATTGACAATATTTCTGAGATACGTAAATACTTCCAAATGCATCAGGCGTTCTGACTTTGTTGTATGGATATATATGATGGGTAATCATAAAGAAAGATGTAAAAGCCGTGAAGATTTTGATGTTCATTGCTTCCTCTATCACCATATTATTACGTGGTTTAACGTATGTTGTTAAAATTTATTCTTAGTTTCCGTTGCTTTCACTGAAGTCATGTTGCTGGTATTATTATTTCATCCGCTTGCAAATAGTTTCTACTGTATCGCTGTGTAAAAGATAATCGGAATGTGCATAATACTGAGCGTTATTTTGTAACAAGCAACCAGAACACTCCCCTCAACCCGTGGTGTGGACGGATTACCAGGATCTGCCGACTTATGAGCGACTGAGCTGACGCAGTACTAGCGCCTAACCGCGAGCCGCCGGCAGCCCGCTGCGCACCGCGGTGTGGGTGCTGCAGCAGGGAACACGCCCGGCTGATGGCCTTCCCGTGTCGCGTGTCCGCCTATGACGTGGCTCAGGGGAGCGGACGCACAGTGCCTAGGCGGTGACAACTGGCTTGCCAGCCCCGCCGTCTGTCAGCCGCGGTCATCGACGGCGGTGTGTTTCCTTGACCCAAGGGGTGGTATATAATTTCTTCAAATACGGCGCAATTTCCTTTGCGTATTTAGAGTAGAATCTACTAGGAATACCATCAGGTCCGGGAACCATATTGCTTTTTACGTTGTAAACATTCCCTCGACGTCAAGAACTAGATCTTTCAAAATTTTGTCAGTCCCTTTGATAAATATCGGGATCTCCTCTATGTTTTCTGTAGTGTAATCTTTCTTAAAAATACTACTTTCGGAAAGGGCGTCCTTCAACAGCTATAAAAATCGATTTTAAATCTATGCATGCAAAGGATTTTAAAGAATTTGAAAAAATAAATGCAAATCTTAAGTTGCAATAGCAAATCAAAAAAAGAAAAAAATATCAAGCTCAGTGTATTCTATTACTTGAAGCAAAAAAGCAATAACAAGCCCCAACAAAGAAGTAAATATGTGGATCGCGTTTGATTGGTGAAATGATAGCCCTGCAGAACTTACCATTTTATTTTGTAGATGATATAGGATTCCATCGAGTGCTGCTCTACTTCGATATAAATTATGAGGACGACAGTTTTACACACAATTTGTATGTGGTGATTTGTAAAATCTAGCAGCAAATAAAACTAAACAATTAGAAACAGAGTTCGAAAAAAAGGATTCATTTACAAGAGATGAGATGGACTGTGATGAGTTCTGGTCCTTCTTTACTTACTCTGACCGCTCGCGGTGTCACCACTGATTTCCTGATTTCCCGGAAATGCAATCATTTTGAAATGTGAAGTCATAGA
The DNA here is from genome assembly GCA_031002005.1 of Vandiemenella viatica. Classification (NCBI taxonomy): domain Eukaryota; kingdom Metazoa; phylum Arthropoda; class Insecta; order Orthoptera; family Morabidae; genus Vandiemenella; species Vandiemenella viatica. Next base: position 169,205,134 of record JARYHS010008075.1, read on the forward strand.
AGGTAGACATACAGCAGACGTTATTTTATCAAAATTCTATTTTTCCAAGAATGGGACATGTAGTTCATTGCATAGTACGTGATTGAGGTTCTATTATGATTAAAGTAACGCTGTTGTCAGATATTCAAGATTTTTATTGCAGCATCCATCAACTGCAGCACTGCAACAAAACTTTTACGCAGATAGAGGAATAGTTAGAGCAGCTGATATCGAAATTAAAGAGACTACAGCAAAGCCTCTTGAGTGGCGGCAAATGAACGATCCGAATATGCCATGTTATTCCCAATAGTCCGCAGGTTTTTATCGGCTTTGCCTAGCAGTGTTGATAGCGAACAATTGTTCACTGGATAAGCCTTAAGTTATGATGGGAAACCAAGGAATTTAAAAAGAAGAAAATGCCTCTAAGTTTTTAAAATATAAATTAACACTTAAACTTTCTAATATTAGTTACAGTAATTAGAAAAATAATATTATTATTATCACTTAATAAAATGTAGGTTACTGACAAATTGATTTGGTTTCATTAATAAAATAAACGTCATGATTTCAATTGGTACTTTTATTAAATATGAGTGAATAAACACTGAATGAAGATTCTGTAACAGTAAATAACATTTTTAAACAATTCTGTTTCCACTACGGTTTCCGCCTCCGTTTCATTTAAAAGACAAATATTACATCTGCTTCTGTTTCCGCTTCCTTAAAGTCACTTCCGTTACATCCCTAGTTAAAATCATCACCCGTGATCAATATATGTTCCTGAAATTTTTGACAATTATTATTGAGTTTCTAAAATATTCCTCATTTCGCTTCGGTCATAAAGAAAAGTGATTATTCGAGTGTTCGCTAGTAAATTCAAATGGAAATAAAACGTTTATTAAGCCTGTGACGCTTTTGTAATGGCTGCATCAAGCGGTCATGAAACGAGCGGTTCGACTACGAAAGTTTTCGATTCTGGAACTGTCTATGTGTTGATAAGAACACACAAGAGTTTTTACACCGTTCTTATTTATTTTTGCGTCATAATTTTTCATAAAGTGCTATATTAACTGCATTCTAGAATTAGTTGTAGCTACATCATAGGCAAAGTGGTTATAAGATGCCACTTTTCTTTGTACTCTTCATCACCAACTTTTCCAATAATTTTGGGATCAGATGACTTTGACGAGTTTTAGTCATCATTGCAAGGTCAAATTTGGGACCTTGATTTTATAGCCACCCCAAGCATTATGTAACTACTTCCGGGTCGTACTGCGTACTAATTGGGGAAGTGAATGGTTGCCATCTGTTTGCAAATCGTGCAACTATGTTGTGTGTGGGATAAGTGTATTTTTTGTTTGTGAAATGAGTAATTTATGAAGCGGAGGTTGGGGAACGTCTCAGCAATGACCTTGATCGCTGCGGAAAACTGCATTAAAACCATAATCGTGACGGACGGTACGCGGCTGCCCGGGTTCGTACTCGGTCGAGGTGTAACTACTATATTCAGTATGCGGCGCCTCCGCGCACTGAGCCACTTTGATTTGTACAGTCACGCCCAAATTCTTAACGAGAATCTACATTACCAGTTCTCGCTACTTCGTAACGTGTTTTCCTCCGAATTTTTTTAAATTGAGCTTAAGTTACCATTCATCGCACAGCAATATTAATAAAAGGCTAAACTTGGTAATTGTATCCGTATCGCTGACGTCACCTTCGTCGGAGATCTACAACGGTGAGATATGTTACTACCATTGGGGTTTATGTAAGTGATTTAATAATAGTTATATTTATTTAATTAAATGGGGAGAAAATGATTTGTCAGAATACTGTTATCAACCCAGTGCAGAAGTAACGTCGAAATCACCCTCGGTAACAGAACAATCAGCAATACTAGAAGACACAGTCTAGAATGACTTAGTAGAAGTGCGTTACTTCTAGCTTACATCACCTGAATCTTTCCGCACATCAGAGCCAGCTGTCGAAACGTTGTGTTTGTATGACGCTTTCTGGCTGAACACCCGTGAAGCTTACATTCACCGGGCGTGGTGGGTGAACGGTTAACGCTCTGGCCTCGCATTCGGGAGGACGCCGGTTTCGAATCCCCGTCCGGGAATCCGGATTTGAGTTTTTCTTGGTTTCCCCAAATCACTCCAAGCGAATGCCGGGATGCTTCCTTCAAAAAAGCCATGGTCGATTTCCTTCCCGTTCGTTGACCCCCCCCCCCCCCCCCCAGTCCCATCCCGCCTCTAATGACCTCGACGTCGACGAGGCGTAAAGCCAGAAGTAAAAAAAATAAAAAATCTTACATTGAATCAGTTTGCCTGAAAGTCTTCACTCACAATGCTCTTTACTTTCCTTTTAGCTGCGTCATCAAACAAAATTTCTTGAACTGCTATTCACGTTTCCTTCAAACAGATTTATACAAAATAAAGAAGATATTTCGTATTGTTCTGCAACACGCTCGATATGATATCCACTTTAATATCGGATTAGTCTTCTGCTATAAACTACTCAAGACTGATCAGGTGAGAAATTACGAATTCACTATCAAATATTCCGTACGATTGAATATTTACTAATCTCTGATTGTGTACTGTCGAAAGTTTTCTCATAAATAAAAAAATTCATCTAACTACGACCGTTACTTTATATTAAAATACTGACAGCTGTTTTTCACGCGTTCTGTTCCTTCGAAATCCTCGTTAGTTCAGGAAATATATTAACATAATACTCTCTATAGACATTTTATCGAATAGAATTTTTTTTATAATTCTACGATATGCCCTGTATAAATTTTGTTTTGTGTATTTAAATTAATGTTGCGAGAAGTAAGTATTAATATTTTTAAAGTCTTAAATAATTTTACTGGATTATTATTCTGTTATTTGTTTATGAAACTATTGCTGTGTAGTGTTCGCAACGTTTATTATCAATTACAATTTAAATAATTAATTGTCACAGTGTTGGAATCAATCAATCTCACGTGATAGAGCAGAGTGCGTCGATGGTCTCAGTAATATCATTAATGATCGTTAAATACGCAGGATATTTTTTTCTGTCTAAGTACCATTCCTTGTCGTTCTTACTCGTTGTCGTTCATTACTTCTAATCTTTGGTTGCTGTTAGTATACCAGTAACGGCTTGGGGATTAAAGAAAAATCATGGAGATCTGTAGGGAACATGCGGTATACATCTTCCTTGATTCGGCCTGCTAGGATCACTTGTACTGAGGTGGCCAGTTTGAACCATGAAAAGGACTTGAGTCCGGTCCGAATTCAAACCTATTTTTGCTAGAGAGAGGGAAAGTTTGTGTTTCCTTCTGTGTCTGAAACGTGTAATTTTCTCTGTTCTGTATGGCAAGTGCATTTTTGTTTGTGAAATGTGAAGTTTAAGATACCAGTGAAGCATTCGCTTGGAATGTGTTTCTCAACCTTTCAGCTCCACGTACCACTATAAAATTTCCCAGGCAATGGCGAACCCCCTTAACAAAAAACTGAAACTTTTTGTTTAGCTACACTACCGGCAACAATGAGTGACATTCACCGTTGTGCATGTTATAAGCTTGAAATATCCTGTCGGCCATTACGTAAATCTTGTTGCGATCCCCCTGCGATCAAATGGCGAACTCCTGTACAAGGATGGCCAACCCAAATGATCTTGCGGGCCACTTTGGAAATGCATAATAACTCCGCGGGCTGCATACAAAGTTATATATCCCCATATTAGATTCAGAGCCACTATAAACATTATTTTTTTTGAGTGAAAAATTGAAACATAATGGGTTATTATTATTGTGTTTACTATTATTCTTACATGTAAACATAGATAATATAATAATAATGATAATAAATGCACATTTTAAAGAAATACATAACAATAAAAATGATACATAAAAATATACAAATAAAAATGAAATAAATTTTCAAAATATGGATGCACAAATAATGTATTTTTAATACATTTGTTTTACTACTTTAGCCGTCATAAATTAAATATATTTTGTAAAAGTGTGATGAATCTCGCGGGACGGAAAAATATTCAAGGCGGGCCGCCGGTTGGCCACCCCTGCCTTAGGTGTTCGCGTACCCCACTTTGAGAAACACAGTCATGACGACTGGTCCCGTTGTATATCTACGTAAGTCTGTGGGCGCAAGAAGTCACCTGTTGCGCGTATAATATGCGCGCAGGACGCTTTTCGCAAAATCTTTATACAAACACACATTTTTCATCCGATTTTGATGGAATTTCCACACGTATACTTTACAACAAATAAAAAAACACTGTTTTCGTTTGGTTTACAGAAACCCAAACCCTTTCCTCCTTTCCCCTTGCAACTCAATTTCTGTAACCGTTGTTAATACAAACCCACAGATTTTATCACATTTTGATAGTAGTTAGCACACGTACACTACATGAAAGGAGCCACCCCGTAGATTGCAATGTTAAACGACCAAGCTTAGAACAGCAATCGGGCTTACCCTGTGCAAAGTCAGAGAATTAATCGAAATGACCTGACGGCTGATCCTTTCACATCAGAAAAATTACAAATTTGGTGTTTGTGATTGTGTGTCTGTATGTTTCTGATACGAAAAAAATAAACCAAACTTCAAAACAAGGCGGTATGTTAGCTTAGTGTTTAGGGCGCTTATTTACAAAAGTTCTCTTTTCGGATCGCAGGTTCAAATTCCGCGATGAGTAGGTATTTTTAGGAGTTGTATTTGATTATATGATATATTTTTAGTTTTTGAAGTGAAAACGTCTTTAGGTGTATAGGGTGATTTTTTTGGTGGGTAAATTCTTATGTGTTCGCATTACCGACATGCTAATGTTAATAGTATATCTGTTGCGGTCTGGTGGCTCAGTGGTTTAGGTGTCCGACTGGCGAACGAAAGTTCCCCGGCTCGATTCTCTGTATCGACGAGTATTTTCATAGACCTTTAAACCGACCTTCACATCTAGCATAGCTTGTTGTGTAGTGTGAGGTACGCCAGAATGCTTCCGTTGGTCGGATTCCACGTTGAACTATAGGTCCCCAGTTCCTGGTAGCACTACCCGGTTAGGTTAAGGCGGCTTAGACAGGGGACGAAAGCGCTGTCAGTAGAATCCCTGTTACCGGGTCATTACGTCCACACGGAATTATTGCTATTTTGTGTATCTGTAGCTGTAAGTATTACGTGTTGGGCGTATGATATTCCAAATGACTGCCAATTTTTCTTTAGGTATTGTAATCAAGTTGGCATTACTCTAGTTTCACAAACTATTTATTGTGTGCGGATTAAAATTACAGCTGCTAAGCTCTAAGAAAATGGTGATTAAGGTCAAAATGATTTATGAATGTTTATGTATCCAATTCCTGTGATATTATTTATATACTAGACTTAAATCTGTGCAGTTGATTGGATACGGTCGCGGGTTTAGAATTGTTCCCAGTTGGTCGACTAGTTCAGGCAGGCAAATTTTAAAATTTCCCACGGAATACTTTTGGGATTTAATTTAATTTAATTGTTATGGAGCGCACGCTGCGATGGCAATTTCCCTACACACCTATTTTTTGCCTTTCCTTTTCCCACTTATTTTTTCCCTCTACTAATTTAGACAATGAATTTTTTAGCGTTTTTGGTCAATCATTCATCATTTCTCTATGTAATTTATCCCAATCCCTGACCCCCTTATGTACGAAACAAATTCTTCCCACACCCATTTTTTGTTTGCATGGCAAATGTCAACATGACAGGGAACCGCTTCCTTTCCATTCGAAAAAGAAGGTCACCATCTTTGGCGGCTGTTCGTAGGATTATGCGTGTTATAAAAACAACCTTTCTCTTGCCAGACACACTCATAATAAATTTGGGGCATTTATAGGAATAAAAAATTCACTTGGCCTGATCTGGCTAAAATGTGAAACATGAAGGATTGAAGCACAACCCGTGACTTCTTCTCGCAGTCACTTTATTAATACTCAAAGTAGAAATAGCATACGACGCCAAATTCGTCGCGAAATGAAATTTTCTTTGTTGATTCAGTTCTTAATATGCTATTTTAAAACTTTGTAATACCACGTTTAACATACTTTGGATTAACAGTCAGTATAGAAATTGACGCTGGACCGTCAACTCAATTGGACTGCCCACCTAAAGACGATCAAAGATAAAACTAAATCACGACTTAACTTGATAAAGAGACTGACAGATAAGTGAGGTCTAAACGCCGAAACAGTACTCCATACTTATAAAACACTAATAAAACCTATTTTAACGTATGCCTGCACTGTTTGGATATCCTCTAGCCCAACCCATTACAAGGCATTGTAAATAATAGAACGCCATGCAATCCGACTCGCCTACAGAATGCGCCTACCCTTCCAAACAACACCCTGTACGATAAAATATCCTTTCCGCCCCTCCTCCCTTCCTTGAACGCCTCAGAATATCCTTCATCATATGCAGAAACAACGCACACAACCCACTCTCCACTCCACATATCAAAACCCCAGACGCACTAAAATCATATCACAAATGTATACCACCAGCACTCCACTTTTATGAATTACACACTTTAATAAATAGAAACTTCAATACCCATCCAACACATCCACCCAGAAATATACCCATCATTTCAGTCATAACTGCCGGTCACAGAAGAATTAATAAAATCTACTATGGAATTATCCGGCAATCTTAAAACTGTGTGCAAAATGTTCTAAAAGTAAAATAAAATTGTAAAACATTATAAAACTATATACTAAAATATGTATTTAAAATATACAAGGTATATTGTAAACCAATTTAAAAATGCTAAATAGTACCAAATAGACCAGTCTTGTAATAAAAAATATGTTGGCTGAAGAGCGGGCGTCACCCGCTGCCAGCCCAGCCCCGTGTGTGGGGAAATGAAATAACAAAAAAAAAAAAAAAAAAAAAAAAAATGAAATGTGTTGTTTGTGAATTGAGTTTACTTCTGTGTTGACGAAGCTCCTTTTCTAGTATTTTCAAACTTTGCAGAAGATTTGTAACCACCTTTTGACATACTTTATTCAGGATTACGGCGAGATTTTGGTTTCAGTCTATGTTAGCTCCAGGGGTTATGTTTGTCATCCTATAACTTAGTCGAATCGTTAGCTAAGAAAGGTTTCAACAACTTCTTTCGGCTATTCGGAGGACTATGCGTGGGTGGGATATACATAGACTCGCTCCCCAGATGGAGCATTTCTACTAACAAAAAAAAAAAAGTTGCAAAGGTGAAAAGTTATGACATGAGCCTGATCTGCCTAAAACACTTATAAATATTAAAGCGGGGTAAAAACAATCTCCTTATACAGTGGAATGTTTACTATCATGAACACCGCAATCTTCGCAGATTCATGGAAGCCTCCATAAGCTATGGAGCTCCATTTTGGCTTCCTGTGAACCCCCCACCCCTCTCACCCCATGTAGCCTGATGTAACTTTTACCTCTACGCAGCCTTTTTTCCCCTATTGATTCCAGAACAGATTTTATGCTGTTTTCTCGTGTCAGACTATACGGAGATCATTAAATGAGGGAAATAAATATTCACATGCTGCAGTGTGTCATGTACCTTATTTTAAGTGTGACACATAAAATGAATGAACAGCTACGTGGCTTGGGTCGGAAACCGCCTATCACTCCCGGCACGAATCACAGCGTAGGTTTCTGCTCAGCCCGCCCCCCCCCCCCTCAATAGACATGATCACGTAGTTTATGGAGAGTCCCCATCAAGAAAACTAGGGATTTTACGCTGGTTGCCGCGATTCCATTTTTCGTTTTTTATAACTTTCAAAGAGGAATATTTTTCAAGACGAGTGCAGTCTTCTAAACTACATTTGCTCTACTAGATACGTTATAATACCATAATCTCGATCAAATTGAAATATAGGCGACGCTGGGGGATACTACTGAATGTTTACTAGCACCGTATCAGACATCAGCATGTCAGTTACGTATTAAAATGTTACTGTACTTCAATATGTTTCCGCTTGATACAGAGCGCGGCTGATGCCCTGCTCGGGTACACAGCTGTCCACGTCGCTGTTCTGTCCAGCCAGCATCTCGAGTTCGGCTGCCCCTGCGCGGAGGCTGACCCGCCGCGCGACAGGCCATTAGCGCCGTAACGTGACGCGCGAGACTTCCGACGCAGCAGGTGGCGGCGGCCTCTGAAGGCGTCAGCTGTCGACCTCTCTTTACGAACGGCAAATATAGTGTCGGAAGACCAAGCGCGGGCATTTGACTAGGTCTGGCAGAGTGTACTGCTGTATAAACTATACAATCAGGGACTCCCCGGCCCACTTGTAAAACTCGTCCGCAGCTACATCTCTGGAAGGTCATTCCGAAGGAGGGTCGGTAATCACCTATCCATCAACGCAGGAGTACCACAAGGGTTGGTACTAGGCCCTGTGCTTTACAACCTTTATACTTCTGATTTTCCAACTCCATCAACCGTCCGCACAGCTTTGAATGCTGATGACACAGCCCACAAGTACAAAACTGTAGCCATCAGACGGCTTCAAGAAGTTTTTCAACAAACTGAGGCATGATCAGGACGCTGGCGGATAACCCTCAACTCGGTGAAGACCCAAGCAATCTTGCTGACCAGGCGCCTGGGGAAGCGCGACAGACAGCGAGACCAAACAACAAATCTGCATCTTAACGGCGAAAACAAGGCGTGGTGACCCACCGTGAAGTACCTCGGTGTGACGTTAAACTTCCATCTAACATGGAGGCGTCACATCGAGGATATGCGACTACGAGTAGCAGCTAGACTGCGTGAGTTGTGCCCCATTCTCAACAGCCAACACCGGGGTCAGTGTATATTGCAGCCTGATCGGTCCGGTGATGGAATACGCGTGTCCCGTTTGTGAATATGCTTCTAGCACCGGACTGGACCGTCTGCAAATAATGCAGAATAGAGCACTTCGGTGACACTTCATGTGCCGAACCGATTCTCTACAGCAGACGTGCATACAGCTACAGATGTCCCTTATCTAAAAGAAAGGATTATACAAATAACGAAAGCTTTCTACAGAGCTGCTAGAAAGTCTATGTTGCCAACCTTGGGCAATACTGCGACACCTTTGACAGACAATATAGCCAGACTGTCAATATTGACAAACAATTGAAAACATCTGAGCGACAAAAATAACATGCCAAAAGAAGAGATACTGCACTTGAAATTACTGAAGGAAATGTCAACTAACAAACCCTTCTCCCCAACTACTTGCAAGTGTAAAGCAGAAATTGCTCCAGTCGTCGTCAAGCACTCTTAAAAACTCATCTTATATAAGGAGAAGAGACAGTTAAAACAGTGATCACCATATCTTCTACCAACTATCGATATATCTACCACTACACAGTTTCGTTGGGGTTTACCATATATACAACCACGGGTGGTTGATGAACCTCGGTATTAATTGGTCTGTAACATTGTGACGTCATGCGCTCGGGCTTCGCTTCTGGAATAATTTGTGAGGTGCATGACATCACTATTCGTAAAATTTAATATTAAAATCACATTTACAGTTAGCAAATATATCTAATTATGTAAACTGACCCTGATATTTTAGTTTACAGGACAAAGAGCCTCGGGAGAAGGAGTTGTTCTAAAAAAAAGATGGTTAAAACAGAGAATGAAGATGGTCGAATCTTGGGTGTATAACTGTAAAGCAGATTTTGGTATCCCCGAGGACAGTGAAGAAGCAAGATTGTACAGATAAATCGTTGTTAATGTATCAATGGAGGCATAATTTGTACTGAAAGCAAACGGAACTAGTAGTTAACAGGTGAAGAATTGTAAATCTTGAATAAATTGCTTGAGTTTCTACTTAAGAAAATTTTACAATTTCTTGTGTAAGTCAAAGAGATTTAGAACACATGGTTGTGTCATTGAGGTACAGTAGAGCGTCGATATTCCGAACGTCAATTATCTGAAACGTCGATTGTCAGTAACATAAATTAACCAAAAAATCAGTAATCAGGCGCGGCAACTATCCGAAACCTCACTAATAAGGAATGGCAATTATACGGAACCTCAATAATCAGGAATGTCAATTATCCGAAACCTCAGTAATCAGGAACGGCAATTATCCGAAACTTTAGTAAACAGGAACGGCAATTATCCGAAACCTCAGTAATCATGAACGGCAATTATCCGGAATTTTAATTATTCAAAACATCAATTATCTGAACAACTTCTTAATTTCTTTTAACGAATTGTGCACTATTTTATAGAAGAATCGACTTAGTTTCAGTTTACAGGTTTACAATACAGCACCAGTGTACTTATTTCGTTTGGAAATTCCACAAACAAAAGAATAGGTATGATAAGTTTTACACCTTTCGTTTGTTATTGCATTATCGCTGCAGTATTTTCCTGACCAGCCTGGCTTAGACGCTGAACGTTTATTGTAACCACGACGTGACAGTAATTCTTTCAGTATGCCTGTAATTTTCAGTTTCTCAAGCCCGCCGTGTTCATCATGAGCCATTGTTACTGATTTGCTGTGTTAGTGAATTCTGTTGACTTTCATAGTATGCACCAATAATATACTCATATAATGGCATCGTGTTCTTTCTCTAAAAGGAAGCGTAAGTGTCTCGAAAATGAAGCAGAAGAAAATAACAGAATTCTTTGCCTAGGGTGTGTAAAATTATGATGTACCTAATGTAATTTTAAAGAAGGGTGCTAATGACCCCACTGTCGACGCGCCCTGAAACCACAACAACAACAAAAAATTTTAAAGACAAAATAATATCTATACAAATCGAAAATATATGAATTGAAAATCCTAACAAATCGATAATCCTAACCATCCTCGGTCCTAGTTAATTCCGGAAAGCTTACTGTTGGATTTATCTGAGAAGAGTTAGGCTAAAATACTGGTATTTTTTGTTGTTAACATCAAGAAAGTTGAGCTCATGCGGAAGACTGTAACATTGGAAATTAATCCACTTACAGATTATAAGTCTATTGAAGGTATAGTGGAACTTTTTTTGTTTTTAGATATCCCTGGGGTGTTTTAAAACTATTTGCATTCTACAAGAGGACATTTCAATCTTCGGCAGAGGGTCAAGTGGTTATTTTTATGAGCAGTTCGAAAAACCGAAGTGTGCGTTTAAACGGCTTAAACAGGACTTATAATCTTCATGCCTATAAATAATAACATATTGTTGTATTTCGACAAAGGCTATGGTTTATTTCGTTCCTGTTCTGTCCTTTACCTGCATACTATACCTGCTCGAGGTAAAAACTTTATATCTTTTGGAAGAGTAGCTGTTAATACCACGATATCTGGTTTCACCCTCTCCCTTCCTTCATCGTTCCTTTATTGGAAACGCAAACAACACACTGCAGTGAACATACACATATCACAGTAATCCACACAAAATTAGTAACACTTACATTAACTTGTGGTTTTTAAAACGCGCTTTATCCACCAGGAATAGGATCGTCATCGAAGTCTGTGGAACCGGGTAAAGAAGACTGTTTTTATTATTAATATTTAATTGCGATGGAGCTAACACTCCACTGGCAATTCCTCTAGCTATCTAAATAACCCTTTTTATTCAATTTTTTAAAAATTATCTTTTGTAATTGGAGTGTTAAATTCCTCCCCCATTTACTTTGCCGATTTACAAAATTTTAATTTTAAATTCCTAAAATATTTTCATTAAATTATTGATCAGTTGATAATTTGTTCCAAACACTTACCAACAAAAGAAAATTTTCCTTATGCACGAAATCGAGCGCCAGCTTGTGGTCATGGTCGTCTTCCCTCTTCCATGCACTATTCCTAATTCTTTAAACAATATACCCGCAAGACAAATTACCAACATACGGCCTGTACATTCCCAGCACTCTCTTCGCCATCCTCCTTTCCTCCAATGACTCCCAATCCAGCTCCACTGTCATATCAGTTACTGAATGGGCCCTGTGACAATTTGTACAAAAAAAATCTATCTGTTCTTCTTTTCGCAACCTCCAACACCTATATTTGATAACCAAAATGTGGTTCCCAAACTACAACACTATATTCAGCCAATAATCTGACAAAAGTTTGTAACCCAACTCCCTAATTTGTCTGGTATAACCTCACATCCCCTCTCCAGTAAATGAAGGATTTTGTAACATTTTCCTACCACCCGCCCAATGTTTTCTGCCCAATTGAGTTAGTTATTAAACGTTATGCCAAGATATTTACACTTCAAACTTTCCACAAACAATTCTGATCTTAGCGTATAATTGTTATTAACATTTTTTTTATTTTTATCTGTGTACATAATAAGCTAGGCATTTATTTTCATTCCATGCTGACCTACCCATTTAGATATTCTATCCAGGTCATCCTAAAGCTGTTCACATGCTTCAGCTGTTTCTACCCTATGGTATACCATTATATCATCTGCAGACAACTTGAATTCTTACCGTAACCCATCAACACAGTCACTCATTAGAATAATGCCTCATCACGGCAGGTTTATCGTTTGTATCTGGCGTGTGGAGGTGATTGCTGCAGGCAGACTGGTACGTGAGGTGCGGGCTTCGAACCTTGACCCGTAGTGATGGCTCTATAATCCACGTGGCCACACTGGCGGGTTGGTGATGTCACGGAACGGCGACGTCATCTTGGGTGCGTAAATCAGAAATGTGAGTGTACTACAGCAGCGCCTCGCAGCGGACAATGGCTCGGTTAATGGCCGCACACAAAGAGAGCGACTCCGGTGTCAAGATATTCTCTCAGAAAGTGAGACAAGGCGGAAGTTGTGAAAACCGAACAATAGACCCATTAGCGCGGGAGCGAGCGGCGCTGCGTGGAATTCGAACCCGCAAGAAAACTGACACGAGCGTCGGAGGCGGAAATTACGGTGACGTAACGAGAGAAGTTGGAGCTTATCTCAGGTGAGAGACCTGAGTTCAACGTAGCCACTGTCGAGTGATACCTGAGGGCGTGACACGAGAATTAGTATGAGATGTCCACTAAAACTATCGTATCGGAACGTCGGTATTGTTATTTAATGGAGCATTTTCTACTACTTAGCCCACCTAATTTGAAGGAGGAATAAATCAAGTGCTTCTACTACGCAATTAATATCTGAATATTTTTGTTTTTGTTTTGCTCAGTTTGTACACTGGTGGGTACTTTCTGTTAAAAATTTTTAACCGCAATAGTTTCCTCTTGCACTGATGATGTAAGTGTATTTACGTTTTAATTATTATTTTGAGCGGATGATTGTGACCTGTGAATGTTCATTGAAGTGTGTATTCTGAACGAATGAAAGATGGAAAAGGGAGATTGTGAAATCGAGTGCCGGCCCATTGAAGCGTATTATTCCAAAACCCACCGCGGTCTGATGATGTATATAAATTTTTTTTTAATTTTTTTTTTTTTTTTTTAAATACCAGGACTCTAACCAACTAACGCCGTATCAGTGACGGACACCATCATACTGCCTCGAACATTTGAGTCGTTAACAATTCTTTATGTCATGTAAGTCACTATTTTTATCTGTTTTGCTGTCTTAGGTTGTTTGGAGCCGTCCTGACATTGGTCGCCTACCAATTATCCAGCCACCCCGTTAGTGGATGAAGGCATGTTATTTAGACAAGAACGGCACAATTCTCCTCTTTCAACACAAGCAAGCTGTTAGTTCAAAGAGTTTTAATTACGATTTTCTGCCATATAGCCGAAAAAAATAAAACATTGAGGGGTATTATAGAACAAATGGAAATAAAAAAAACCCTCATTGTACTGTTGGAAAAATACTGATTTCAATCAACACCGTTTCTTGAAACAACTTTTAAATCACTTGCTTTTTCATTAAGACAAGTTTCAAATACTTATCACAAGTTATTCCAGCTTGTGTACAGAGAATGTGACATCGCAGCATACAACCATCTCCGAGCGGCGCAACACACACACTGTCCCGCGTCCTGCCATGCTACAATACAGGCGCCCAATCAACAATCGCTTCCCGCGATGCTGTGCTGTACAGTGTCAAAGATTGTTATTTATTTATAGCAACACGATGCAACTCCATTTTCTAAACAAACTACAGTCTGTGGAAACCCAAAAATCTTACTTATCAAGTTACGAACTTTAATACAATTATTCAGCAAACTTAAAATTAATAAATGCTACATAATTCAATATTAATAATAATACTAGTAAATTAATAATAAAAATGATTTGAGGTTTAGTGATAATGTTACAACGTGTAGTTATCTTACGCCTTTTTTTTTAATGGTTTTCAGCTGATTAGGCCATATAGCCAGATCAAGTGTATTTAAGAATCATCCAGTGATTTTGGTTTCTTCAGTATATATATTGTTTTAGCCCATTATAGACCGCACGGGATGGACGCGACAGTGAAACACCCATGCCCTCGGTCGGAATCGAACCAGCGATCCTCGGCCCGCGGAGACAGTACTCTAACCACTACACTGCAGATGCCGACCCTCATGCTTCTTTTAAAAGACAGAAAGCAATATTCATGCTTCTTAACTCTTGCCACTATGATTGCAATAAATGATTGTGTGTTATAAGTGGGTTAATTATAAATTAATTGGTTGAACAATGCCTCATTACAGCCTTTCTTAACCTTTTTCAACTCTAGTACCAGCAAATTGCCATAATTGATGCGGGGGACCACTAACTGTTATGTGCCTAATTTTATACCTATGTGTATTGACCTGACATCTGGGACATATTTTACTGTACCATTATAACGTAATAAATCTAAAATCTTGATGATGAAATTAAAGGTCAATTATTGAAAGTAAGCCTCATTGCGTATAATTGCACACATTAAAAAAAAAAAAAAAAAAAAAAATACACACACATAATACTTCCCTTTGAATTTTATTTTCACAATACAACACATAAATTCACAATTTACCAATTAGTGAACTTCGTTTGTTACAGAAATCAGCCCTTAGATTTTATAACATTCTCAATACAAAGTTCACGGTATATGAAGCCTTTTTCATACTCGTCATATTACCTCGCTGCCACTCTTTCGTCATCCAAAGATTCTCTACCTCTGCTCCATGAAGTCAAGGTACCAACTTAAACTAAAACATTCCCATACCATCATATACACAATACAACTACTAACAAAAAAATATAAGCAAATAAAAACCATATTTGCGGAATTGGCGCTGCTTCGTTGTCACGCAAGACTAGGACAAACAACAAAAATCAGTTCTGGCATAACATCAGACAGAAGAAGGTCATAGAATTCAATCGAGAAATAATACCACAGCTAAACGGTTTCCTAGAACTAAAAATAAGGAAATAGATAGAAATTTTTGAACAGCCCAAAAATTTCAATAAAGGCGGCGGCTATGGCTTAAGTGAAAAGTGGAAATGCGCACTCGCGGACAATCGCAGTCCTTACGTCTACAACAACAACATCTCTGGAACTGCTGACACCCGCTGCTGGTAACCTAAAACAATTGGCTCAGAATAGAGTGGTGCAACCAACCAACAAAAGGGACACATCAACTCTAAACCTGATGAAGGCCCCAGGTTGGGTGCCGAAACGTTGGAAGTAAAACATTGTTCACAGTAGCGCAAGTGGAATATTTTACTAATATGACGCCAGTTAAAAGTGTAAAACATTGCATAAACAAAAACAAGAAGGAGGTGACTACACTTTGTTTACAATGTATAATCCACAATTCACAAAATTCTGCTTTAGCAGAGGGTGCTCTGAACAGAAATTAATCTCCGCTACGTGCAATCCAATCCCGAACATACCGAGAAAAAAAAAGTTTATATAAAGCATCAGTATAGCATCTTTTATCTCTCCTGTCATTGCGACCTAAATAGGTGTGTGGAAGAAGTATTACATTGCACTTGTAAACGAAAGAAGAATTTCGCACAACCGCCAAAAAATTCAAACCAAAACGACGTCGTCTATCTGCCAGACAATCCCAACTCGATCTGTGTATCAATTCTGTGACGCTTTCCTATGGACTGTGGCAGGCAGCACGAATCGAGCGGCTCTTCCTGTACCTTCTCTATATTGTCAATCAGTCCTTTGTGATACGAATCTCAAAGGACATCAATAGTCCAAATGTGAACGCACTAGAGTTTCGTACACTATCTCATTTCTTTGTGCGTTACAATTATTAAAAATTCGACCTATTAATAAATAACCCAGTATATGTTATGCGCCTGTCCTATTCTATGTTGTTTTTCATGTTATTAGGGTGTTATTTCACTCAGAATATGCCGAACGGTTTAAATAACGAAGAAAGAAATATTTTCTCCTAAGCTACGAGCTGTGTAAATTAACTAATCAGACGTACAATTTAGCGCTAGATGTGACAACACTAGCACGGGTCTTGACGAGGCCATTATTAAACATGTGGTACGCGTTCAATAAGAGTTTAAACTCGGTCGAGGCATTTGGTTGTTTATTATTTTTCCTGTGAATCCAGGTTTCTTATAAAGTTTGAAAAATCAGTGACATGAATTTCGAGCAACGCGGCGGTGTGCTATCAAGTTTTGCTTCAGACTTGCAGCAGAAATTTTTGCAACGACCCTGAAAGCAGACGTCATAGCATGCAATGGCACACTTCAGTGCCTCGAAAACCCACAAAAGCAATAATGAGCAAGTCAAAGATCAAAAGCGTGCTGATTTGCTTTTTTCATAGCCAGGCAATCGTCCACAAAGAGTTTGTGCAACGAGGCCACACAGTAATTCAACCATTTCACCTAGAAGTCGTTGAAAGTCTCCGAAGAAGTGTCATGCGTGCGAGACCAGAAATCAAAAACATTTGGATTCAGGATCACGACAACGCACCTTCCCACACAGCAATGTCATTAAACAGGTGTTTCTCCCGTGAAACATTACTGTGGCACCTCAGCCTCCTTACTCACCAGACTTGAGCCTTGTGACTATTTTTCTCTTCCCGAGATTGAAAATAATCTCAAGGGACATCGTTTTGGGACACTCGACAACAATCAACCGACCATCTGAAGGTTATTTCAGCATCCAAGTACCAGCGCTGCTATGACGAGTCGAAGACTCGTTTCCGGGGTTATGTGGTTTTCCAAGGAAATTATTTTGAAGGAGACAATATTCAATTGTAATTTTATTCGAATATAAATTTTTACAAACGCAACTCTCATTACTAGTGTTCGGATCTTTATGACAAAAAATTAAAATAATAATAAAAAAATATAAAAAAATATGACCTTAGAAACGGGTAAACATGACTTAAAATAACAAAATATGACAGAACATTTAACTTAACTGTAATCAAAATATGTTCAATTATATATCATTCATTTTATATACTGTCGCTTATCTGCTTCCGTGCATTCACTGCATCATTAAGAAATTAAATTTCAATTTTTTTTTGTCAAAGTCACTTTAATTTCATATTGTTTAAAGAAAATAACTCTTTCTTCTGTATTAAAATATTCCTCTACAAATTCCTTTAGGTAGCTCCATAATTTCGCACTTTCAGACAGTTTCGTTTTCGGCCAGGTGGTACTCACTGACCCACTGCAGATTTAACACTGACAGAATTATTTTCAAAAGTATTGGAGACAGTGAGACACTGATTTACGCTGCTCGACAAATGCATGCTGCTGCTGCATTTTTGATATTAAAAGGCGGTCGGAACATTAACGTTTACAGAGTGACAGTAACGTATTACTTTAATTCGTGACTGGTGAATTCTCAAGAATTCAGTGACAACTAGTTTTGTTTTTTACTTCAATGTATGATAGGAGTACACTTCTATGAATAATTAATTCCTTCTCTTTTATGAAAGTGAATTCCCCGTACCATTAAAAAATTACCAGATTTTCCCTCAAAATATGAGCATATGACCATAAATATTGTCGTGATATGACCAAAATGAGGAATATGCATTAATACGATATAAGAAAATACATTTGAATGCAGTATAAAACGTTTAATCTGTGTTTAATTCATCATTACAACTCAAAAAGAATACAGGAAATGAATGTGACCTGTCTTAAAGATCGGAACCTTACTCATTACTTACTTTATATACCTTCTGCAGGAGGTAATTTGTATCTTACGATTTGTGTGGGTGGCGACCGAGTGTAGGAGCGAGAAGCTATTTAGCGTAACGGTCCGGCCCGCAGGTGGCGCCCCCATACCCTCCCCCCCCTTCCCCCCACGGCCGGCTGGCTATGCGCAGCACGCCGGCTAATTGAAAGCGGTAATTGCAGCGGCCAATAGGAATGCAGCACGGGCTCTGCATTCCAGATAACCAGCCAGTCAAACGCTAGTATTCGAACGCATATGACGGCTGCCACAGATGCACTTCTTATGCCTCTGCTGAAGATGCGCCAATCTGTCTCCTGTTTTGAAAATATGTACGTCTTAAATATAAAATTATAAACTCCAGTCAGCGATATTCTGCATTATATTCTCTTAATATTCCCTCAACACCATCACCTGCACACAGAATGGTTGTCAAAAGGTTGAAGAGGAAGAAGAAGTCAATAGAAATATTTAGATTAAGGAGAATTAGTGTCACTGTCAGTAAAAAACTAAGCTGCCACTAACTGACTGAACTACACCTTGGTTCTTTGAAAAGCAAGAAGCAGTATTCAAAAGTATCACCGAGCGTGGTGAGTGAGTGGTTAACGCTATGGCCTCGTATTCGGGAGGATGGCGGTTCGAATCCCCGTCCGGGCATCCAGATTTGGGTTTTCCATGGTTTCCCCAACTCACGCCTGGCTAATGCCGGGATGCTTCCTAGAAAAGGTCATGTCCGAATTCCTACACGTTCCTTGTCCCCAGCCCCATCCTGCCTCTAATGACCTCGACGTCGACGAGGCGTAAAGACATAGGTAAAAAAAAAGTAACCACAATTTCGTTTTTGCAATTAATTATTCATTCAATTTCTTTACAAAAATTCTCATACATGCTTCAAAGTGCTTTTCATTAGAGATAACACCAAAAATCTTTCTTAAAAACTCTTCTATAGGGATGATGAGCCTTGTTCGATCGACAACATGATGGTGTCTGGTTTCATACGCAGGGTTAAATGGTTGGATTGCTGGTGGTGAAAAAGTTTTCATAATCAGGAATTGCCGTGAGGGTAGCAAGGTTATGGTGCATAATTCTTAATAACCAGATTCTGCACCCAAACCTGTCCGCAGTACTTGTGGATTGAGAGCATACCGCACCGTGTTTAGAGATTCGTCCGTTGGATGAGACCTTTAAACCTGGCGGGACCCTTCTGTCTTACGGAAGGGTATGTCTGAACGGCCGGCACCGGGTTCACCCTCTCCCAACTTTCAGCCCTCATCCACAACACAGACAAGTCTCTTCACTGAACACACACATCATCACAGTCATGCACACCTACGAACTCTGTCACACTAGGACAGGCAACTGGAAACCGCCCCAGTTCATCTGCCCTCGGACGTTACCTCACAGGGGTGAACACCCTCCATGGCAACTTCCAACGCTCTGATACTGGTATGGCGCTAATAGAAGAAGAAGAATTATTTATTCGAATTCATTACAAAAATTCACTAACTCGCTTTCAAAGTGCCATCCACTAAAGATAATAAAATTGTCTATTTTTTCTTTCTTTTTTAAAAACTTTTTTTTTATCTGTCTATTGAGATATTACACAGCTTGCGACGATACAACAGTATCGCTGGTATATCGATATTAGTAAAGGTGAGAAGATCGGCGCAGGAAAAGATGGCGGGAGTCTGTTGCTAGCGGCCCAATTGATAAGATATTTTGAGCGCGCGGTTCTGAAGAATGCCGCGAATACGGTTTTTGTGTCTGTGACAGTGATTACGCAAGAGTAAAACTACGTAACTGCTTACAGAATATCGGCGCTACTCCAAAACGTTTGTGTAATGACTCTGACGTTATAAGAACTGTGCTTTCAACGAGTGTAATACGGCGCGTATATGTTGACTTGAACTCTTCGCTAATTACGAACTGTACAATTTTCGTAATACGGTCAAATTAGGTTATTGATCACTGGTGGTTCACCTTGGAGAGTTGTATCAGTTTTCATGTCATTAGAAGAATGTAATGTTTGCATATCTACATGTTGTTGTTGCATTGTGTGTGAGCCGGCAACCTTTTGCAGTAATCAGCCGAGTAGGTTGGCATAGCTTGTGGAACTGACGACGACCCGTGTATTTATATTTTATGGCCCGTGAACAGCTACTGAAAGACTGTAATCGAATTTAACGTTAGTACCACGCCAAGGAAAGACTATAAAACAAACCACCGACCAGCTCCAAAATATTGTGTTTATTATTTAAAGACAATTTACAATTTAAATCCTTACAAGGTCCTCAATAGTTGTTTTAAAATTATTTTTTTTAACTAATCCTCTACTGCAAAACGCTATCTTTTCAGTCATCTCTTAGTTCTCAGGAATATAAATACGTCTCACAGATATCAATAAGGAATCTGGGTCGGTTTGGGAAACTGACTGACGTCCATACCATGGTCAGACATCAATCGACAGTCATCACTTTTTTGAATTGGGAAAAAACCAATCTTAAACTCGATGCAGCCGCGGTAAGATGTTTCCATCATCTCAACAACTCTGTGGTTCACTGCATCGTGCTCTTCACGGAAGTCAGCCATGACCAAAAGTGACGGACAGTTGAAACAGCTTCCACAAAAAAGCTCGCAGATGCCAACACAACCTTTCCAATCAACGTTGCTTCACACACTGCTCAGGAGGCGTGATAACACTTCCCTAGTACAATAATCCTCTGGTCTAGGAGAATAATACGGGTAAGGTCGGAATCCTCAGCAATCAGCTGAGTATGTATTTACATTTAATAAATTGCTAAGTCCCTCACTATATAACATTTAGTAAGTATTGGGAAAGATTCTACTTGCCTATTCTTTCCAAATGTCAACCTCTCCTTCGCGTAGTATACCCCGTTCGCACGGACTAGTCTCGCGTGACTGAAAGATTCCCGGAATGAGGAGTAACCCACTGCTTTCCAAAGGTCTCCAAAAGGAGGGAGGAAGAGCGGGGAGTGGTCCAGGACACCCTCTTGCCCTTGGGGTAAAAACTGCCCCTAAAGGCGGATGAATCAGAAATGATCAACTTCATGTAGATACAGAACGCAACGGGAAACCACTGCATTAAAGACCCTAATGGTATCCCGAGGACATGTAATCCTCTCAAATTACATATATCATGATGGCTTCTTCCAGGGTAAAATATTCCGGAGGTAAAATAGTCCCCCAGTAGGATCTCCGGGTGGGGACTGCTCAGGGGGGGGGGGGAGTCTTCAGAATAGAAAGTCGGAGCGTGGAAAGTTAGAATAAGGCAGGTAGATTAGAAAACTTAAAACGGTACTTGGAACGACTTAATTTAGGTGTTGGGATCAGTGACACTAAATGGAACGACGCGCAGTATTTTTGGTCTGGGGAACACAGAATGAAGAGCACATAAGCTGTCAATGGAGTCACTGGTGTAGGGTTTGTAATGAATAAGAGAGTAGCAAAACGGGTGAGTTATTATGAACAGTTTAGTGACAGGATTATTTTCATGAGGTTAGAAACTAAGCCCGTCCAAACCACATTAGTACAAGTGTATATGCCAATGTCACAAGAAGATGACGAAGAAATAGAAAAAATATACGCTGAAATTGAAGAATTAATCCAATATGTGAAGGGGGAGGAAAATCTGATAATCATGGGTGATTGGAATGCATTAGTAGGAGAAGGAAAAGAGGGGAATACTGTAGGAAGTTTTGGTCTAGGAGAAAGAAATGAGCGAGGAAGCAGGTTGTTAGAATTTTGTGAAAGATATAAGCTAGTCATTGCAAATACCCTATTTAAGAACTATGCTGGAAGGATATGCACCTGGTAACGTCCAGGGGATACAGGCAGATATCAGCTAGATTATATCATGGTCAAACAGAGATTCAGAAATCAAGTTCTAAACTATAAAATATACGCATGAGAAGACATATATCCTGAGCATAATCTAATAGTTATGAAGTACAGGCTGAAATTGAAGGGAATAAAGATGTAATACAAGCAGAAAATACTAAAAGTAAGAAAACAAATCGAAACAATCAATCACAAGAGAAAAGTTTGCAGAAGTGGTAGACTTAGGTCTAAGAAGCATCTCTGACAGGAGCTCAACTGAGGACGAATGGAATGCATTAAAGATGGAAATGAAAGCGCGTAAAGAAACATCATGTTTTAGGGAACAAGCTGCCCGAAAACCTTGGATCACAGAAGAAATTTTGGAGTTGTTGGATCAGATGAGAAGGCACAAAAATGCTGAGGATGAAGCAGGAAGAGAGCAATATAGACAATTTAAAAATCAAATAAATAGGAACTGCAAAAAAAAAAAAAAAAAAAAATGATGTTTGCAAGAAAAGTGTGAAGAATTAAAAAAAAAAAAAGGAAACGGTCGTAGCTAAAGTTGATGTGGCATATATAAAGGTTTGAATTTAGGAAAAACGAAGAAAAGAGGTATAAACATTAAAGCTGCCGATGGGGAACCTCTTCTAACCTCAGAAGATATAACTAACCGATAGAAGGAACACATAGAAAAACTGTATCATGGAGGTGATTTGAACAACAGTGTATTGGAAAAGGAAGTTGGTGTCGACATTGATGACTCAGGCGATCCTGTTTTGAAGACAGAATTTGATAAAGCTTTGAATGATTTGAAATCAAATAAGGCAGCGGGAATTAATGACATTCCTACAGAACTTCTGAAATCCCTAGGAGAAGAAGGAAGCCAAAGATTATTCTAACTTATATCTAAAAGTTATGAAACAGGAGAGATTCCTCCTGATTTTAATAAAAGTGTCATCTTAACACTTTCTAAGAAAGCACAAGCTGACAGATGTGAGAATTAACGCACTATAAGTGTAACATCAAATACTTCAAAATTACTGACCAGAATAATATACAGAAGAATAGAAAGTTTAGTAGAAGGGTTTGTAAGTGCCTTTCAGTTTGGGTTTATGAAAATCCGGGGTATAAGAGAAGCAATTGTGGCGTCAAGATTAATAGTTGAATGGTTGATCAGGAAAAACAAAGATACTTTTATGGTGTTTGTTGATTTAGAAAAAGGCTTTTAATAATGTTAGGTGGGGCAAGATGTGCAATCTTTTTGTCTGGTCTAAAATACCAAGAAAGAAAAATAATTTATAATTTTTATCAGAACCAATTTGTTATAATAAAAGTAGATAATCATGAGAGAAGCGTTTCAGTTAAAAAGGGTATGAGTCACGGTTGTAGTCAATCCCCATTAATATTCAATTTGTGTATAGAGGGAACAATAAAGGAAGTAAAACAAAAATAGAATGAATCGTAAGTCTAGAAGAAGAAAACTCATTTATCTAGGTTTTTCTGATGACATTGTACTGTTAGTAGAACAAACTGAAAATCTCGCGAAGTGATTAAATGACATGAATAAAATACTGAAGGACTATTTGCAACTAAAAATGTAAACCAAAACAAGAAAAAATGATGAAATTAGCAGAAATGATAGCAAGAATAGTAGATAAAACATAAATTCAGGATAGGATGCTATAGGAGAAGAAAGTGAATTCTGTCTCCTAGGAAGTAAAATATTAATTGATAACCTAAGCACGAAAAATGTTAAAAGCAAAATAGCATTGGAGAAACAGAACCTTATTATAAAATAAAAAATCTTGTTTCAAATATTTTTCTGGGACTCATAAAGAACTTTTTTAAAACTTTAGGTGTGAAGCACAATACTTTATTGTAGCAAAACGTGGACTTCAGGAATATCAGAAAGACGGAAAATCAAATTAATTGAAATGCGATGTTATAGAATGAAACTAGATATTAAGTTGGCAGATAAAGTACGAAACAAACGTGTTTTGGAAATGATGGGTGTCGACAGAAGTTTGTGGAAGTGTTTTGCAGAAAGAAGTGATAGAATGATGGGTCAGGTATTAAACAAGCAGGTTTGGTTAATTTGTTAGTCGAAGGTAAGAACTGTAGAGGAAGACAGAGATTAGAATAAACGAAGTAGATAACTGAGGACGTAGCTTGTGAGGGGTATGTACAGATTAAGAGGCTAGCAGAAGATAGGAAGGGATGGAGGATTGCATCAAACAAGTCGATGACAAACAAAAACAAAAAAAATGTTTTTTCGAAGAAAAACTACAATTTGATCGCATCCAGTGAAACTTAGCGCATCTCTGAATTTTTATTTTAAACGCTATAGTTATAGCTGACAATTTTCGTAGTCATTTGATGAAGTGAAACATTTCCTACGACGTGTTGGCTATTGCAGTTCACTGTGTTCGCTACCAAGTTGCCAATTCAGTGTAGCGGGTCAGCCGAATCAGCAGGCGAGAGTTGTGTGTCACAACATGGTCCGCGATGCCTACGCCAACTTTACGCAGTTAATTCAGCATCGAAACACGTAAACGAATGGACTGCTGTTTTGCTAACTACGAGTGGAACTCTCCAACCGCATATCCAACAGGGACTTAGTAATACGGTTTTTGCTTGGTAGGTATTTACGGTATAACTGTATGCATTATACTAAACTTAAGCTCGCAAAACACATTAAAACGCTAGGATAAATCTTTCCACAACAATTAAACAGAACATGACTGTGTGGCTGAACATAAATAAGTTTGTCCATAATCCATGGTCTAGGGTTTGCGGGGGAGGATGGAGGTGATATAACTAATTACCGTTTCTGACATCATTTCTTCTGAGCCTAAAACCCGTATGGTATTAGAATCCATAGCTATGAGTGTCTTTCAATATTTATATACTCGGCTACTGTGAATCAATCTGCTTATGTTTCTTTGTGTTTTCTATTTCGACTGTTGTTATTCATAACTTCCGTTAGATTTACTGCCAAATAATAAATGTTATATATAATCATAACAATTTTGTCGACAGTAACAGTGGTAATTATATTTTTACTTTTAAAAGAATTATTTTTATATTTCATCCGTAATATATATCAAAAATTTACATACGACACATTCTGTAGGTAACATTTTTTTTTAATAAAATAAAAGAACAAAGGAGGAAATTATACAAGGCATAGAAAGTTCCCTGAAGAAATATTCAACCGTGCTTCCTGTTCAGTGGTCAATTCAGTGTGATTGAAC
Organism: Vandiemenella viatica; assembly: GCA_031002005.1. Classification (NCBI taxonomy): domain Eukaryota; kingdom Metazoa; phylum Arthropoda; class Insecta; order Orthoptera; family Morabidae; genus Vandiemenella; species Vandiemenella viatica. The sequence continues at coordinate 169,230,248 of JARYHS010008075.1, forward strand.
TACTGACAGAAAGTGTTAGGTCATTTTGATTGACGGAGCAAAAACTAATTTGAAATGGCTGATCTAGTTTGTCAAAAACCATCCAAGCAGGATCACAAATTGAGTAGAACGAGCTAGATAATTTCTTATTTGTCTTTAATTTTTTGTTTGATTATTCATTTTAAATTCAACAAATATTCGTAATTAATTCATTATTCATGATCATATCAAGAGGAGTTAAATGAAGATACTTTAGAAAGGACAAATGGAGTTTACAATTTTTTTCAACCCCTATTAGTATTGGTTTGATACCGTGTAACATTTGTAGTGCGTTCATAAATCTTTCAGTTCATTTAAGCACTTTCTCTCGGCTTTATATACTATTTCATAAGAGATATATAGATGTAAGTCCCGATAACCGAGCAGAGTTTTGAGGTAGCATAATATTTAACGAATAGATAGTAAAGAGGATACAGATCTGCAAGAATTCTCTTTTAAGTAAAGTACTTTTTCTTTCTGGAGCAATTGATTCGTTATTTCGATTCAGAATCTCGACAATTAGATAGATTTACAGAATGAAACCAATATCTTTTTTCTGTTTCATTTGTTTGATTTACTAGTTGTACTTCTCAATGGCCGGGAGTGGCTCAAATAATGCCAACGTTTGTGAAAATTTTCATGTAATTCTATTTCGTAGAAAAAACATGTCAACAAACCATAAATTAACTATACACCAGACTTCTCTCCGAAGAATCATTAATAAAAAGGGTTCCTCGTGAGCATTTGTGATCGCTACTATCGAGAGTTTAAATAGGCATCACAGAGTGTTCGAGAGAACAGTAGAAGCGGTCGAGCGTCGCTTCTCAAGCGCCAAAAACAACAGAAATCGTATAAAACAATTAAAACATATACAAAACTAGCAGGCAACTCGGTGGATGGATATGAAAATTCTGATGTTTTAACCGTTTTATGAGATTGTCGTAAATATTCTTCGTTAACATCAACTTTGATTTTTGGCTTTTAGAAACACCTGAAAAAAAAAATCAAAGTATACGTGTGAAAATTTTCCTCGGTATAGAGTAAAAACTGTGGGTAAGTATAAATAACATTGACTAAAAATTAATGGGGTCGAAAGGGAGTGGAATTGGGTCTCTGTAAACCAAATGTATACAGTATTTTTATTATTGTTTTAAACTATACGTGTAAAAAGTGTGGGTTTTGTAAAGGGAGAGAGGGAGTGGTTTTTTATTTTATTTTTTTAGACAGAAAACTGCCCCATAAGAAAAACCATACATATATGCCAACTTCCACGATGGTCGGTGAAACGGTGTCAAAGACTTTCAATCTCGGATAAACAAACATCCATTTTTATACATACAGATTACTTTAAATCAAGTAAAGATATTTACAAGTATTTAAACAGAAAAATTGACAAAATTCAACATTTTCCAAAAAATGTTTAAAAAAATCGCGTTTAAAGCACGATAACATACACAATATTCTCAATTACTGTCTTTTAATTAATATTTTATACACTGTACGGTTTTTAATATAATGACAGTTTGTTTAAATAATTAATTTTGATACATAAAAATACAACACATTCATAGGAAAAGTATACAATTGTACGATTAACTACTGCGTGCCTCCTTCAGACACAAATGTAATTAAATTAAAGGATTTAAATTACTTGGAAACTGATTCTTAGGATAGTTACAAACCCTTCTCTGTCATAGCCACCCTAACGTAAGCATGTCAACCCACAGGGTAAAGTAGATCTACAGTTTTACGTCAAAGCGTCCTGGCTTACTGCATGTGAATGAAACATAGGTAGCCAGAGGTTAAGTTTACATTCAGGATTGCAATATTACTGGTATTCGAAACATACTGAGGAAGCATTTAACCATCGGAACATTCTAAATTAAGAGCTATACCACTGATGTAAACGTAGTTTCCAGGTAGCATTATTGTGTGAAGTGTTATGAAGAAATAAGATAGCAGAAGAGGAAATTGTGTAAAGAGCGGTCTTTAGAATGAAGGTATTAAGTTTGGAAGGATTCCAGGACAGATGAGGAAAGAAATCTGCTCCGAAGAGGTCTGAGGAGAGAAGGAAGAAACATAGAGAAATGTTGAAGGAATATTGGATTGAAATGAAGAAAAAACAACAGCAAAGGATGAAGAATGAAGTTGGAACGTGTTCCAAGAAGGCCCTATCGGAAATAAGAAGAAGAACCTATTCCTGCGTTGTTTCCCACCAATAAAGCAGTTAAGTAATGCAGAGAAGTCGTGCAGTCTCTGTGCAGGGGCGGCCGCGCGCGGTCTCGCGTTTCCTTATTATGCCGCTCGTAAGGCTCGGGCGGAAACACGCCCCCTGCACACGTCACGTCGCAGAGAGTCCGGCAACCTGCCCACAGGTGGACACGACTCGTTTACCACCTGCATTTCATTATTACCTCCACAGCAACAGGGAGAACACGCAAGGCATCTGTTTACAAACACACGTCTTTCTCATTACAGCTCAGGTCTGGAAACGTTTTTCTCGCTGCTACGCGATACATAACAACGGAAGAGACGCGTTGTTTCATATAAAGCTAATGATGCTCTGGCGATTCCGATTATGATTTTAGATAATGTTAAACACTATTACCATTTGGAGACAGAAAAAGAAAGGAGCTTTCGTCCCTAGTAATACAATCGTTTTTAATAAGGGAATAATCACTGTGGGTCTGTTTATTCCAGTAAAAAAGTGTTGCATGTCGAATTATTGAGACGGGGATATATAAAGGTTTTTAAGGAAAAGGAAAAATGACTTGGGACTATCTATTAAGGTTAATACCTTTGCGCCAAAGTAATGGGTTAAATCCCAAACCTCTCCGCAGTGCGTATGGAGTGAGGCCATACGAAACTGTTGACGGTGATTCGTCGTCCATCGGGTGGGGAAGTTAAGCCTTAAAGCATCTTTAGGAAGAGTGGACATGAATGGGTTGACCCCGGGTTTCATCTCCCCTTTTCATTCATCTTCCATTCATTCACAACGCAAACAACACATTACACTGAACATAAACACATCACAATCACCAACACAATACAGCAACACGTAAAAGAGATACACCAGTCCAATTTACAAGTGCGTATGTAAATATATTTTTATTATAAGTAAGAAATATCATAGTTACAAATAATAATAGTACTATTTTGTAGCATCCTTGACAGCAAGGAATACAGCTGGTGTAAAATTATCACTAACACCCCAAATTATTATTATGGGAATGTTATTATTAATGTTGAATTGTGTATTAATTATAAGTATAGTAAACAACTATCTTAATGTTTGTAACTTGATTTGTAACATTACTGAGTTTCCACAGCCTGTAGTTTGTTTAGTAACCGGGGTGGCACATTGTTGCTGTATTTAAGAAACACTCTTTGGTTCTGGGTAGCACAGCCATGCGGCTGTGATCGTTGTTGAGGTGGTTGCATTGTAGTATAGCATGGCGCGGGCTTTGTGTGTGTCGTTTCGCTCGGAGAAGTTTGTAGACTGCTGGCACAGGCTATTCGTCCACAAGCTTAACTAGCTTGTGATATGTATGGAAAACTTGTGTCTATGTAACACAAGCTTCTTAGAAGTTGTGTCAATGAACTAAATTAATTAAATTCAATAATATTTCAAAACGAAAAACGAGGTTTTCATTTCCAGAGTATGTCAAAATACCTCTCAATTAGTTAACGGCTTGCATGTATTGAGAGAGGAGAATTTGGGCTGATCTCCTCTAAATACCACGCCGTCATCCAATGTCAGGATTGAATACATTTGGGCTAACCAGACTGAAAGCTCACAAGGACCACAGGAGACCCGATGAAAAGTTACACAAAACAACAGAAGAGATGGCAGGCAACGTTCTCCTGGCATTCACCAAACCCAAACCCTTCCATCGGATTGCCACAGTGTACAGCGATATTCAAAACTCCAAATCACTCATTTCCGGTCGTCCTCGGTCGATTTACACTATCTCTAGTGTCACTTAACACTGATTACTGTAAGGAAACATAGTTTCTTAACACTTAGCTCTTGTGTGTTTACTTTTTTGTTATAGTGTATACTGTGTTAATATGTTTAGTTATTTCAATTTTATTAGATGTAACACGCAATGTTTTGTGTAGTATTGGGTTTAAGTTGGTACGCAGGGCGTATGCTCCAGAGATAGTGGAAAGCCAGTCAGTCATGGAGAGAATATCGTAGAGTCCGCTGGATGTAGAAATGGTGGGCTGAGACTGGTATGGTTTGCCTTGCTAGTGTGATAGAGGCAGTTTAATTTGTAAAGGAGGTTAAAAAGGACGTTGAGAGAACTGGACATGTATAAGATAGTAATGAGCAAAAAGTGATTGTATAAACGGTGTGAAAAACATGTTATAAGTACACGGTGAGTATATGGAAATCAAAATTTTAGTAGAGTTAATTTTGTTCATTTATTTATTTCGTATGGCTAAGCAAATACTGTAATACATATAAATATATGCAATATGTACAACAACTAGAACGTTAGTAGCATTCACAAACTGATGTCCACTTGTTGTGTGAAGGAGGTTGTAGCACTGAAAACGTCTTGAAATGGTCCATCATGCTTTCTTAGACGGCATTCTTTGATGATATGCTCTACACTCTGCGAAGGAGCTCCGCAGTCACAGGCAGGAGAATCCTGTAGTCCCCACTTATAGAGCATGGAGCTGCATTTGGCGTGACCTGTTTCTATGCGATTTAGTTTGACCCACTGGTCTCTCTTCAGATAGAAAACCCGGAAGTTTAGTTGTGGGATCTTTAATATCTGGATGTTTCACAGATGCACAGTTCCAGCTTTGTCGCCATTTTTCCTTGACATCAAAGTCAAATACATCTTTCCATGCTGGTTTTATGAATTTAAGTCGAGTGGGGGGGGGGGGGGGAAGAGAGGATGGTAGCTCACTTAGGACCTCGTGGATTGGAAGAACCTCTGGATGGCTAGGATGGTGTAGTTTTATCCACGCTTCTTGGCATCTTAACTCTGGAGATAGTAAATTGTTGATCAGATTAGTAAAGTATTTTGATTGTTTACGTCCGATTAGAGACTTATCCTGGGTTTTCACGCCTCAATTCCAATTCTTCAATATTGCAGACGGAGTTCAACCAATTTAATTGAAAAGAAGGTTGTTAACGAGTATATGGAGAAGACAGGTAAGAAATTTACACGTGTCTTTTCGTGACGAGAACATTGAATACTTAATGAGGATATGAAGCAGTTGTTTCATACTGTTTGGCTTATGGGCGGCAGCTCGACCCTCGACCTTTGACCCCCATTATTTTTAACTCCAGACCAGCATTCACTCCGCTGACTGGTCTGCTGGTAGCACTACAAGTGATTTCTTCTGGTGATTTCTGGACCATTATACCACCATCGGCGATGCTTCACGGTTCCTGTTCCTCATTAAACGAACTCTTCCCGGCTATTGTTGTACCTTCGCGTTTCCACTTCACAGTTGACAGAAGGTGGCTGCAGAAGGATTGGAATGTCACTGATGGCTTTGTTGCTCAGGTGACATCCAATGACTAGTACACGTCACTGAGCTGGCCCGACCGACACATTCTGTTACTGTTTCTCTACTGTGAGTGATGAGGGGATGCACGATAGAAGTAAAGTAATTGGGTTACATAACCTTGGTCAGGCCATTGCTTGAATAGGGTGGTGTAGTATGGGATTCACACTTTGTGTATCAAACACAGGAGTAGGAGAGTGTGCAGAAAAGGGCTGCTAGATTTGTTGCTGGAAATTATTGCAGAACGCAATCAATAACAGATATTACGAAAAGAGCTGGAGTGGGATTCATTGCGAGACAGGAGGAGGGTGAAGGGAGTCATGGAAGTTTACAAGGCGTTTATTGGTGATGAGGCATTGAAAGATATTGGTGTAAGCATTAAAAGTAATGCGTGGAAGGGAATAGTTGGCCATGACCATAAGCTGGCACTCGATTTCAGGCACAAGGGTGTAGGAAGATTCTCTTTTTAGGTAAGGGTGTCAGGGTTGGAATAAGTTACCATGAGAAATGATTAATAATTTACTAAAAACGTTGAAAGAATTTAAAGATAAAATTTGTAGATGACAATTGTAGGTGGGTGCAGGAAAGGGGGAAGATGAGTGTGCGCTTCATTGTAATTTTAATTGAATGTTATATTAACATAATACACCCCACCTCCTGTCGTGATATATTGAGTTTAATTCTGCATTACGTAGGAGTGTCCAAATACTTTTGGTCAGACAGTGTAGTTTACGCCTCATTTTCCTCCCGTCAACTAATTAAGTTTGACTAAAATAAAAAAAAATTGTCGATTAATTGCATTTACGTTAGAATGACTCCTAAATGCTTAGTTGTTTTGTTTGAATTATGTGAAACAGTTTTGATTGAGCGTGAAAGATTTTACAAGTATGTTAAACCCCGTTATGATGTCTGCCATTTTGATTAAAAGCCATTAATATGTATCGTTGTGACAGACACCATATTTGTACGTCCTTTCGATGTACTCAAATTCTTTATTTTTTTTCTATGTAAGTCAAGCGCTTTTAATTTTATTATAATTTCAATTAAAATTATTTAAATTTAGGTGTAAGTAGTTTTAAGTAAGTTTTAATTGTTTTTCGTGTAGTTGATTGTTTAAGCCACGATTTTATGTTTTGAAAGCTACACCTTTTTTCGCGTCTGCAAATTTCTAAGTGGGTTATAAAATGTGCTCTGATAACAGGGGTGCACCCAGTATTTCAAGGAAAAAGCTGCGAACTTTTTGTCATCGAACGTGCCTCGGTAATATGCAGTAAAGAGCCTGGTGTTTATTTTGGAAGTGTGCCTGCGATAAAAGTGTAGTAAATACATCTAATTCTTTGTCATTAAACTTACGCTTATCGGCGCAGTTGAGGGTTTATACTTACTTGGTTACAGATTCAACCTGAAAATTCTTCGAATACGCGTATAAGGGAGTGGAAAAATTTTCTTCTGTACTTAAGGGAGTTGTGGTTGGGATAAATTACCCAGCGTAATAAAGAAAAATTACCAAAAACGGTTAAAGAATTTAAAATTAAATTTCATAAATGGTGAAAGTAGAGGAATGGAAAAAGTTACACTCAAAGTATATACGAGAAAAGAAAATAATGATAAGTAGAAGAAAGGGGTAAATACATTACTTGTGAAATTATTACGAGGGGATAGACTTACAACAGCTCTTCTACTACCAGCAGAATGATCTGAAGCTAAACTCAAAGAAAAACTGAAATCTGCGAGTTTGACTCGCGAAATAAATTTGCTAAGCGAAAGGTGAATGTAACATGGAACGGAACGATTCAGCAGGAAAGTGATAATCCAAAATATCTCGGCATAACTCTTGACAGAAGTCTCACTTTTAAAAACCTTTGCCGCAACGTCAAGATGAAAATATCATCACACAACAATATCTGACGCAATTTGACTGCAACATGCTAGGGAGCTAACCAAAGCGTCATCCGCACCTCTGCCTTTAGCATTATGCTACTCCGCAGTGGAGTCCGCCTGTCCTGTGTGGCAAAAATCATGTCATGCTAAGGCAGTGGCAATGAACATGCCAACTGTTCACAGGGTGCCTGAGACCGTCGCCCGTGGCAAAGGTGAGTGTATTGTCTGGCATCGCCCCTGGAGACATACGCCGGGAAGTTGCTACCACCACTGCAATGCTCAGAGTGGAAGAAGGCATCCGACACCCTCCATGGTCATGCACCAGCGCCATCGGGACTGAAGTCCTGATCGAGCTTCTTAAGGACCTCAAAGCCACTGAAAGGAACAAAAAGCAGTGAAATAATATCGGCCTGGTAGAAGAGAGTGCGACACACCATCGATTGGATCAAATGATTTACCAACTGGGTCTGAACAACCATGGCCACACGGAAGTCACTGAACAAACATCGAGTTCGAGTTGGCCGCTGCGTGACACTCTCGCTTCATGGGTATACCTGGGAGGATAATCAGATATCACATGATTAATAGACTTTCGGGTTATGCCGCGTTGATTATTTCATTACCGGAGCTTTCGGCTGGTATCCCACAGCCTTCGTCAGAGATACTGTTTATGTTGACATAGCAACTAGTGCCAAGCATCGCAGAGTTAAAGGCCTCTATCTTCGTTGATGTTGTTGGTATTCTTTAAAATTTCTGCTGCTTCTTTCACACGTCGAGGCCACCACTGGTCTTCTCTATACGGCAGCCTCGTGTCTTGAAATTTTATTTTATGCCCGGTGTTAATGGCATGACGAACTACGGCGGATTTGTCGCTGTTGTTATATTTATAGTGGCGGATGTGTTCCTTGAGTCTCTCCGCCACAGTGCGGCCTGTTTCGCCGATGTAAACACTGCCACAGCCACCCGTAAGTGGGTGTGGGTGTAATCTGTCTTTTACCCTGGCTAATGACTGGCCAGTTTTTCAGTGAGTTTTATGCACAATTCACACCTGCACCCGCTTTAACAATTTTCCAGTCAGGTCAGTGATAAACAGTATCTCTGACGAAGACTGTAGGGTGGCAGCCGAAAGCTCAGATTATGAAATAAACAACCCGGCATACCCCGAAAACCTATTAATCATACCATGTATCTGATGCTGTCATTGACACGAAAAGAGGAAGAAGAAGGACTACCTGAGCATAGCAATTAATTTCAGTTCTTTTCAACATGTAAAACCTGAACGTGAGAATGTTATTAGTAACGTTATATAGTGCCGGTTCTGTAGTGCGGTGTATAATGGCTGCTTCGCGCTGTACGCGTAGAGCGGCTACAGGTACTGTGCGTGACGTCAGCACCAGGCGCGCCGTGATTTACCGTGAGCCTCTCTCGCCCGGGATTACATCACCGCCTGTAACGCGCTGATACGGCGCTCCCGCTGTATCGAAGCGTGACGTCACACCCCGCCGCAACAACACTCGCTTTCCGGCGCCCGACGCTTAATCGGATGATAAAAACAACCAAGGAGCATCCAACACAACAGTATCGCATCCAGCTCGCAGCCTTGGTGGAACTACATTATGTTCTTCCTTGTGTACTGTTTTCTAAAAGATCTGGTGCCAAGTCCAGTAGTGATATAGGACTTTCACATTTTATTATTTTTATAGACGTAGTCGGGGTCAACATCAATAGCATTTTGAGATTTTTAAGTGAGATGCAATCACCGATAAGGATGCAAGGTGCTCTGCCGATTTCTGGATGTTATTTCGGCATGCTGCGGTAATATAGGATAGTACACTAAATTCCAGAGTAGTCAATTTGCATAACAAACTAAACAACAAGAGTACGTTGTAAACAGTTCAGTTATTGATATGGTTGATTCCCTAAAGTATTTGTACGTAACAGTACAAAGCGAGGTGAAATAGGTCCAGCACATAACATCGGTCATACGTATAGCTAATTCTAGGCTGCGATTCATAGATGGAACTTTGGGGAATTGTAACGCAAATTCATAGCAATACCGTACAAAACTCTTGTTCGTCCCCGTTTGGACTAATGTTGTGACGTTTAGGATCTGTATCGCAAGGCATTGATCCACTGTCATGAGAAGATAAAGAGAAGAGGCGATCGATTAATGACTGCTTGCCACAGCCTTACGAAAGCATCACGGAGCTAATACATTGATTCGGCTAGGATTGTCTCACATACAGACGACTTATGTTTCGTCTGAATTTATTGGCAAACATTCGAATTACACCTTTAATTTGTGATGCGATGAGCTACTTCGTTCAAAAACTATTTGGGTCGTAATGATACGACAAATGCGGTTCGAGAAATTAGGTGTCGTGCTGATGCTTAGATGGATAGTTTCTTTCCACGTGCCATTCGGGTTTGGAATGCAAAGAGTGGAGATAAGCTTCAGTGCACAGTACCCTCTGCCATCCACGACTTTGTAATCGCAGAATATGGTTGTAGATTTAAGCGACATTTACTCTTTGATCCTAAGTAGAATTTATGAAATATTTGTATTCAAAGGTAATATATAAAAATCGCATTGATTTATCTATTAGTAACCCTGTGAGATAGAACGGAATCACTGTGATTCAGTTTCCACTTCAACTCAAAACTAGGGTAAATTGTATCGCAATATTTATCATCATAATACTTCAATTTTACGATTATGCGTTGCGGGTTTCAACTTGATGATTCTTTCTAGTATTGTTAGGCCAGTCAATTAGCTCGTTTCTCTTAAATATGGTGCAAAACAATCAACCAACAAACGTTACAAGTTCTGAGTTGACAGTAAACCGCCTAGAGCCGAATGTAGCATACCAGTGCTTTTTCAAATTACAATTTACTTGGTAAATGTTTGTACTTGTCATACCTTTTTTTTCGAAAGTAGCTTCTGTTCAAAATTACTGGGATACGTAGAGAGGACTTCAGGTAATGTAAATGCTAACCGTGCGTGGTGTGTGAGCTGTAACGTTAACGCCTAGTATGCTGGAGGTCACGGGTTTGAATCCCCGTCCGGCTATCCAGATTTCGGTTTTCCATGATTTTCCAAAATCCCTCCAGGATAATGCCTGGATGGTGCCTTCAAAAGACTTTGTCCGAATTCCTTACGGTTTCAAAATCCTTCATTTTTTGGAGAGAGTGATGAGGAAATGTGAGGATATTGGTTGCGATACTTAGATAAGACATAGAGCACAATATTTTATTATTATTATTATTTTCTTCAGAAACTAGAAAATGAATTCAGTATTAATCTAAAAAAGTTTGTGGTTGTTTTTTATACAGTCAATAAATTTTCAGCCCACTGGAATTTCCACATTCCACCTGTATAATGCGGTATCCGTATTACACGTTAATTAATAATTAAGTCGTCACAGATGGCGAAATTCTGGAATTTTTTCCAGAATAAAATATTCTGTATACGGTGAAAGGACAAATATTACGCCATGTTTGAAGCGCAGTTTGGTACCTTCCCCTATATCCATTAAAAAAAAAACGAGCTCTTCAAACAGATTTGGAGCATTAATTCATTTGCTGCGTTTACATCTGTTGTGGGTAAATATTACCTACGTATTTAACGATGTTTGCATGGTGCTCTGCGCACTAATGTCAAGAGAAACGATTGTTAGACTCAGTTTAAACCTTGATGGAAAATCTTCTCGCTTCTATAGGAAGGATCCATTGCTGTGTATAATTCACCATGACGTGCAGGATAGAAACATTTATTAGTTTATCGAAAGGTCAATTTTTCCCCAAATTAATCACTGAGCTGTCAGAATGATTCAAGTTAACTCTTCGTTTACATAGTCTAAAGCAACGTCTTGAGTTTAAGCTTCTGATTTTCTGTAACCGATACAAAAATATAGTTTATCCAACAATTAAATGATGTCGGCTACTGTTGATCTTTGAAGCTATCACCATCAAGGCCCTTGGTTTGGGGGTTGGGTTGCATGCTGTGGTGAGGAAAATTGTATCCTGGTCAGTTGTAAGTTAAATTTTAAACGAAGAATATATTTTAACGAAACCGATTATGGTATCTGAGAAGGCGGTATAAAATCCTAACGCTGTCGGCTTTGTATTGGCTTGTTCGAAACTGAAATAATATACGTACATGATGTAGAATGGTTTGAATGAGATCTGAGATGATTCGGTTCATTCTGACTGATTGACTCACATAAGGATTTACAATGCATCACTGTTTTCTTATATAGGAAATTATTAATAATTGTATAAGACAGTAAAAATGAACCGAGAGAGAGTCAAATAAGATTGAGACAAAGGACATTGAATTATATTCAAAATGTAAAGCTGAAATTTCGTTGATAAAAACATATTTTTAAAAGAAATTTTTTCATTATCATTGTGCTGGCTCACGTCATTGGGACATTTCTGTTTATTGTGAATAGACACAACGGAGAAATAGCCTGCGAATAAAGTGTAATTCGCCATTGGTGCACTCTCTGATTTTGTTTAATGCATTAACTCGGTCTGCCAGAGAGTGCGAATTGTGTATTAAACTAATTCTTTTACAGTAAATAGCAGGGGAACCTTTTTTCATTCATTTACTGTATTTCACAAAGCTGAATAAGGACAGAAATGGTTGCTTATATTCCTAATATTCAGAAGTCTTCAACAGAAATTTTTAATTAACGAAATACCGATAATTGAATTACCTGTCTCTACACCGAGACAAGCGATAATCCAATTTTAACATTCAATGGCGAATAGAAATTATACTAGCTTTTCTATTTTTAAAGACTAGTTGATGAGCGGTAACGAACTGGCTTTGCATTTAAGAGTAGGCTGGTTCGGTTTCCCGTCCGGCCAATCAAATTTCAGTTTTCCATTGTTTTCTTAAAACAAAAAAAATAAAAAATAAAAAAAAAAAATAACTGCAGGCGTTTATTGTTACTTTATGAATTAGCTTCTTCATATGGTTTCCTGATCGATGTTGGTAAACAAGTTCGACGCGTTTACCTCGTACGATCGCCTTGTAGCGATTTATTTTTAACAGAAATTCTTTTCAAATAGTTCGCCAGAACGTTAAGAAAGCAGAAACAATTTCTTTTGAATGAATACCTTTAACTTGGAATCGTTGACTAAACCTATCAACACCATCGGAAGAAATAAACTATAATCAGAGTTTCTGACATTGTAATATCCCAGAAGAAGCAGAATTCTTAGGGCATTCCCTGCTTGTTTACACACACTCACACTACAACAATCTTTCTAGTTAGTCGAATGTGGTCGTCCCAGTTCATATGTAACAACACTCACGTTATTGACAGCTTATGAAATCCCTCAGGACTACATATATTGGAACTCCTTTAAACCATAATCTCTATTTAGAATTCGTTTCTTTTCCTGGAAGACTTTATCTGTATACATCTTAAGCTACAACAAGCCAAGCATAATGATAACACTGTTCAACAAAAGCTGAATACAACTCTTAGTAAATAATGCTTTAAACTCAATTTTGTCGTAACATCTATGGTCGTTGTTATTTATGTAACGAACACCGGGAGCGTTTCATGATGACCAAAGTAGCCGTTTATTGTGTAAAACGAGCCTAAAAGACCGTCAATTTTGGGTTGAGCAAAGTGTTATGGCAAGTCATTTCTTAGCAATTGCTTAACTAATCAGAATTGTTATAAAATAAAGCTCAATGTAATTCGTCGCGCCTTACTCCGCAGCAAAAAGTTTCTGGTGTCATTCCGGTACAGGGTGTATATCAAAAACCCCGCTAATATTGCGGCTAGAAAATCAAAGCTTCAATCATACGCAAGTTAATGCGTTCACTATATTGCATGTTAGTGACATTAAGCGTTGCGATATAGGGTTGATCCAAATTATTCACGAGGACTTACATCTTTATTTTTCGTGATTCGGATCTGTATTACTAGGTTTGAACGAATGACACAGTTGGAAATACTTACGAGTGGTTGAAATAATAGCCTCAGTAATACTGAGAAACTGAAATCAAATGAAATTAGAAATAAATCATATCAACCTATGTTATGCCATGTAATACTAGTTTTAATCGGGGTATAGGGCGCATCTCGCATATCACGATCAATGTGGAACTAATTTCACTAAAACGAAAAGATATTTTCAGTGTCATGGTACTATGAAAATAAATAATTTAAAAAATCTTACATTACCCTCTGCTGTAACTTTAAATGCCAGTTGTGATTCTGATCAAGGCTAAATTTCACGTTTTTCTATGGCTTTACGCTTCGTCGATGTTGAGGTTATTAGACACATGAAAGGACTGTGGGCAAGAAGCGGGAAGGAATTCAACCATGGCATTTGAAGAATCTCGGCATTCGCCTGCAGTGATTTGGGGAAACCACGGAAAGCCCAAATCTGGATGCCCGGACAGGGATTCGAACCCGTGTCCTCCAAAATGCGAGGGCAGAGCGTTGCCGCTCACCCACCACGCTCGGTAATTTCAATGTAATCAAAACCTCCGCTATCGTCGCTACTCAAAAATTTAAGCACTTATGTTACACTGCGGTGGTTAAAGAATTGAACGGAAACATGTACATTGAACGAATATAAATAAATAAAAACAACTAATAAATAAATATATTAATATAAACGTAATACGTACTTTAATTTCAGTGTGTTGTCAATTCATTTCTTCGTGTATGGGTAACTAAATATGACTTTTATTAAATAATGCTCAAATTCTACTATATTGTATCATCTTTGGAAATTGTGAATCAAGCAACGACGGCTGGTTGCTTTAGGGACGCGGCTTCACTTTATTTAGGATGATTCACTTTTAGTGGGGAAGCCCAGAGCAGGCTCTAGTAGTCGTGGCTGCGGCGAGTCGTGGGAGTCGCGGCTGGCCAGGTGCGATATCGCCGACAGGTGTAAGCCACACCCGAGTTCATTGACTGGCCACTCGCAACCGGACACGGGGCGTAAGTTGGTAGGCGTGAGAGGAGGTTCATTGACGCGCGGAGCGTTGGCAGCACTGGCGCACAGTAACCGGAGCGCGGTAAGGTGGTAGCCGTGAGAGGCGGGCGCGGCAGGTTCATTCATGCGCTGCGCCAAACCTGTTTGCGGCCGGAGCACCGAGTGACGTCACTAGGTGCGACGCCCCGCTCGCTGCTCTCGCTGTACGCACACAAGCGCCGTTTCAATTACTATCCCCCACAGAAACAGTAAACAAATCTCTCTATATAGTCAGACCGTGTCTGTCGACGCAATTCTTTTTTATATTCATTTTAACTGCCATCAAACTAATTTCTTCAAATTTTGTAGAGTGACCCCTTAGAGTGAAACGCAGGTTAGGATCCTATTTCAGCCAGATCAGCTTAGATCATGCTGTCATGAAAAAGAAAATTATTCTGACCCGTGACCATGCCCAAAACAGTCACCATGTTGTATAATGTTTCTAGACCAGCGGATCTCAAACTTTATTGGTACACGACCCAATTTTAAGCAAAATAAATTTTTGCGACCCTCCTAATATGAGAGTATCTAATGTCAGAATGGGAACTGTTATATGACATCGATAAGCTATCGACTTTCTTATCTTAAGAAAGGGCTAATTTTCGTACAAAGGATATACAGTACTATCAATAAAGACAAGAATTTACAAAGTAAAAAAAAAACAAAAAAACAAAAAACAAAAAACAACAACATATAATATACCTGGAGGCAGCTGCACAAGTTGACTGCTGAAATTCCACGTCAGCATATTAAAATGCAACTGGTCTGCCAAGTCGCTTTTTGGTGGAAACCACCTGCAGACTAGATTTTAGTGGTTGATTGGTAGGTTTATCATTTTGTTTTACTGCACTCAAATGTATGAAAATATGGAAGACTGGGAGCAAGGAAGAGATGAAATGAAAGATATATTTTTGTGGCAAAAACCTTGACACACCCCGCGACCCACCTGTGGGTCCCGACCCATAGTTTGGGAACCGCTGTTCTAGACGATTTCTGAAGTAACATGTTATCTTGACCACATCACGGGATAGATCTCAGTACAGCTTTCCCGAAAGGATCCATTCGTCTGTCTGTACTATTATAGACAATTACCAAGCGCTTACTTTCGATGACCGTGATTTTTTTTTATCTTAGTATGTCTTTTTGGTTGATTCCAGGGAGGACGAGAACATCGTACATCTCGTTTAAGACTTAGTTGACCTCTCCAGAGATACAATTTACAAAAAAAAAAAAAAACAAACAAAAAAAAAACAACACTCGTTTCTTCCTCTTATGATATCTGAAAGGAAAATGGTTATGCCACCTTTCCTTATTTTTTACCATTTTTAATTCTAAAATCTCGTCAATTACGCCAGTCAATAACTTCGCAAGTTAAACGGAACACAACTTTTAGTTTAAATCTCTTCCTACTTAATCACAAACTAATAACAACTTCCACTTCTGGGTGATTTATTCGTCCAGAGCCGTAATGTAGTTTATACAGTTATATGGGTTTTTGAATTTATTCCAGCTAATTGCTTTATAATTTCTGTAACTTCATCCTGGCTGCTGGGGTATTCTTACGCCCTCACCGAGCGTGGTGGGTGAGCGGTTAAGACTCTGACCTCACATTCGGGAGGACGCGGGTTCGAATCCCCGTCCGGAATCCAGATTTGGGTTTTCCAAGGTTTCCCCGAATCACTCCAAGCGAATGCCGGGATGCTTCCTTCAAAAAAGGCCATGATCGAATTCCTCCCCGTTCCTTGTCCCCAGTCCCATCCCACCTCTAATTACCTCGACGTATACGAGGCGTAAAGCCATAAGTAAAAAAAAAAAAAAAAAATATGCCATCCCATTATCTTTAATATTAATGACTTCGTAATTATTCTATTCCGTGACTATAAATCGACCAATTACTCTTTTTCGGAGATACTCGTTAAATAGTATCAGTATTGTACATTTTTCTTCTTCTTCTCGTGTCGATGACAGCATCAGATATGATGAAGTTTTTCCGCCAATGAGATGGCTTTGTCAGTAGCTGATAGGAGGTCAAATTGGGTTACATTCATTACGATTTGTGGAAATAAAAACAGATGTACCATAGTTATTAACATACGAGGGTGACATATTACCGCTACACATAATTAAATCGTCCTCATATGAAATGACATACAATGTAATTCGGAAAATAATTGCATTGAGATTAAATTTCTCAATTCTCGTGACAAGGTTACCGTAAATCAGATAGCGGACGATACATTCAACTTCGAGTTTAGTTCAGAAACACATTTAAAACGAACATTAGGATGTTTGCCGAAGATTGCCAAGACATATTTCACACATAAAAATTACGTAGATTCTTCCTAGCATTATTCTAAGCGATTCTGCTGGACGCAGAGAAAACGCCTGCAAGAATGACAAAAACAGTCCGTTGCTGATATAGATAATTAAACATAGCTTAAAAACATTTGTAACTAAATGAAAATTATGTTAATTGAAATAAACAGATGTGCAAGCTATTGATATTACAATGGATAAAATAAGCAATTTAAACAATTCTATAACATGCCTAAATATAGTAGTTAACGCAACGAAAAATATTACGTCTCTTCATTGAAATTCCATGTATTTAAATCAATTTAGCACACTTTCAAAGGCTTTCCACAATGATTCAGAACAGTTTGAGTAATATACAGAACTAAATACCAGACATTTTCAAACCTATCTGATTTAATTTACTTGCGATGGAGAACTGCTCCGGTGGCAATATCCCTACACTCACATTTTCCCTTTCGCACCTACTTTTTCCCTTTGCTAATTTCAACTTTAAATACTTTTAGTGTTTTTGATAAATTAGTCATCAATTCTCTTGGTAATTTATTCCAATCCCTGACACCTGTACCAACAAGAGAATATGCTCTCCCACCCTCGTGCCTGAAATCGAATGCCAGATTGTGGTCATGGTCATGTTTTCCCTTCCATGCACAACTCTTAATTCTGTCACCAATATCTTTCAACGCCTCACCACCAATATACGTCCTGATGTGAGCGTGGAGACTTTCCCGGCGTACTGAAGCAATGTAGTGCACACCCGTGAAGACTACATTGAATATACGTCCTGTAAACTCCCATCACTCTGTTCACCCTCCTCCTGTCTTCCAAAGAATACCATTTCAGCTCTTTTTTGATATCAGTTGCTGATTGTGCCCAGCTGTATTTTCGGGAGACAAATCTAGCAGCTCTCCTCTGCACCCCTTCCAACTCCTGAATCTGACACCCAAAACGAATCTGACACCCAAAACGTGGGTCCCAAACTACACCGCCATATTCCAGCAATGGTCTGACGAAAGTTTTGTAACCCAATTCCTTAACTTCTCTGGTATATAGTATCATAACTTACTCCAATAGGTGAAAGATTTTCAAACGTTTTCCTACTACCTGTCCAGAGGAGGGTTATGGGAGTGAACGAGGCGTATACTGGCGATGAGACATGGAAAGATATTGGAGTAGGTATGAAAAGTAGTGCATGGAAGGGAAAAAAACGACCACCACAAGCTGGCACTCGATTTCAGGCACAAAGGTGTGGGAAGATTCTCTTTTTTAGGTAAGGGTGTCAGGGATTGGAATGAGTTACCAAGAGAAATGAATAATTTATCGAAAACGTTGAAAGAATTTAGGGATAAAATTTGTAGAGGGCAAATGTAGGTGGGTGCAGGATAGGGGGAAGATGGGGGTGTAGGGAAATTGCCACCTGAGTCTGGGCTCCATTGCAATTAAATTAAATTAAATTATATTAAACAAGTGACTTCTTCCCACCCTATAACCATAATCAACCTTTTTTTTTATCTGTGTACCTAATACTCTGACTCTTCTTTGTATTTATCTTCTTCATCCCATACTGTCCACATCACCATGGAGCTGTCTATGGTCTTCTCCCGTTTTAATGCTATAATATAACATAATGTGAGCTGCAAAGAATCCAACTTTTCACTGAGAACCATTAAAACAATCCTTTGTTAAAATAATAAATGGTAATCGTCCGTATTCATGACACAATCTGAGACTGTAATTCCAGTTCTGATCAAAAGATATTTTTATTCAACTAATAACAACTGAGATCAGATATAGAGTGAGTAATGGATTGAATGAATGACAGTTCATATTAAATTGCCAAAACTGCGGTCAATGAGCTTTTCGAATAAGAAGACATAACTTGCTGACAGGTAAAAAAAAAAAAAAAGTTAAATAGTTGGAAATGTTGAATCCTTTACGTTAGTATGTGAAAGACTTTTTTTTTTTTTACAGTTCTTACCTTCGACTGTTCCCTCCACTAACAAAGAAAGAGTACAAAGCAACATAAAATGGAATCAGCAATAACATCGGCTAATTCTAGACTAAGATTCATTGGTTGAATTTTGAGCAGCTGTAATATATCTGCAAAAGCCTCAAGGAACGGGGAGGAATTCGGCCGTGTCCTTATGAAGGAATCAGTCCGGCATTCGCCTTTTGTAATGGGAAAAACATGTAAAACCGTAGTCTAGATGGCCGGACAGGGATTCGAACCCGCGCCCTCCTGGATGCGCTGCCAGAGCCTTACCGCTCTCCCACCACGCTCGGTATGGGATCCGCATTGCGAGGGACCAATTAATAGCATCGCGAATATGCAGAGGAGAACCGCTCTATTTGTGACCACTGCCATAGTCATTACGAAAGAGTCGTAGAGCTGATACGGAGAATGAGGTTGAATTCTCTGGAAGGCAGACGACGTAGTTTGCCGCAGATATATTGAGTAACTTGCGAAAGGATTCTGTTATTCACGAACGCAGCGAAGTACATCTCCCACGAACGAAATTGGTTCGCAGTTACAAATAATTGTAAGGGCAATAGGTGTCGTACTAATACAAAAAGTGAATTCGTCTAACTCTTTTGCCGCTACAGAATTCAGCGTGCAGAATATATAATAGTTTCGGTACACAGCAGCCTCTGCAGCCATAGCTTTCTGTGAATTGTATGAATGTAAATGTAGAAGAACCTATGTATATAAAGATGAATGTATGTTTGTGTTTTTGGTCTTCATAAAAATCCACAGTTTTCATCCGATCTCGATAAAACTTTGTACACATATCCTTTGAAACAAGGAGAAAAATACTGTCTACATTTGGTTGAAATCGAATCGAAGTTGTCCGATTCAAATCGAGCAATTAGGAGCCGAGAAATTCGTTATTAAAATGACAGAAATGTTGCCAAAAAATTCGTAACTTAAATTGTATCGATACTCCGCAGTATGCCACCACAATCGGCAATACTCCGGCCGAGCAGGGCTCATCCCAAGTAGCCCTCTCACCGCTTCGCCAAGCAGTTGCTGCTTTAGCTCAGCGGTACAGCGCGCGCATGTTAATCGTGCAGCTCGGGTTCAAATCTTCGTCCCAGCGATTACAATTATTTAATTCATTTTTCTTCAACTTTCCAGTGTGTTCTAGACCTATATCAATTTTTTGGAAAAGGATACTCCCATCCAGAGTACTTTTGAACTTAAAGGAATATTTTCACTTTTCAATTTCCAGGAGTGTATTTGAAAGAAAATGTTATAATTCATGAGTCAATTTCCGTCTGACCATCAAAATTTGGGTCTTTCATGGTTTCCCCATATCGCTCTAGGAGATATGGTTCCTTTGATAAGTCATGGCCGATTTCCTTTTTCCCAGTCTTTTCCGCTTCTATTGACTTCGATGATGACGGGAAAAAATAGCACAAAAGGCAGAAATCAATGCGTTGTGTCAAGTTCTTCATCTAAATTTGCACGTTTCCCTTGGAGGTAATCACAAGTACAACTATGTATATTCAAAAAATCACACTGCTTACGCAGCATAGAGACATGGAATGGAAATAGTCCAGGTGGCATTTAATCTCAATCACCTTTATATGAAACCAATTACGGCGATTAACATCCGTTCTTGTAAGACGCTATGAATACTTTTTTTTATGCTTATGACTTTACGCCTCTTAGACTTCGAGGTCATAAGAGGTGGAAAAGGACTAGGGAAAAGGAACTGGAAGGAATTCGGCCATGGTCTATTGAACTAACCATCCTGGCATTCACCCAGAGTGACTTGGAGAAACCATGGAAAACCCAAATCTGGATGGCCAGACGGGGATTCGAACCCACGTCCTCTCGGATGCAAAGCCAGAGCGTTAACCGTTCACCCACCATCTCGGTACACACCGAGAAAAAATTTACAAATTGTTGAATACCTGAAAGCTGATTGTCAGGTGTTTATTCAACAGTATAAACTCAGAAATTTCTTTGACGTATGAGAACATAAACTTATAATGGAAATTTCTTCTTCTTACGAACCGTTGCCCGTGTCAGAACCTAGGCGGTTGCCATGGGTGATGCTCATTCCTGCATGTCATTGTCTGTGAAGATGGGCTGGGGCGTTTTCCCATTGCCTACCCTAGAACGACAGTGTTCGTACAGTCCAAGAATGTTACCACACTCTGAAAGCAAGCAGTGCTTAGTGAATTCAGAAATTTTACTAAACACACATACAACATTAAATCACATTAACTGACACCATTATACAAACAGGGAAATATTTTAATAAACACAGACGCAGATATTATGATATAACCTAAAACATTAAGTTGGCACCAATGCACATGAAAACATACATTATAGCTACTAGTTGTGTGTAATTCAATCGAGACTAAGCAGTTCGACCATTTAAAAACAGTGAAATAGCGACGCTGAACAACGCAGAACGGCAGCATGAGGTACTGTTCTACAAAAAGTGCAACTAGAGCTATTTCCTGACCAACATGTGATTGTTTGTATCAAAAATCATTTTATTAATATCTATTTATGTAGAAAAATAATGCAAAATTCTGAACAACACCATGTATGTACAGTACATTTACAGTCACTGATGATTCTTCATTCCACAAGGGCGAAACGCGTCTGAGCGTATAGGGATAAAAATAAGAGTTGTTAAGAGACGATATTTTTGGGTTTATATTGAAAGCAGCAAGCAGTCACAATTTGTTGTTATTATGTTTGTTTAACCATTAGCGTTTTCGAGCAAAATGCTCATCATCAGATGGTTTCCATTTTTAATGAATTTAAGTACGCAGGTGCAAAATGCGAGCGTGCGTCCTGTAACAACAGAAAAGTAGCATTTATTGAATGAGAGCATTATAATTTTGGGTTGATGAAGGCTAATCTCAATTTTATTACTTACGTAAGATATCTGAAAATTATTGAAAATGAACTCTTCTTAGTGGAGAAAGGATATGATGCGTTTCATGCAGGCTCATTGTTAAACAAACACACTGCAATAACACTGATGATAACATTACTATTATGAGACTCTAAACAGAAATTCTGCATTTTTATTTTCAAATATTCGTAAGCGTTATTTGTAAATCTGAATGACTGTGATGGCGTGTGTTCACTGTAGAATGTTGTCTGTGTTGTAGATGAGGGATGAAAGAAGGGAGAGGGTTAAATCCAGTGCCGCCCGATTCAGGCCTACTCTTTCCAGAGATAGGGGGGGTCGTTTAGCTTAACGTCCGCATCCGACACACGATTTACCACCAATAGCGTCGTATGCCCTCACTCCGTGAGTACTCTTCGAGGGGCAGTCATTGGCTTGGCATTCCCCGCAGCAGAATTCTGTTGCTCTGTACGGCTTGGTAGTGCTCATACTGCCAAACTTAACGCTGCTATGAGAACAGTAAGTGGAGTCATTAGGTCTATACCAGTATCCTGGCTGCCTGTACTTTCCAACATTCCTCCACCACATTTGAGGAGAAAATCGATATTGCTTAGATAATTGGAACTAGTGGAGGCCTTGATAGCGCAGAGGCTCCACTAACCGAAGGTCGCCGGTTCGAGTCCGGCCTCGCATTCGCGAGGAAGCCGGTTCGATTCCCCGTCCGGGCATCCAGATTTGGGTTTTCCATGGTTTCCCCATATCACTCCAGGCGAACGCCGGGATGCTTCCTCCAAAGTGCCATGGCTGAATTCCTTCCCGTTCCTTGTTTCCATTCCTATCCCGCCTCTAATGACCTCGACGTTGGCGAGTCGTAAAGACGTAATTAAAAAAAAATACGAGTCTGGCCTAGGGCATTGGTGTTTAAGGGTTGTGTGCGTTAATGTCGTGTCGATCCTGTGGTGTCGATACTTAGTAGCAACAATTCAAAAGAGAAAATGATACATTGGATGAGTCAAGGTTATACCGTTGAGTTGGCTGTGTGGATGACCTCAGTAGGCAAGAAAAACCTCTGCACGGTCACCTTTTTCACCCACCATGCACACTATTAAAATCGAGGAGACCTGGCTACATGGAAGCAGCCAAGCTAAGAAATATCAACTTGTATGAAGAGTGGAGAAAGGAATGGGAAGCCAACAGCCCACACAATTGTAGGCTTGTAAAAGATCTGTCAACCTGTGTTCCAGGTTTGACTTGCCTAGACATCTTTGGTGTCAACTCAATAGATTTCGCACAGGTCACGGAGTGTGCACTGCAACCACACATGAGAGTGAGTATGGTGGTATTCAAACCACTGACCACATTGTGATGGACTGTCCAGCAAGAAGACTATCTGGAGGCTTCCACACACTGCATCAAGCTGGACCAGTTGCCAGAAGATGGCTTGAATCTACAGATATAGTTATCTGATTGTACATGTCTTTTGTTGCACAGGTTTTTTGTTTTTATTTGACATACGATAATAATAATAAACAACATATTAAAACGACAGAACTATGGAAATTAAGAAGTAATAAGGAAATATAACAGAACATGGAAAATATAACCTGTAAAGAAAAGGAGGTTGTTGTTTTTTGGGCATATCTTCAGAATGAACGATAACAGATTAATGAAAAATATATTCAATTACCTTTGGGGGAAACAATCAACAACCAGCTGGATTCAAGAGGTTAAGAAAGATTGTATAAGAATATAAGATAAGAGAAGATGAAATTATGGAAAGATAAATCTTTATGATGAAGGTATTAAGTATGGCAGGATTCCAAGGCAGAAGAGAAAAGAAATCTACTCCGAAATGGTCTGAGGAGAGAAGGAAGAAACACAGTGAAACGATGAAAAAATATTGGATTTAACCGAAGAAATAACAACAACAAAGGAAGAAAAATTGAAATTGGTACGTGGTCTCAGAAGGCCTTATCGGAAAGAATTATAATAATATTGATACTCCGTACGTGCTGCGGAGAGTTTTGGCAATTAACTCAGGGCTTTGGTGCACAGCCTGGTGATTAGTAACTGTGCAACAACCACCTGTCGTTTCCCGCATGTCAAGTCCTGGGCTCGAACCAGTCAAACTTGTAGTAATGGTGCAATGAAGAACTGCGTGGTATGGGGACAATGTAAGGACTATTTAGTGTAGCGTGCAGACCGTGTTTTCACTTAGCGATTGGAGCGCTGCTATATTTGAGGGCGACCCTCAGGCGCTGATGGTCTGGGCGTGGCGGCAGGTGAGAGCGCCGACCGCTTCATCCGGTGTCTGCAGGAAGCGGCGGCAGTCAAGGTGAACCGGACTCGGCCGCCTGCTACTGCAGAGGCCTCCACGGGATAATCTCTCCACCAACACAAAACACGTCCACAAAATCAAAACCGTCCCAGAAAAACTCAAAACCACTCTACAGATTTCTTTGGAGGTTTCCACCGTTTTATAACTTAGGATTGGTATTGAATTGCTTGATATTTGATTTGGGGAATCCGTGGAAAACCCAAATCTGGATGCCCGAACGTGGATTCGAACCCGCGTCCTCCCGAATGCGAGGCTAGAGCGTTACCATTCACCCATCACGGTCAGTGTGGGTGATGAGAGGTTATATTATGTAACTGGAATTCAAAAGATTCGTTAGTTCCTTGCTCGCTTAGGGTCATGGAATACGGTATTATAGTTTTCCAATACGACTATTACCATATTAACGGAAACTATCACTAAAAGGTTAGAAGCTTTTGAAAGGTGGCTGTATGGAAGAATGTTGGGAACACCGTGGACAGACCACACCGCAGATACTGAAGTACTCCGTAAAATGAAAAAAGATATGGAAATATTAACCGCCATAAAAACACGGAACCTCGGCCACATCATGAAGAACAATAACCTTTATCAACTTCTGTAGTCTGTTCTCCAGGGAAAAATACCAGGAAAGAGAAGTGCTGGTAGAAGAAGAACATCCTGGCTAAAAAATCTGAGAACATGGATCTCCAAGACAACTACGGAGCTAATCCGAGCATCAACCAGCAGAGACGAGACAGCCAAGATGTTTGCCTACATCCGGAACAAGAACAGGACTATTGGAAGGGATTCAAAGCAAAGAAACCATATTTTTTTTCTTCTGGAAATTACGAAAGAAAACAATTAATAAAAGACATGAGTGTCATTGAAAGGCATACATATTTTAACCATACCAAATTAATAATGAATTTGATTAAAATACGCATAAAGGTTTGCTAAAAGCTACTAAACACACCTCTTTCTTTTTCAAGCACTTTGCAATTTGTATGTTACTGTACCTGCCATTTTATTTACACATAAATTAACTTTTATATTTCCACTTAAAGAAAAAAAAACTATTGTATTCTATTATACTCTTTGTAAATATCCAAATGTTTCAGTGTTTGAAGCATGGCGTTTGTGGACATACCCGTCTGTGAATTAATTTTGTGACAATTTTAAACCCCAAGCTAACGTTTCCGCTTGCCACAGGTGGATCAGATTTCGGTTTATGCTGTCTGGTACTCACCGCTTTATGTATTTCATATTTCCTTGTTGACATTTAACGTATGCAAACGGCAGCATGTTACTTTAATATAAGAACATTAATTGTAAGAATGCTGGTCAGTAGTTTAACGATAAATAACGATTGCTTTTCTGCGCAATGACGACTTCGCTCCAATTAATGTGTAATTATAGATTTGTTTACAGAATAATTTAAAATACATTTTTATTGCGATCTATTTTTTCTTTAACAAAGTTACGTCTTCTGGGATATTAAAACATAGTTTTATGTCCATATAATAAAGAAATTTACAGCGCAATAATAAGTTACATAACAATTAAAACGATGTGTATCTCATGTATACATCATTTTATTCCGTAACACTATGTCAGCATTGAATGTAGTAATCGGGTGTCACGCTGTTTATTCACAGCTTTATTATTATTTTTTTATCGCCGACATTTTTGGCTTATCTTGAAGTCCAGCTTGGTTGTTCATAGCTTAACTTCATCCTATTGGGTAGAGAACGGTCACCAGTCACCATATTACATTCGTTACTTCATATTGCTTTTTGTTTAATTATGACAAATAGATGCAGAAACTCATGTAAGGAGAATAGTATTCGATGTTTGTATTATATTATCGGTATCAGTTATAAGAATTAGGTTAAAACATAATCTAAGAATTTTTTTTTGGCAAGAGATAAGAAACAATGAAGATTATTACAATTTCAGAGAAAGTTTACACGAAAGGTACCTAATCGCGAAATTTATCAGTTAAATAAATGAAAATTATCGGTTTTTGATATTATACTTTCCGGCATTTAAAATAAATTGCATTTATTTGAATAAATCATAGCCAAATACTCAGATAATCTAACCACAGTAAGGTACTCATATCATGCTAAATATCATTAAAACAATCGTTGTTCGTTTTTCCTTACAAGCTGTTCCACCATAGATGATACCCGTCGTTATTCATACAAGGATAATAGAAACTATGATTTTAGAACGTCGATATTAGTGGAGGTTGTTAGGTTGACCAGAATCGCAACTGACACATTTTTTTACAGCCTAATTCACTCTGAAATCAGTTTTTAAGCAATCTAAACTGCTTTCATAAGCGCTATCTATGTTATTGAAGGTATTAATTAATGCTGATGGAAGTAGTTCTATATTTATTGTGCTTAATTGTGCCTGGAATAAAACTGATATTACATGGTATAGCAAACGTTTTTGGGATTCCATTTTTTTTTTTTTTTTTTTTTATTTCTCTGATTCTATACTTCCGTCGTCATTAATTCAGTAGAAGTTACTACTGTATTGTTATGTGAACTGTAAATAAAATCAAGGCCATTAGCATTATGTAATAACAATTCCATACAATTAACCAACCACAAAAAAAAACGAGCTACCAGAATATTGAATTCAAACTGCCATTTTTTACGGGCTCGAAGCTAGTGTTTTGAATATGATAGTCCGCTTTTGTAAACTCTTAAGGGGATAGCCAGACTTGGTTCTCAAGTGGAACTTCTTCTAGGTTCACATTTTAGTTACCTTGTGTCCTTATTATTGTGTTATATCTCTAAACGAGCAAAAAAATATTTATTTACAGTATCTCGGAAACGGATCTAATTATTTGGATGAAGTTTCATACTTAGATAACTTTTTCCCAAGTTTATCTAAACTTACATCTACATCTATGCAATTCATAAATATTGTGGGTGGCAGAGAGTGCTAAGCTTCAATCTTAATTCTACATCAACATCTACATCTACAACTATACTCTGCAATTCACAATTACTGTGGGTGGCAGAGGGTGCTAAGCATCAATCCTAATTCAGTGCATTCCAATCCCGAACAGAACGAGGAAAGAAAGAATACATAAATTTATCAGTACGGCATCTTATTTGTCGAATCTTATCCCTCCTGTCATTGCGACCTAAATAGGTTGGCGGAAGAAGTATTTCGTCGCACTCGTAAATTAAAGATTTTCGCATATTCTCCAACAAATTCAAACTTAAACGACGTCGCCTGTTTGCCAAACAATCCCAGCCCAACCCACGTATCAGCTCCGTGACACTTACATAAGGACTGTAACTAGCGGTCACGAATCGAGCGGCTCTGCTCTGTACCTTCTCCAACGTATCAATCAATCCCTTGCGATACGGATCCCAAATTGCACAACAGTATTCCAAATGTGGACGAACTAATGTTTTGTACGCAATTTCCTTTGTATGAGCATTGCAACTTCTCAAAATACCACCTACAAAACGTAGTTTAGAATTAGCTTTACCTACGACTGAAGTTATGTGCAAGTCCCATTTCATGTTGCTTTGTTCTGTTACGCCTAGATACTTCAGGGAGTCTACCGTGTCAACAACTGAATTGTTAACTTTGTAATCGTGAAAAAATGGGGTCTTTTTATTACTTATTTGCATTGCCTTGAACTTTTTGCAGTTAAGTGTAAGCTGCCATTTACGGCACCATTCCGAAATAACATCCAGATCGCGCTGAATTTCTAAGCTATCGTCAGAGCACCTCACTTCCCTATAAATAAGTGCATCATCAGCAAAAAATCGCATCCTGCAATTAACGTTGTCACCGAGATCGTTTATAAAAATTAAGAAAAGAAGTGGCCCTATTACACTTTATTGAGGAACCCCCGAAGTAACATCTAGCTTTGAAGAGGCTTCCCCGTCAACAACGACCAGTTAGAAAATTCTGTGCATTCCAATCCCAGAACAAGGAAAGAAAGAATACGTAAAAGCATCAGTACGGCATCTTATTTCTCGAATCTTATCCCTCCTGTCGTTGCGACCTAAATAGGCTGGCTGAAGAAGTATTTCATTGCAATCCTATATTAAAGAATTTCACATATTACACAATAAATTCAAACGAAAACGACATCGTCTGTCTACCGAGCAATCCCAGCCCAGTATATATATCAATTCTGTGTCATTTTCGTAAGGACTGTAACTACCAGCCATGAATCGAGAGGTTCTCTTCTGCACTTTCTCTAACGTGTCAGTCAATCCCTAGGCAAACGGATCGCAAAATACACAACAGAAATCCAAATGCGGACGCACTAGTGTTTTGTACGGTGTATGTAGGTGTCGTTCCTGCCAAACCCGATTTTACACAAAAAAAAGATAGCAATAACTTGCGTTTGGTATCCGGGATATGGTTCTAACGCCATCTCGTAGAAGTTTCAGGTCTCAGTAAGCCTACTGATTAGTTAAGCTTCTGTTTGGTTATAGCAAGGAACTGTGAACTTCATTGGGAAGCCTTCAAGAAAAACGTTTAACTTTAATCAAACTTCACGCAAAATCTTGCATATTGGAGAGAAATCTAAAGCTGCCTGGCGAAGATCGGTCACTCAGGTGCTATTTAATAAAGCTTTGTATTTAAGTTACGTTTTGGGTTCATATGAAGCCCTCATGAAGATCGCATATTGCTTATATGAGGATGGTTATCTTTTCTGTTTGGTTACTACCGCATGTTTTATGAGTGGAGTAGATGTGACGGTTTGAAGCTCACTGATTCTAGTGTGAGTTTAGTATGAGTCGCAGGAGTTTACTCTACAAGCTATATTAATGCGGTGTTGGAGCTCGTCTTCGCATCTGTATAGTAGGGCTCGAAACACGATGATCTTGTAAATTCTGATTTTTGTTTCCCTGGTAAAATCTCTGTCTCTCTCTTTTTGCTTATGGCTTTACACCTTATCGACGTCGACGTAATAAGATGCGGGAAAGGAGACATGGCATGGAATGGGATTCAGCGCTTGGTTTTTCGAAAGAATCATCCCGGCATTCCACTGGAGTGATTTCTTCAAGCCGTGGGTACCGAAATACGGATTCAGTTTAACCGGGTCGGGATTCGAACCTGCGTCCTACCGAATGCGAGGCTAGGGGATTACCGCTCACCTACCACACTTGAAATTTGTTCTTTTTATAATGGGATTTAAGTTTAGAGAGATGTCGTTCTCTCCTTCGTTGCAACACGTGCTGTCCAAATAATGCATAGTTTACTGTCCTACATCAATTCTTGGCATTAGAATAGTCCGATCCAGTCGAAAAGTACACTAAAAGATTTGCAGCAGCACAGCACCAATTACTGCCTTTTCTTAGAGGGCAGGTGGAGGTGGAGGATATTGTCCGTAGACATTGCCTCCAAAAGTATATGGGTGGTGCAAATCTTCACTGTTTGGGTGGCTTCATGGTGGTGTCAATTATTTGATTAAATTTAGTGGTCTCTTGTGACGATCAATTGTTGTATCATAGCGACCGATGTTGTGGACTTCAGGGTTTTTGCTTCTATGAGTACTTTTGTAGAAAATTTCGGCTAGTTGTTTGAACCTGTCGTGAAGATATGGAACTCCAGTGGCTTCATGGAGTGCATAGGTTGGAAAACTGTTTGGAAGATGTAGAGCTCTCTTCAGTGCCCTGTTTTGTATTGTTTGTAATCTGAGTATATGACTGTCGGCAGCGTATGCCCACACTGGACAGGCGTACTCAATAATTGGTCTTACAAGAGTGGTGTATATCTTAATGCCAGTACTTGGGGCTAGATTATTGTTTTTGTTAAGCAGCGAGTATAGGCTGTGAAGCCTCAAGCTTGCTTTCCTGCGGATATCATTAATATGGGCTTGCCAGGTGAGTCTCCTGTCTAGCAACACTCCTAGATAGCGTGCAGTAGCTGACCAGGGTATATCGTTACCATGAAGGTGAAGAACGGGGTCCGGTTGCCGTTGCCGACGGGGCCCTAGTCTTTTGCTGATGATTATTGCCTGTGTCTTTGCTGGGTTAATATCAATTCTCCATCTCCGGGCCCAGCTCTCCGTTACCTGGAGGACTTCCTGAAGACGGCGAATGGCTAGAATTTTGCTGCGGCTGGCTGCGAGGTAAGCGGTATCGTCAGCGTATGTTGCGACCAAAACACCATTGGATGTGGGGACATCAGCAGTATATAATGAGTATAAAGTCGGGCCCAGAACTGAGCCTTGGGGAACACCGGCTTTCACTATTCTTACACTTGAGAAGGCTCTGTCGACTCGAACACTGAAAGTGCGATCTGTCAAATATGATCTTATTAATTTCACGTATGGTCCCGGGATACCCTGCTCATATAGCTTAAGTAGGAGGCCCGAGTGCCATACGGAATCAAATGCGCGTGAAATGTCAAGCATCACCATGGCACAGTATTGTTTGTGATTGAATGCTTTTGTAACAGCTTCTGTTACTCTCATCAGCTGCTGTGTAGTTGAGTGGTCGCGCCGAAATCCTAGCTGGTGATTTGGTAAGGCATTTGTGTCCTCAATATGAGTGGACAGTCGTTTTAGCAGTAGCCTTTCGAATACCTTGCTGATGGCTGGTAGAAGGCTAAT
Source organism: Vandiemenella viatica (assembly GCA_031002005.1). Taxonomy (NCBI): domain Eukaryota; kingdom Metazoa; phylum Arthropoda; class Insecta; order Orthoptera; family Morabidae; genus Vandiemenella; species Vandiemenella viatica. Next base: position 169,260,804 of record JARYHS010008075.1, read on the forward strand.
GGGTCTGTAGTTTTGCGGTTGATGTGCGTCCTTCCCACTCTTGTGTATTCCCACAACCACTGCATGTTTCCATCTGTTAGGGAACTGTTGTCGGCGGAGAATGGTGTTGAAAATTTCTGCGAGGTAAACTGAGGCCTCAGGAGGCAGGTGCTTCAAAGTTCTGTTACAGATCTCGTCACGACCAGGAGCTTTGCGAGGGTGGAGATTCTGCAGGCTGCTGATAACCTCTTCAGGGGTAATATCGTCCATTTGAAATTCATCTTCTGCTTGCAGGTATACCCTCAGCCGACGGTTGACTTCGGCGAGGTGTATGGGGTCTGCGTTTGTTTGCGACGGCCGAAAATTTGTTTCAAAGACATCGGCGAGGGCATTCGCCTTGTCTTCAGGAGTGACAGCTAACCCATGGTTGCCATTGAGAGGAGGAAGGCGCTGTCTTCGTCTGGTAAGCTTTCTTGTTTGTAGCCAGAGTGACCCGTCCTCTGGACTGAGCATGGATACTCTTGCATCCCACTCTCTATTTCGGTGTTGCAGCAGGGAAGCTTTTATTTCCCTCTGTAGTCTGTTGAGCAGCCTTCTCGTTGCTTGGTTTCTCGTCAGCTTCCATTCTTTTGCAACCCTGTTTTTGTATCGTATTTCAGCCATCAGTTGAGGGGGAAGCTGTGGAGTGGGAGCTGACCGAGGTGTCCTAATGGGTGTTGAAGCGTCAGTGGCCTCTTTGACTGCTGTCTCAAAGATTTCGAGTGCATTGTCGATGTTCGTGATTTCAGGTTGGTTCGAAAGTTTGTTTTGGAGGATTTCTTGAAAAAGCCTCCAATTTGTATTTTTGTAGTCCAAAGTAGAGTGCTTCAGGGTCTGCCATGGTCCGATCTCAATTTCCGCTGTAACCGGGCAGTGATCGGAGGATAGCCGGTTTAAGGCTGCAGTGGCGACATAGCCCTGTATGTCCTTACTAATGAAGATGTCTAAAACATCTGGCCGTTGGCCGTTGCTTGGATAATGAGTGGGTACATCTGGTGCCCACACCCCCATATTAAGTCTGTTGGTCAGTCTTCTCAGGGTTACTCCCGCAGCGTTAGAGTATCTGCTGTTCCAGTCGGTGTGTTTGGCATTTATATCTCCTCCAATCAGGAGCTTACCACCGATGGAGGCTAAGGCCGTGAAATCATCCTCGTTGAGCTGACGCCGTGGAGGACGGTAGCAGGAGATGATCGTTAATTTTCCGTTTGAGGTCGCCACTTCGACACCGACGGCTTCCATCTGTTGGAGTGTGGGTATGACAATCTCGTGATGAGGGATGTTTCGTTTGATGTATAGGGCTACTCCTCCGCAGGCGGTAGGCCTATCCCAGCGATAGCAGTTGTAGTTCGGCACAGATGCTCGCAGACCGGGCTTGAGATAGGTCTCGGAGACAAGGCATACATCCACATCATGGTCTCGTAAAAAACTGTCGAAATTCAGGTAATTGACTATAAATGCTGTTGGCATTCCAGGCACAGAAAGATAAAGAGTGTAACAGGGGTCTAGCCATGATGGTTACAGTGGGAGCACTTTGGGGAAGCCAGGGCTTTCGAAGATTTGGTTACTGAAAATTATACTTGTAGGTTATAGCTTTTAACTCATCTGCGAGAACGCAGAAATAAGAAAGCCTAGTGAGTTTTTTTTCTTCTTTGTTTGGTTGTTGGCTTCGTCAGATTTTTAAGCACTCGTTGCTGGCACATGCTCCTAGTGTACATAAGAACAGAGGCTAATACTCATTTCTTAGTCGACAATTGTAGAAATGTTACATCCAGAAATAAAGATTCTAAATAATTCCACATCTTTTAAGGTGTGTCCAATTAATAGACTGGGTAGATGGTGATATGTAATCCTTGTTCGTCTTGTAATTTTCACTGAAAGGTAGCCGCGGAATTATTCATTTGAATCAAATTGTCACATGGACGAGCATTGCAAAAAGGAGCCGATCAGAAGACAAGCATATTCACAACTCAGACATCCAGTGGTTTAGTAATCCGTATACAAGTGAATACTTCTACTAACAAGCAATTTGATTCCCTGGCACCATCTCTAATATTCTAGAATTAGACACTAAAGCATTACCGTTGCGTCTCCATTAGTAGTATATTACAACCCCTGATTTATGTTACCTCTTCTGATTCTTCTTCCATACCGTGAACCGGGACTACTTTGTGATAACAGAAGCAACTTTGGGACACATGCGTTTTTGAAGTATTTTAAGTCTCGCCGGTTGCAAAGTATTATATCTTCGCATTGGTCATTCGAATTGTTATTGTTTACTGCTTTGTATTAGCAGTTTCTAGAAACTTCATTCACCAGTCTTTATGAAAGGCACACATTTTTAGTTTGGGGACAATTTTCAAAGTGCTTTGTTGTGTTTTCATAGCGCAAGGAAAAACTAGAAGAAGATATGAAAAAACAAGTACTTAAACCATTCCTTAGCTACCTTTCTAGACAATAACCAATCAATATAATCTACAATTTCTCGAAATTTTGGTAATGTTTTCTGATGTCGAGACTTCCGCGGGGCAACTTTAATTGATTTGAATCAATTAAACTGATAGTTAATCAATAACTTACGAGGCAAACTATTATTTCTCTAAATGAAGTTTCATAATATAGGTGAAAAATACATTTTTTTTCTGTATCAATAATCATTAATTCAAGCATTTTTAATCGCATTTCACTTACAGCCTCTTTCAGTTTTTGGTTTGATGAAATTAGAATATCAGTAAAGAATTTAGTTCTAAATTTGATTCGAACTGAATAGCTACTAAATCTGATAAGTACCTAAGGTGGTGGGATTAGATAACTAATTATTCTAACAATGGTACATTGTTAAAAAAAAAATACAGAAAATAATTCATGAAAATTCAGAAAAAAAAACGCATAAATTGTAGGTAAAGTTAAATACACAATTTCAAATATTTGCTGGTAAATCTTTCATGAAACACATCACCCAAAAGGCCGCTGAAGTCACCCAAGTTTGCTAAAAGATAGTCGGAAAAGCGGGTCAAAATACGATATGTGCTGAAGCATTCGCCGTCAACGTGCAGACAAAAACTCAAACCACAATAGCTAAAAATATTTGTAAAAGGAGACCAAATAAAATGTTTCTACTCTAACTGTGATACCAACTATTTTTCCCACTGATTTGACCAAAAGAAATGACGCATCCCATAGTTTCCCCACTTCATGCAGTAACTTTGGTACATAAATAGAGGAAAATTTCTGCGTGAAAAAAAAGTCATAATTTGGTTTGTAGTACCATTATTCGAAAGAGGAAGGTCAAAACTAACCAAATAACTCACCTTATTTCGTTAAATTCGAAACGTATTCAATGAATTCTCAAAAAAAGTCTACCAAAGTAGTCCCGGTTATGGTATATATTCCGCACCAAATCCTGATACGTATGTGACTTGTCCAATCCCAGCAGCGTTTGCACGTAACACCTGTGTTCGAATAATTTCAAAACCAGCTCCTTTATCATATACAGTGAAGAGACAAAACTCTTTGAAGAGGAGAATGCAAACAACCAAATGGCGGTGTACCTCGCAAGACACGTATAAACGTTCCGTGCGGTATCGGGGATTTCATTTATTCTCTCGTGAGTCGTGTGAATGGTTTTGTGGCGTGATTATGGCCGTAGATGATCAATTAACAGACTGTGATCGCAGAATGGTCGATGGTGCTAGACATGTGGGGTATTCCATTTTGGATTTTATTGGTGAATTCAACAGTCCTCGACCCACGGTGTCAAGAGAGCGCGGTGAGTATGTAATTTCCGTCATTACCTCCCACCGTGGCCAACGCAGTGGCGACCACGAATGCTTAATGACCGAGACCAGCAACGTCTGCGTCGAGCTGTCGGAGCTGACAGAGCGGCAACACTGCGTCAAATAACAGCGACTCTCAGCGTGGGATGTACCACGGACGTGTTCGTATTGACGCTATAGCGAAATTAGGCGTTGATGTGATATGGCAGCAGAAGGCCGACGTACGTGCCTCTGCTAGCAAAACGCCATCGGCTGCAGCTTCTCTCTTTTTTTTTTTTTTTTTTTTTTTCACTGCCTCAACGGCTTTTTGTAGCCCCGCTACTGTGTGTAGCTTAATCTACAGTTTCAACTAATTATTTGGGTTCGCTGTGATGCACGTTGGGGAAAAACCCGGCTTTGACCGTTAAACGGTCTTTATTCGAAACCCTTCCTTATTCTTACTAAGGATCGCTTGTGGTAGTGATCCTTTAAATCGGTGTCATAATGATGCTGCGTGGTACTTTAAATTTGTGCCATTCCATTGGGAGTACTATACCCACTGACTCCAATCTGTCTACTTCTGGGCGTATAGTGTCAAGCCTGGTGAAAAATTTCTCTGCTTGCCGAAAGATTTCTGCTTGGATGGTAGGCATATTGGTGATCACATGAAGAAGGTCTATTGGCGTGTAGATGCTCGCATGAGTTATCATTCTTAAGCATCTATTCTGTACTCTTTGTAAGTGCAGCAGGGTAGATTTGCTTGCAGTTCCCCAGACCTGGCAACCGTACATAATGAAAGGTAAGACAACGGATTTATATATTCTTATTTTTGTTTCAATTTTCTAGTCATTGCTCAAGAAGATTGGTGTCAGATTCTTAACCACGGCTAGGGCTTTTTTTCTTCTGTCGAGGACATGTTGGCGAAAGAGAAGTTTGCGGTCTAGCGTTATTCCCAGGTACTGGTGCTCGGTAACCCAGGGTAACCTTTCCCCCATTAGTTCCAGTTGTCTTTGTAGGTTCGGTTGTTTAGTGGAGAAGTACACTGCGGCACATTTAGTTGGATTCACTTTCACCTTATTTTCACGACACCAGAGACTAAGGGCGTCTAGGCCTGCTTGGGCGTTGGAGATATTCCTTTCGTGGTTTCCTCCGGTTGCGTAGATGAACGTGTCATCAGCAAATTGTGCAACATGAACGTTAGGCGGGGTTCGTATGTCATTGACATCAATGGTGAACAGATGTGGCGATAAGGCGGATCCCTGCGGTAAACCCACGTTAATAGTGAAGATGGATGACTTTTGGCCTTCTATTTGGACGAAGAACCTCCTGTCCTTGAGGTAGCTTGCTATGAGGGCAATATAGCAGTCGGGTATGTCGGTGTGATGGAATAGCTTGTCTATTAGTTTGGTGTGCCACACTTTATCATAAGCTTTTTCAATGTCGACAAAGATGGCAGCTGTCGACTTATTCCAATTAAAACCTTTGCTGATTTGCTCGGTAATTCTTACTAGCTGACAGGTGGCTCCTACTCGGCTTTGGAAACCGAACTGTTCTTTCCTTATAGTTTGTCCAAAATCTAGGCTTGCTTTAATTCTCTTCAGAAGAATACGTTCCAGCAGCTTGGAGGTAGCCGAGAGTAAGCTAATAGGTCTATAATTGTTCGGAATTGTTTTGTCTTTACCCCTTTTGGGCAGAGCTATGACCTTAGCCGTTTTCCATGCTGAAGGAAAGTAATGTTGTAGGAGGCAAGCGTTGAAAATTCTGGTGAGAAGTACCAGACCTTTCTTTGGCAGGTTCTTAAGGTGACTATTGCCTATGCCATCGATTCCCGGTGACTTTTTTCTGGCTAATTTCTTGATGACTGTTCTCACTTCACCGGGTGTTGTTAATTCTGGCTGGTCAGAAGGAGGTCTGCTTAGCCGGTCCTCTACTCGCTGAATTGTTGCGGCCTCCGCCTGTTCTTCCTCTGGAGTTAAGGGGTAGACCACTTCTGAATGTTGGGCGGCGAAGTGCTCTGCCAGAATTTCGGCTTTTCCTAACGGCAGAAAGCATGGACCTTCCGGGCCTGATATTGGTGATTTCGCTTCCTTTGGTTCTTTTAAGGATCGAATTAGGTCCCAGGCTTCCTTGTTTTCTAATAAGAGATGGGACATTTTATCTTCCAATCTTTCTGATCTTCTCTCCTTTAGGCGCGCCGTGAGTTGGCGGGAGAAATGGCGGTATCTACGGCGGTCGGCAGGGTCACGGAAACGTTGCCAGAGAGTCCTGTAACGGTTCCTTAGGTATCTGAGATCTTCAAGTATGGCTGGTAGTTCATGATAAGCGTTGTTGTGAATGATGGTGGTGGTAACGGATGCATTCCGTTCGGCTTCTTTGATAGTAGTGTTGAACTGCGCTCGTGGACATGTCATTTCGATCCTGATAACCGGAAAAGGTTTGCGTAGCCAGATGCGTCATGGTTCCAGTTGGTGAGAGCAGATTCTAGGGCTCACAAGGCCATGGCTCTAGATTGTCAGGAAGGCACTGTGCACGCTATTTGATAAGGCATTGGTTGCTTGATATAACTGCTCCGCAGAATCACTATTCACTTAGGTTTATTTTTTTTCCCGCGAGTTTTACAATAACATTACACAGTACACACAGAATAGGCATGTGCTCGACCATAGATACTAAGCACAGTCATACAAATATTCCAGCGATTCTAACTTTCAATTAACTTGCAACTCAACCAACTAGCTCGTCTCTGCCGTTTTTTTATATAGTTCTAACAATACTTTAACAATTAAATTCAAACAAAAATAATTACAAATTGTAAAAAATCACTCACAATCATTAGAAAACACCTCTAAATGTAAGTTAATACAGTTTAAATGTATTTTCAAACAAAATCATGAACATAAACCAGTCCAAGCCGTTGAAAATTGTCCTTCAAACATCGTAGGTCACATTAATACGTGCAATTACAAACTTTTAATTGATGTTTCATACATAATACGGTCCTTTAACACATTACATAGCATTTATATAGTTTCTCTCCATAAAACAATGTTCGTTTACCTTACAGATATACATAAATTCACAGTTAATCACACGGAAACTATACAAATCGACAATTAATCAACTCGCACCTTGCTGTACATAATTCTTCAAATAGCATTTCATACAAGGGCTGGCTCTCAGGGCTGTTGTATGTTGGTGGCTGCAGCCTAGTGCAGGCTGTTTCAAGTCCCCTTAGTTGTATTTTACGTGTATGTTCACTCAACTCGAACTCAGTGCATAAAACATAAAAATTCTGTAAATCATTCGTACACAGTTCTAGAGACAGGTTAATTATTTTAAACAGTTCGTTGTTACCGCGGTCGCCAGGTGATGTACCAAACCAGCCCTAAGTAGTAGGTGTGAGGATAATTAATTAAAAAAGTCACCAAGTACGCTAGCACAAAGTTCAGTCCACCACACGTTTATTGTAAGATCTTAAAACATCGAACTGGTTGGCCAACGCAAAATTTTAAACACAAAGGCTAATCGAAACTTCATCACTCCGTAGATTGCAGAGTTCTTTAAGAAAAAAGGAATTTAATTATCGAGTCCGCTTTCCACCAAGTTACTTAATGCCACCGCTAATGTTCTTCTTCACTTCGGCACTGTTCAGAACTTTTCATATCACACGTACTGTTCTATCTAAACACAGTAGGTTCTCGTCTTGATACTAAATAAATCGAATACTGTAGCGTCGATCGCCATGATAACCGAGCCGCCCGCTACGGCACTTCGGTCGGTACTGACTTTTTTTTTTTTTTTAAAAATATATGGCCCTCGAGTTTTTTTGCCATTTAGCCAGCTTCACAACATTTCATTATTAAATCTACTAATGTACAATGATTCTTCAAGTATACGACATTTTTGTAACTGAACATGTATTATCTCTCAAATGTTTTAATTCACAATAGTATGGACAACACAAGACGGACACAACATTTAATTAAAACCACCCATGCCCGAGGCCGGACTCGAACCGGCGACCCCAGCAACCGGCGGTGGAAGGTGACTGTGACGTCACACTGTGTTTATGTGGCAAGGACAGGGACCTCCAGTCAAACTGAACCTACCAGTTACTGGAAATGGTTGCATTGAGCTACTAAGAGACCATGTTCAATCATGTTCCAAAACAACTATCCGAGCTGGCTTCGCGTCGCAGAGGTCGCCGGTTCGAGTCCGTGCCAAGGCATGGGTGGTTTTAATTAAGTGTTGTGTCTGTCCTGTGTTGTCCTGTCACTGGTTATCATCAATAATAACACGAGAATAATCTATATACACACTTGACGAATAAAAGAAAAATTAGTTGCTGGCTGAATGGCTACAAGGCCGAATGCCACTTTTTATATATATATAAAAAAAACAACTATCGAACGACAATGAGTCTTATCCCCAGGCCAAAATTAATTTGAGGAACAACTCCAGGACATAATTATCCCACCTAGATCACGAGACATGAATATATTTGGACGTATCTGGGACGTGATCTGAAGGTAGTTAAGGGCACGACGTTCCGCGCTGGCAGCACTTTCGCAATTATGGACGACTCTCGAGAAAATGTGGTTGGTTATTTGTCCAGGGAACTTCAGACGGCTTTTTAAGTGAATGCCTGGTCGCGATGCTGCATCTCTCGGGCAACTTGGGCTCGAACTCAATATTTGGAGGTATACCGTGACGTTTCGCACTTCAATTTAAGGTACTGCATTGGACGCTCTGCAAATCCTGTGTATAGTACTCATAGTGTTCAATATTACTCAGGCATGGAATCAATCAATATTTTATATTACAGGCATTAGGCAATTATCTAGTACTATTTGAAGTCACTTCAAGGTAATTCCTGGTCTGTTTGCTTGAAGAAACAATGATGTAATTTCGTTTTCGTATTAGCCATCTTGTTGTCCGTGAGCTATACTACTGAGTGCGTGGGTACAGTGACACTGCTGTCCACGAGTCGTAAACAAACACGGCAATGAGACGGCAAGTTCTCGCGTGGGCCGAGCCGTTCCAGGAGCCACGACATTACGGGGAGCAAAAAGGGCGCTCCACTTGCCCGTAATGGACTCGGCCGCAAGTGAATGACGCTTTTTATCGCTACGGAACACGTGGTCGACTCCACCGAGACGACTGAAATTTCTCCTCAAGAAGCTAGTAAATAAGTGCTTTCATTACTCACAGGGACCAGTGGCGTTGGGTGGAACGAGTGTAAAATAAAAATTAAAAAAAAAATATCAGATATAATTAAATACCAAAATGGAAACAGCACTGAAAATTTGATATGAAACATAGATAACTTTTACAATAAACAGAAAATGTTATAACATAACCTTTCTTCATATCCCTAACCTCACAATTCGTCTACATAAACTATTACTTTTTTACCCTTTCTATCTCAATTAAACAATATTAAATTTCTCTCTGGTCATTTAACAACGATTACTAATAATATTACAGTATTTCTTTTTACCTTATATTCTTCCTTAATATCTTCCAACAGGTGTAACAATTCTTTGTCGTGGAATGAGCTAATCGAGAGTGTAATTGGGAAAGCAAATCGTATGCTCCAATTTCTAGGTCGTAATATAAAACAATGCACTCCGGAAGTTAAATCCATTGCATACAAGCCACTAGTGTGTCCTCACTTAGTATATTGTTGTTCTGAATGGGGTCCCCATCAAAAGGGGTTAATGGAGGCATTAGAGAAGGTCCAAAGAAAAGCCGCCCGATTAGTGACAGGTATATGTAGTTGGAGGGAAAGCGTAAGTGCGATGTTGAAGGAGTTAGGTTGGGAAGACCTGGAACACCTAAGGCGTTGCTCTCGACAGAAGCTAGGTGAAAAATTCACGACTGACGTATTTCTGAATGACAGCAAACAAACATTGCAACATTCATATCTCAGAATGACCGCGAAAATAAGATAAGAGAATTCAGGAACAGAACCGATTCATTTCTGTACTTACTTTTTTTTCCTCGAGCGATTAGGGAAGACTTAGGTCTCAGAAGTAACTGTGAAAGGAGTTCAACCGAGGACGAATGGAATGCAATAAAGACCGAAATAATGAAAGCTGGTAAAGAAACATTAGGCTTTAGAGAACAAGCTGCCCGAAAACCTTGGATCACAGAAAAATTTTTGGAACTGATGGATCAGAGGAGAAGGTACAAAAATGCTCAGGATGAAGTAGGAAGAGAGCAGTACAGGCAATTTAGAAATCAAATAAATGGGAAATGCAAAATAGCAAAAGAAAAATGGCTACAAGAAAAGAAGTAGGAAGTAGAAAAGGAAATGGTCGTAAGTAAAGTAGATGTTGCATATAGGAAGATCAAACATAATTTAGGAGAAATGAAGAAATGAGGTGTGAAAATTAAAGCAGCCAATGCGAAACCTCTTTTAAGCTCAGACGATAGAGCTAACCGATGAAAGGAATTCATTGAGAAACTGTATGATGGGGACGACTTGAACAATAGTGTAATGGAAAAGGAAGGTGATGTCAACATTGATGACTTAGGAGATCCTGTTTTGAAGACAGAATTTAATAAAGCTCTGAATCACTTGAAAGCAAATATGGCAGCTGGAATTGATGAGATCCCTGCAGAACTTCTTTAATCCCAAGGAGAAGAAGGAATCAAAAATTATTCAAGCTGATATAGAAAACTTATGTAACAGGAGAAATTCCGACTGATTTTAATAAAAATATTATCTTAACACTACCGAAGAAAGCACAAGCCGACAAATGTGAGAATTATCGCACCATTAGTCTAAAATCACATGTCATGTGTCAAATTACTGACCAGAATAATACAGAAGAATGGAAAGGATAGTAGAAGATATAGTAGGTGAAGATCAGTTTGAGGTTTAGGAAAAATCGCGGTACATGGGAAGCAAATCTGGCTTTAAGATTAATACTTGAAGAGCAGATCAAGAAAAACAAAGATACTTTTATGGCATTTGTTGATTTAGAAAAAGCTTTTGATAATGTTAGGTGGGACAAGATGGTCAAAATTTTAAAGAAGTCAAGCCAGAAGAATACTATATAAACTATATAAGAATCAAGTGGCTGTGATAAAAGTAGAGAATCACGAGAAACATGCATCGGTTAAAAAGGGTGTGAGACAAGGTTGTGGTCTATCCCCGTTAATATTCAACTTGTATGTAGAGGAAGCAATAAAGAAAGTCAAAGAAAAATTTCCATGTGGCATAAGTGTTCAGGGAGAAAAAATCAGTATGCTACGATTTGATGATGACATTATCTTTTTATCAGAAAGGGCTGAAGACATTGAGAAATTACAGAATCGCATGAACAAAATCCAGAAGGAAGATTTTGGACTAAATATAAATCAAAGCAAGATTAAGTGATGAAATGTATCAGAAATCATACCAATACTAGTAGATTAAATATAAAAATAGGATCGAATACAATTGGAGAAGTAAGTGAATTCTGTTACTTAGGAAACAAAATTATAACCGATGGCCGAAGCAGGAATGATGTTAAAAGCAGAATAGCACTATCAAAAAGATACTTCATGAAAAAGAGAAACCTTTTAGTTTCAAATATTGTTCTAGGAATTAGAAAAAACTTTTTAAAACTCTATGTGTGGAGCATAGCACTTTACGGTAGCGAAACATGGACTTTAGGAATACCGGAAAGAAGGAAAATTGAAGCGATTGAAATGTGGTGCTACAGAAGAATGCTGAAAATTAATTGGACAGACAAAGTAAGAAATGAACGAGTTTTAGAAATGATGGGTGAGAAAAGAAGTTTATGGAAGAAGTCTACAGAAAGAAGAGACAGGCTGGTAGGTCATATTTTGAGACATGCTGGATTGGTTAATTTGCTGGTGGAGGGAACATTCGAAGGTAAGAAGTGTTGGGGAAGACAGAGATTAGAATATATGTAGCAGATAAATGAGTAAATGGGTTGTAGGGGATATGTAGAGATGAAGAGGTTAGCACAAGATAGGAAGGGATGGAGGATTGAATCAAACCAGTCGAAAAATTGAAAAAAAATCACAGTTATCACCACCTTTATAAAAGTGGAAAAGAGAGTCAAACGAACGCCAAGTTATGAATCTAGAAGTTGTTGAAATAAATTCGCCTCACCATGAGTAACCACTAGAGATTCCGATTCCGGGCTCCTGAGTTTAGGGATGCTGATCCATTTCCTGTCCCGAAATTTTCGGGATGAAATTTTTCAATTCCCTTATTTTCAGGATTGACAAAAAACAGGAAAAAATTTTCTTAACAACACGCTGTCGTTTTATCTGTCACTGTCATGTCGACATTCTTGTCCGTCATCTTGTTTTAACAGCTGATGTTAGTCGCACAGAAGTGAGTGAAAATGTATCTAAAAAGCTTCGCTTTACATCGCGAATGAGGAATTATTTAATGTTTTTTGGTTAATTAGTAAAAATTACGTAAAATAATGGTTACATACAAAGCATGGAAGTCATTTTATGATTATTGGCAAGCAGTGGATGACGAAATAAGGTATTTATTTACTAGCTACACCAATACTCTTATTAAAAAATAATAATTTCGCTAAAGGAAACACTAAACATAAGAATAACTTGTTGTACCATGACACGCAAATGATGGAAATCATACCCAAAACTGAAACAAAAAGTGATTTGATTCTCAAAGAAAATCTTCGGGCTGATATAGATAAAAACATGAAGATATTGTCTCCATAATCATACACAGTATGGAATTTTTCCAAAATCGTCACGAAGGGAATGAATTTTCAGCAAGCTTCAAGCCCCAATCATGGCTATAATCTGGAAAAAAGCTTACAAGTATTTATTGACAATCCCTCCAACATCAGTCTGGCCCCAACGCGCTTTCTCCACAACAGCATATGTGTGTAACAAAGTAAGAAGCAGGCTGAGTAATCAAACACTGACTGCCCTGTTATTTGTTCGTAGAAAAACTGAATTTTAAAATATTGAGATCTTGACTACAAGAAATGTGAATTAGTCTGATTCATAGTTTAATATGTAAAACTTTTTTTTTGTTACTAAGTGCCTCGTTATTGTATAAAAGTCAATTTCCTCCTATAACTTTTAGAAAGTTTTTGTTTTGAAATATTTTCATGTTTATGTCAATTCGAGTCTGATTACTGTTCTGTAGGGAAATAGGTTACTAAAATTACAATTATAAAACCTGTTCTTACATATTTTTGTATGTTTTCATTTGTCATCACAAATCCCGGGATTGTTTGTGCACAATCCCGAAATACCAGGATTAGAAATTAGGGGCGGTATCGTTTCCTCTAGTGATGAAAGACTAGAAGCGTGTTAAGAACGAAAATAACAAAAACTTCTTTTTTTATAGTTACATCGCTTAATGCAGAAGGGTCTTCAGTCGAATAAACCTGTTACTAAAATAAAGGCACATGGAATCCATCATGAAAATCTGTCCACTGCGCAAACAGTCCTAAACACACAAACCTCAAAGGGCCCTAAAAATAAGAGTAAATCGTACTCTATGAGAATTTTGAACACACAATCACTGATATTTTGAAGAAACGAGGAATCTATAACGCTCTTCGGTCAGACAATTAAGTACAGAAACAAGTAAAAACTCACTCATACGCAAATAACCGTCACAGATCGGGCATTTGCTAACTTACAGGTCACAAATGTGAGGTGATAAACAAGTACATAGGACACGTACGAAGACAGTTCCAGACCAGATATAAAGAATACCTTAGAGCACTAAAATACATTAACTATCCCACGCTTGCCAGAAGTTTGATAGGAAACGATCATTCAGCAACAGACATAAAACACAGATATGCAAATCATCCCAATGAACGACAACAGCCACAACAACTTCACTCAACAGGAAAACTACCTAATCCAAAAAAACAACAATCGTTGGAAACAGGTATTTAACTATCACATAAACCGAACAATCCAAACGCTTTTGAAGCTAATTTAATTTAATTGCAGTGGAGCGCACGCTCCGGTGGCAATCTCCCTAAACACCCTTTTCCCCTTTTCTGTTCCCACCTACTTATGCTCTCTACAAATTTCAACTTCAAATGGTTTCAACGTTTTTGGTAAATTATTAATAAATTCTCTTGGTTACTTAATGCAATCCCTGACACCCTTACCCAAAAAAGAGAATCTTTCTACACTATTGTGCCTGAAATCGAGTGCCAGCTTGTGGTCATGGCCATCTTATCCCTTCCATGCATTACTTTTAATTCTTACACTAATATATTTCGACGCCTCATCAGCAATGTATGGCTTGTAAACTCCCAGCACTCTCTTCACCCTGCTCACACTAACAGCACAAATACGAAAATGAAATGCACTTAAATCTATAAAATGCACATACACACTTCACGTAAATCAAAATGATTATGAAAAACATTGCCCATTCACACAGTTCAGCACAGCCGTGACAGAAGGAAACAAAATGGCGAAGGCAAACAAATGAGTTGCGGAAAGGTGCTCTGTACTGCATTATAAAATGTTAATAATTTCAGTATTACGTCGAAAATTATGTACTAGGTTGTAAATAATAAGTGTCAATGTTAGCGCTGATGATGCTTCGATGGGAGGTGAAACGCGTATGGCAACATGCAAAACAAAAACAAGTTGTATTGATGTTCTTATCCATCAAGTAATTAACTTAGGAACTGCTGGAAAATTTCCTCTAACTACACTGTATTTAATGTGAACTGTGCTGGGTGTAGCCGCACAAGCTGCAAATGGCGATGTTTGCCATACTGAATCTGAGTGGAAACAGCAAAAAGTAAGTGAGTCGGTGGAGAGCCCTGTTTTGTAGTCTTTGCAGAGAGTCCAAATGAGTTGCAGCTGCGTATGGCCATACTGGGGAAGCGTATTCCATCAATGGTCTGACAAGTGCCTTTTATAGTTGTATGTCACTTCTTGTTTTGAGGGTGCTGGCATGATTGAGTACTAGATATAATTCTCCCAGTCGGCGCTGTACCATCTGTCGAACCTCATCAACAAGTACCTTCCAGGTCAACTTACTATCTAGGGTGACGTCTAGATACCTGGCTGTGTTCACCCAAGGAATTCGTTCGTCAAAAAGTTCTAATCTGGGTCGAAATGAAATTTTTTTGTTTGTTTTGTTTTTGTTAGTCAGATCGCTTGGCTTTTAGTCGCATTAATGCGCACTCTCCATTTTGTCACCCAATGCTTCAAGTGAGGCTTGTGGCCTCCGTCCAATTATCTCTTGACTACGCGAAGTTGCAAAGACAGCTGTGTCCTCAGCGTAAAGAGCAGTTTCAGCTCCTTGTTGCAAGGCTGGATCAGCTGTATACAGAGTATATAGAACTAGACCAGTTGGGTATATACCACTTTTAATTATCCCATTGAACTTTGTTACCAGTTTATTGACGAGGGAAGGTGGCAGATTTTTAAGAATCCTGTTGGAAATGCCATCTTCCCCCGGCGTGGTGTCCACTTTGCGACGAGCGAGCGAGCGTAACATGTCGCAGTCTATAGAGTTGTATTGTCATCCTTAGTGCCAGGAAAATACATCCTATTACTAACGTCTGAAATGGCTTTTGGTGATGACTTTCTGCTTGTTATCCTATATTTTTACTTTATTTATAGAGTTATAATTGAGTTAAATCTAAGGAAGAATTTTTTTTATTTTTTAAATAAAGGGTCCTAGCCTACATTTTATCCTATTGGAGGTTAGTTTTATGTACAATCTTAGGACCTAACTAAATGGAGATCATACTTACACTAATGGTGGGTAAATTGAATTCTTACTGTATACAAGGGGACCTAAACTTATGATGATTTGGGCCTACTTATAACTACTGGCGGGTTGGAGGATGGGTGGAGGGATTTCAGAAGGAGAATGTCCTAGTTAGTATCCTTCTAGGATTCCTTCCAGCAAGCATTCCCTCGTCGATATTTCCTATTTCTGAAATTTCTACATGTGGTGAGTTTCCGCATCGAATGTAGAAATGTTCTGTTTCTTCCTTTAGCGTTTCTTTGGGCGGAGGAAAGTGTAGATCTTGGGCGAGCGAAACAAGGTCTCGGAGTGCACTGAACCACCGTTTCGTTGGTCGACAAATTGTCGCTCTTTTCCGCGTCGTGCGAGGGACGGGAGAGATATCTACTAATATGCTTGAACTTTCGAAACTTTCTTTGTCGAATGGTATTTTCTCCGACAAAGGCAGATCACACGATCTTTTTACCGAGCTTCCAGAGACTCAATCAATCCTTTAATCGCCAACTTAGGACAATACCACACAACATACGACAAGCACAAGAGGCCTCTGTCAATCCTGACAAACAACTAAACTGACCAGAGCAACCAATAAGACATACCAAATGAAAAGGCACTAAACTTGGAAAGCCTGAAGGAATTGTCAACAGACAAAACCTTCTCATGAACTGCTTGAGAAGAATAATGCAAAGCTCCGGGATGATGATGATGATGATGAAGCTTTCTTTGTCGAATGGTATTTACTCCGTTATCCTCCATTCAGTATTCTTTAAGTAATAACTATTTCTCACTGGACATTTTTTCATGTTGCCCATAATTCTGAGGCCCGCCCAGTTGGCTTAGATACTTGGGGGGGGGGGTTCCATTAATTACGTGTTATGAAATAGGAGGGGAGAGGATCCGGCGAAGGGGGAGGGGGTCGACGGAATTCTCACGTCGAATTTTATTTCAGATTGCCGCCATTCAATCAAGAGTATAGCTTAAAATAATAAAGTGTTTCCAAAATCACGAGGTGAATCTTACGTTTGGGGGGGAGGGAGTGTCCGGTGGAAACTCACCACAGGGATGGAGTCCAGATTTAGGAAAAATCGGGAATGTCATCATAAGAGGAGGGTAATTCTATGATACTGCCCAGTATCTAAATTGAAAGAGGTATTCTCGTAGAAGCTTTACGGAATGCCAACCAATTTGAACGTAAACCAGTTATTATCCTCTCCGACTCAATGTCGGCAATGCAGCTCTTACAGAACCACACAATCACCGCGCATCCAAATCCGATGGCCCTCGACATTATAAACTGGATATCCATACTAGAGAAGAGGGGCCATCCAGTTACAATGGTGTGGATCAAAGCACATTGTGGGATAGTGGGAAACGAAACAGCAGATGCACTCGCCAAGGAAGGAGCCTATAATGGGGAAGTGAAACACCTAGATGCACCCTACTCCAACTACTGTAGTTACTTCGAAAAGAAACTGGCAGCAAGACTGGAAGACAGAAGCCCAGAAGAAAGGAAGATTCTACAAATCAGTACAGCGATATATCCCCACTAAAACGTGGTTCGACAAAAGTACATGCCCCAAAAAATTAGTAACAACGATAATTCGACTGAGAACAAATCACGGGCGCTGGCGACAACACCTCCATCGCCTGAACTTAGTCGATAACCCAACTTGCGACTGTGACAGCAATCAAGAAGAAACCCCAGACCATAAAGTTTTTAGCTGCTGCGAATACGCTGCGATTAGCGACACCTTCGTAAGTGCCTTGGTAAGGGAGGGTCAGCAACTGCCTACATCAATACCAACTGTTCTAGCCTCAAACAACTTAAACGTATACCGGCTTCTGTACAACTTTGTTGTCAGAAACGATATAACGATCTAACAAAAATTCAGACTGTGGTGAAATAGACGGAAATATCAGTATTCCATTAAAACTTGAGGAAAAAGATAATTTGTCTCTATATATGTAAATGTCAGTTCATATGTAAATAGCTAAGTATACATATAGTTAATGTGTAAATAGATAAATATGTAAATAGGTAAATATTTAAATATTTAAATAGTTAAATATAAATGTATGTGACAAGTTTGTGTGGCTACTTAAATATGTATATAGTTAAATATGCAAATACTAAAAAATGTAAATAGTTTAATAGGTAAATATGTAAATAGTTAAATATGTAAATATAAATGCATGTGACATAGGTGTATGGTTACTTAAATATGTATATAGTTAATTATGCAAATAGTCAAATATGAGGATAGTTATTTAAATAAATAGGTAAATATAGAAATAATTAAATATGTAAACATAAATATATGTAATATGGTTTTATGGCTATTTAATATGCAAATAGTTAAATATGTAAATAGCCTAATATTCAAACAAAAATATATGTGGCATGGCTGCATGGCTACTTGCCAAATGCCGTAATAAAAAAAAAGACGTATTCGCGATGAAATGAAATAAATAAACTGAACTCATTCAAGATATACGAAATATTATTTTCTAATGACTGACAGCTCAAAGCTCTGCAGAATGGACGTCAGTCACATGTAACTGCCTGC
This sequence comes from Vandiemenella viatica, assembly GCA_031002005.1. Lineage (NCBI taxonomy): Eukaryota > Metazoa > Arthropoda > Insecta > Orthoptera > Morabidae > Vandiemenella > Vandiemenella viatica. Next base: position 169,278,893 of record JARYHS010008075.1, read on the forward strand.
TGAGGAGTGAATTAGCTTCCAGACAGAATTGCCAGCTCTGTGTTCGAGATGGACTTCCTCGAAGCTGTATGGCGTGTTTTGTTGTTGGGCGTAATAGCTGTGCTTACACCAGTGCAAAGTATTTTCTCAATCTATGCACATAATAAGAAACTTACGGATGGGATTCCAAAGATACGATTTAAAGAGAAATCCTAGACAGGTGCCAATCATCGTGAGAGTATGAATGAAGGACATCTACACTGTGGAATTGTGCACCTTCAGTACGATCTCCGAGGTAAAAAAACAAATTAAATCGTTGTTTGGCATTGTTGATCGCCAAGTGACTGAGTTTTCAATTCGCCGGGCAATGCGCCTCTAGACCAGGCGACTCCATTAAACAATTCCAACCAACACGTCAAGTAAGCAACAGCTCGCCAAGAATAATAGTGAATTATTAGTTAGGCCGGTTACACACAGGGCGGTTTCGTCCGTTCCGGAAATTTCTCCGTCGCCGCCCTTCAGGTAGTGGCGCAAGGGATCAAATGGGAGCTTACAGTGTGTAAGGACGGAGGGGAAAACCCACGGTAGCGCTGCCGTCGACGGCAGGTATACGACCGCGCGCTGCCACTACATTCGGCGGTTGTTTGACCGCCCCAGTCCAGACAGTGGCCCATGTGGCCAGATGGGCGCTTGCACACTCGGTGGATTTCAACCGCTTGTGCGTTTTCAGACTGTGTAAAGTTATCATTTTTTGAATTAGAGCAGTTTTAAGAGACAAAACAGTGGTTTCTTTAAAAGATCGGGACGCTGCCAGGAACGCTTGGAAAGAAGTGTGTCTTGAAAGTGGAATGATTTTGACGAAATGGAAAATTAGGAAAAATGCCTTTGGATAGTAAACTATTGATCACGCATTTACATAAATTTTTACCACTTCAACTAGAACTTGAATAATATTGAATCACATTTTATAGAAAGATTTTGGTTTTTAATAGTATATAACTGTGTCCTTACATCTTAGACATTTGCCAAGGAACACATTCAACCTTCAAAATTCTGTCGCTCGATATTTTGAGACCTTTTTTCTTTTCTTTTTTTAACACAGCATTGACGAATACAGTGAGACAAGCTGTTCAGAAAAATTCGGCATCATCTTCACCATTTACTTTAGATTTTTTTTTTTTTTTTTTTTTTTTTTTTTTTTTTTTTTTTTTTTGTAAAGAAATAATTTTAAAAACACTCAACATATTACAACTTAAGCAAAAATGTTTAACTAGTCGATTGTGCTTGTAAGAATAAAAGCAATGTAGAGTAAACTCAACAGTGATGAGTCGATTACACAGTGAAGTATTTGTATTAGTTACAAATAAATGTATTAGCCATTATATGGCATAGTGTATTTTTCAAACTTTTCTTGTACACCTGTTCGTATTCACCTAAAGGAGTTTTCACCCTAATTAACATAAAATAAATATGGGCGATTGGAATGTTTATCTATAGTAGTTCCATGAGAAATCTGCTTACTTCAAGGTGATTGCCAGCATTTCCACACGTTAAATGCCATTCATCAACTGGGTATTTCTCCTTTGAATGCCGTACTTTAGTTTCACAAGCAATTGTCGAAATAAAAATCCCAAAATAACTGAAAAACTTGGTGTCGTCGTTCCTCAAATATTCTGTACTCCTTTGGTTTTACCTTTTCCTATTTCTATGTCGACTGAACCGTCAAAATAACAATTTCAAAACCTAACTACGCAGTAATAAACGCTAAATTAACAAAATTAAATTCTAATTTCACAAAATGAAACTCAAGTCATCAAAAGCAAGGTACTGACGCCCGACCACGTCATCTTTTACCAGCTCTTCATAGCAGCGGAGGTCTTACCGCTGAAATAGCAGCGGACGTTCTACCGCTGAAATAGCAGCGGACGTTCTACCGCTGAATGTGTAAACACCTCAAATTCCGTAGGCGGCAGCGGTTAAGTTTCCGCTACGGGAAAAACCGCCCAGTGTGTAACCGGCCTTACAATAAGTCTAAAACGTTATGAATTTAACAGTTGTGTTGTGGGGATGTAACTGAGCTCCGCTTCCGCAAGTGCAGAACTTTCGCGTGAAATCCTACCACCCCTTTCGCTTCCGCAATTTTTAATGCGGATGTATAACGTAGGTTTTGTTTACCTTGTACTTTTTACTATTCTTTTCTCTCTATACGAGATTCGGCCAATCGTTACTTAGCTAACAACAACGTAGTTGATTTTTTCTTAGAACCATGCAATAATAGCAACAACAAATTGAACGGTGTTATTATGTAAGTGATGAATTTACGACTTTGAACTTGCATGTAAAGTAATGCGGTTTATTAACGGTTCAATCCGTCTAGAACTACCATAGGATGCGCTCACTAATTCATGCAACAAAATGTTCCAAGCAATCCTTTCCACTCGTAATTTCTGGCGAAACACCAGTGTCCTTATCGCACACTCGCAGGATGTTTCCTCCGATCATGATCCATCGGCAAAGCTTGTTGGACGGCAAGGACCCGTGTTGGTTGTATAGGAGTCCAACAACGTCCAACACGTCCTACATGTTGTCCTGTAACCGATTTCACGGCCCAACAAGAGTCTTTTACTGAAAAATCGGATCATCGTTGGTCCCACATATTGGACTTTGAATTGACCGCTATAGCAGCGGAAAGGCGGGTGGGAGATGCGGAGATGAGCTGTGGCGAGGTCTTGTACTTGACGCTTGAATTAGGCGAGCCGCGAACTTCACAAATTTAAAAAACAAAAAAACAGAGATTATTTTTTTGACGCGTGCATAGTTATGTAAATAATTTAATGCAGTTGTTAAATCATTCCATGTTTTTTGTTGTTGAAAGATAAGGCAAAAAATAAAACAATATGACAGTATTATATGAAAATAGACTTCACTTATTAAAAAAAGTGGAATTAAGAATATAAAATATATAGTTATTTCGATTTTATGTTTATTTTCGATTAAATATTAAAATTGAAATAATTATTTCTTTTTTTCACCTGCGTATATCCGCTTTCGCAAAACTTCCGTGGATGTCAAATACTGAATATCCGCATCTGCATACGCTAAGATGACTTCCGTTACAACTCTATTGTGCAGTTAATGATTGGATTTACTTTCTCGCAGGCATGTTTGAGTGTCCACAGCTTATCATTGACGAGCCAACATGATCTAATTAAAAGAGATAAAACCATTCAGACGAAAAATTTTGTTTGCTTCTAACGTGAAGAAGATTGCTTTGTGCCATTTTTCTTTAAAAAATTGTAGTGGATTACTCACAATGATTCGCATATTATAGGGAGCTATACCGCGAGTTAGCGTATGCGAATTCTGAAGCGATAAAACTGCGAAGGTGAAGGTGGGCTTCCTCCTTCTTCTTTGGGGTGTGCATTTGCCTTTCCCCCCCTTTCTCCGAGTGCTAGGGTATCACCGCCACACGGCCCACTTCCAGGCGGAGTGGGACCCCCTGGCGTGAGTGTTAGGGTTGTGCCATCCCCAGCAACCCAGCGGTGTTAACACGGGGTGAGCATATCACTCCTGAACCCATGGCTTCATCGTCAATGCAGCAGCTCAACAGCGAAATGGACACGGGCCTAGACCAGCATTTCAATGCGGATTCTATCGCAGAATCCATTGTGGACTATTATAGCGAATCTACTTCAGATGATCGTGGAGCAGGACCAGTCTATCACATCAAGAAAAAGAACTGCAATGACAAACGACAAGGAGGGGCGGACAAAGAAGAGAGCCACTTCCATCTCCTGTAAGGCTGTGAAGAACACCTACATGAAGACTGCACGGACAAAATGAGTCGCTGATGCGGATGCCTTTGCTGAACCGCGACGCAACGCTCCCGCTGCAAGACTGAGCACTACTACTTCTGCAGTTCCAACCGGCAACCGATTTGCCTCGGAGGAACAACCAGAATGCAGTGGCGGCAAAACTTACAGGCCTGCACCACTGATAATGAACTACAATGACAGCAACATGAAACTGTATCAACAGTTGAAGACCCTATGTGGTGATGGGTTCTCAGTCAAAACGGCAAGATCTGTACAAGATTCAGACAAAGACAGCGGCTGAACATAATGCGGTCACAGGATACGCGGTCACAGGATATGAATCCTTGAACCAGATCTCCTTCTACACTTTTCCTCAGCGGAGGAAAAGTTCCTGAAAGTTGTCATCAGGGGGATGCCCTTCAGCATCTCACCAGAAGAAGTAAAAGAGGAACTAGCAGAACGAGGCTATGCCGCAAGAACTGTGGTAAGGCTCCGTTCCCCCAAGACCAACCAAGAGGTTTCGCTGGTCCTGGTTGTTCTTACCGACTCTGCGGGAAACCGGGGTATTTTCAAAATGACTGCACTCTGTGCCCTCAGAGTCACAGTTGAGAAGCTGCGTAGCAAGAGGGGTCCTCCCTAATGTTTTAATTGTCAGGGAGTAGGGCATGTCGCCAGGCACTGCTCAAAGCCTGCCAAATGTGTGAAGTGTTTGGGTAACATTCCTCGAAAGACTGTGGTATTAAGGAAGATGAGACTCCACCTAAGTGCGTGAATTGTGGCAGGCAGCAAGTAGCAAGCTACAGGAAATGTTCTGCCATTGGCAGATTCAAGGAAAGGTAAAAAGCCAAAAACTCCCTGTACCTCGCCGCCATTAGGAAACAACAGAAGCAAAAGATGAAGCAAGACAAAGCATCAAATGCCAGCCAAACTAATAAGGACTCAACGAGTGCCACCTATGCGGAAGCGGCCACCAATCCGCAGACTGAAATAGACTAATTAAATTCAGGTAATAACCTATCAACCGACCATGACAGGAGGGAAACAGATGCGCGTGGAAAGCGACCACCAGACCTTACAAGAAAGGGCTCAGCAAACAACCACCCACATAACACAGAAAGTCAGCAGAATGACAATTCAATGCTTAGAATGGTACAATCACTATTGCAAGCAGTCATCACTACGATTCAAGACATTCCGTGGCAAATTACTGCTGCAGTTCAGTCAGCTCTCGAAGCTGTCCGCAAAGATACAACAATCCCGCACGAAGGCCAGAATTGAAGATATTTCAATCTGCTCGTGGAATTCCAACGGCCTGTTGCCCCAGTTGGGAGAGTTTAGAGACCTTCTAAGAGAGGAGGGCATTGACGCCTGCCTAGTCAATGAGACCCACCTGAAGCCTGACATTAAAGCAGCTGTACCGAATTACGCATGTTACAGGAACGACCGTCTGACAGCAGGGGGTGGCACGGCCATCTATGTAAGGAACTCCATCTACATCTACATCTACATATATACTCTGTAATTCACAAAATTGTGGGTGGCAGAGGGTGCTCAGCACCAAAGCTAATCTCTTTGCTGTGCATTCCAATCGCTAATGGTACGAGGGAAAAAAGAATTCATATAAGAATCAGTCCGGCACCTTATTTCTCTAATTTTATCTTTCCTGTCCTTCCGACTCAAATAGGTTGGTGGAAGAAGTATTTCACTACACTCATGAGTGAAAGTTGGAGAACGCATGTTTTCCAATAAGTTTAAACGAAACGTGTGTCGTCTATCTACCAGAGACTCCCAACCTAATCTACTAATCAGTTCTGTGACGCTTTCATAAGGACTGTAGCAAGCGGTCACGAATCGAGCGGCTCTTCTCTGTACTTTCTCTATACTTTCGATCAATCCCTTACGAAACGGGTCCCAAATGGCACAACAATAATCCAAATGTGGACGCACAAGAGATTTGTACGCTATCTCCTTTGTTTGTTCATTACAATTTTTCAAGATTCTACCTATGAATCGCAGCCTAGAATTTGCTCTACCTACTAAAGAATTAATGTGTATGTCCCATTTCATGTTCCTTTGTACTGTTACTCCCAAATATTTAATAGAATCGACCATATCAATAACTGTATTGTTTAACTCGTATTTCTGAACAATCGGATTCTTTTTTTTAGTTATGCTCATTGTCTTGCACTTTTTACAGTTTAGAGTAAGTTGCCACTCAGCGCACCAAGCCAAAATAACATCCAGATCGCGCTGAATTTCTAAGCAATCGGCCAAAGTTCTTACTTCCCTATAAATAACCGCATCATCAGCAAACAATCTAAAAAGGATTTTCACTTTGTCTCCGAGATCGTTTATAAAAATTAAGAAAAGAAGTGGTCCTATTACACTTCCTTGAGGTACACCCGATGTAACATCTAGATTAGAAGAACTTTCTCCTTCAACGACAACATACTGCGACCGACCAGTTAGAAAATCCTTTATCCATTCACAAAGCTGATCCGATATACTGTACGCTCGAAGCTTCGCTAAAAGGCGGTTGTGTGGCACAGAGTCAAAGGCTTTCTGGAAATCTAAAAAAATTGCATCTACTTGTGAACCTGTATCGATAACTTTCATTACGTCGTGTATAAATAGGGCCAGCTGTGTTTCACATGATCTTTTCTTCCGAAATCCATGTTGATTTGTTGTAAGCAAATTATTATCATCTAGAAAATTCATAATGTTCGAGCATATAATATGCTCCATAACTCTACTACAAACAGATGTTATAGATATGGGACGATAGTTCCCAGGATCACTTCGATCACCTTTTTTTGAAAATCGGAGTTACTTTCGCGATTTTCCAGTCTGAAGGTACTTTTCGCTCTTCTAATGATTTACTGAATATATCAGACAGAAATGGCCCGATTTCTGCCGCATACTCTGAAAATACTCTTACTGGAATTCCATCCGGGCCCGGTGCTTTCCCCCACTTCAGGAGCTCTAATTGCTTAACGATACCTGCAGTATCTATTCGTAATGATTCCATCACCGACTCGCCACGGCGTGGGAAAACGGGAATACTATTCTTATGTTCATTTGTAAATGAATTTTTGAATACAGTATTTAGTACGTTAGCTTTATCGCGGCTTTCATTAACCTCGGAACCTTCACGAATTAGTGCTGGAATATTGCTGTTGGTACAATTAACTTTTCGTACATACGACCAAAATTTCTTTGGGTTTTCTGTGAGACTCTTAGAGAGAGAGTTGGAGTGAAAATCGTTAAAGGCCTCGCGCATTACATTCTTAATACGTCCTCTTAAATCAGCTAAGGTTTCTAAATCGCTGCGACACCCCTTCCTTCTTGAGCGTGCGTGTATTTTCCTTTGTTTTTTGAGTAATCTTTTGACTTCGCATGTGTACCACGGTGGATCATCCTCTCCCTTTATTGTCCGCTTTGGTATATGTATTTCCATTCCTTCCCTGACTATATGTATAAAACGATGCCACATCTCTTCAACGGTGTCCTTTGTTGACTTGAAGTTATGGTATTTATTCCTCAGGTAGGTTCTAAAACACTCCTTTGAGGCCTTACTGAATCTGTATACAATCCGCCCTTTTTTCCTTTTTCGCTCGGTCATTAATTTGATAGTCGCAATTACCGCTTTGTGATCGCTTATTCCTGTGGTCGTTGAAATGTCGGTGAATAATTCTGTCCTGTTGGTAACCAGGAAGTCTAAAATGTTTTTGCTACCGTTATGACACCGCGTAGGTTCATTATCTAGCTGCTCGAGATGATTATCTGACAACAAATCGAGAATTACTTCAGAAGCTGCCTTATCCCTGCTACCTGTGATGTGAACGTAATTACGCCAGTCAATATAAGGCAGATTGAAGTCGCCTCCTAGAATCATAGCATGATCTTTAAAACGGCTAGCTATACTATTTACATTATTTCTTAACTCCTCGACGATAGCTATATCCGAATCAGGTGGACGGTAGAAGGCACCTATGATGAGTTTTGACCCAGCAACGTTGAATTTAATCCATATGATTTCACAGTTCGTATCGACGTCTCTTTCATTACATGGGAGAAATTTACTCACAGCTATAAATACCCCACCTCCATGAGAATGTAATCTGTCTTTAAAAAAAAACGTTCATGCTATCTTTAAAAGTTTCGGCGGAACTTATTTCCGGTTTCAACCAACTTTCTGTACCGATAACGATATCCGCTTCTGTACTACAAATAACGCTTTCAAGTTCCGGCTGTTTGTTACAAATGCTTCTACAGTTAATTACGAGAACTTTTAACTGACTAGATTCTTTTACGTTGCTCCTACATTCCGGTGTTGTATCTCATTGGGTTGCCCGTAACTGAATTTCGTGTTTCGGGTCTTCCTCCCTCAGCCTAAAAAACCACCCAGTGCATTCCACACGGCCCCTGCCACCCGTGTAGCCGATTCACGTGTGTAGTGCACACCTGACCTATTAAGGGGAACCCTACAAGACTCGACCCTATGGCGAAGATCGAGACATCAGACATTACCCGATAGTACTACCAGAGATAGCGAATATAGAAGCAACGGGGAGTGGCTATTGAGACCTCTCGCGACTGACTATTGCTCAGTGCCATCTACAGAGCTCCCAGAATACTCCTAGCCATAGAAGACGTAGCTGCGCTCCTTCAGTTGCAAGACAACATCTTTATGGCAGGGGATTTTTAACGCTAAGCACACGGCTTGGAATTCCAGAGTTACAAACACCAGTGGACGTCGGCTCCTGCGCATAAGTGAAGCTGAGGATGCAGTGGTGTGGGGACCAACCGAACCCACCATCTACAACCATGGCTTGCCAAATGTACTGGACATAGCCATTACAAAAGACTCCACTACAACATGGGTGTAACAACCAAAACCGCGCTGTCCTCTGACCATGTCCCGGTCATATTCTACTTGGCTACAAACATCTTGGCAAAAGGGGAGCGACGACATTACAGCCTGAGACGTACTGACTGGGAAAAATTTAAGGAACATCTTGCCAGACTTATCCAAGAGGCCCCAACACCGACAACTACAGGTCCGGATGTCGCCGTGGCTGAACTAGCCACGTGGATTGACGAGGCTGTTGAAGTAGCTACACCTGCTTCCAGAACGCCACCAGCCATCTCCAGTCAACTTCCACCTGACATCAAGGAGCAATCGCCCTCAAGAACAGAGCTACAAGAGAGTGGCAGGTTACTAGGGACCCCACAGTGAAAAGAGCAATAAACAGGATGCGGCGTGAAATAAAAGCAGCCCTTGAATAACACCGCAAACGAGAATCGTCCTCCAGGGTCGCGATCCTCGACACAGAAGACGGTTCTGCGTGGAAGGCAACTAAGGATCTAATTCGCAGAAAAGAGAGGATCCCGCCGCTGGTGATAGGGGATCAAGTAGTCCGTGAGCCTGTTTCAAAAGCAGACGCGCTAGCAGATGTCTTCGAAGCCAACTTTCGGCCCAACGAAGTACCCAAAGATGCTGAACACATCGGATTTGTAGAAGACCAACTACAGCGATTTCTAGTAGCTGAACAACAGGCAGACGAAGTAATAAAAGAATTTACTGAAGAAGAAGCCCTAACATCACTATCACACGTCAACCCCAAGAAAGCCGCTGGCCTCGATGGGATTGGAGGTACAATACTGAGACATATGCCTCCTGCTGATGTAACCTTCATTAGTGTGGCCTTCAACTAAATTATGAGGAGAGGCCAATTCCCACAAGTGTGGAAACACGCTGAGTTAGTACCGGTCTCTAAATCAGGCAAGGACAAGAGGTCCCCGAGATCTTATAGACCTATTACCCTACTGCCGACAATATCAAAGATCTTTGAGAGATCATACCTCAAAAGGTTTCGTAGGGTATTAGAGGAGGAACAAATCATGCCTGATGAGCAATTTGGATTTCGAAGGAACCATTCGGTACCAAAGCAACTTCTCAGAGTGGTTGAAACCGTCATGGGAGCCATGGAGAAAAGGGAATACTTTGGTGCGGCGTTCTTTGATGTGTCACGTGCCTTTGACTCAGTCAGGCACGCTGGCCTTCTATACAAGCTGCTGGTACAAGAGGTACCCAAGGCACACGTGAGGCTCCTCAAAAGCTACCTGTCTGGTAGGACCTTCCGTGTGATACTGAATGACGTAGTCTCCTCTGTGAAGACCATCAAAGCTGGAGTGCCACAGGGCTCAGTACTGGGCCCTATTTTATACAACATCTACACCTCGGACCTCCCTAGGACAGAACAAGTTCAGTCTGCCCAATTCGCCGATGACAGTGCTGTCTTCACCAGAAGCATCATAGCCACGGACGTGAGGACCAAGCTTCAGCGGGCGTGCAACAATATAGAACACTGGGCGACCAAATGGCGGCTAGCGTTCAATGCCACAAAGAGCCAAGCTCTTATAGTCAGCAGACGGTCCATCCCACACCTCCATCCCCTCAACCTGTTTGGAGAAAACATTGAGTGGACTCCTACTGCTAAGTACCTAGGCGTCACTATGGACAGGAGGCTGACATCGAAAACACACTTCAGGAATCTCCGTAACAAAGCTATGGGTAGGATGACAGTCCTATACCCCATTCTAAACCCCTTGTCACCGCTTCCACCGCATATTGGGATAAGACTCTACGTTGCCTTGATACGACCAATAATGGATTACGCTGCAGTAGTATGGGGCAGTGCTGCTGACACACACCTCAAACTACTACAATCAGTACAAAACAGAGCCATCAGATATGCTCATAATCTGCCGCGGGAAACACCAACTGACCTTTTGCATGAAATCAGTAGACTACCGCGCCTTAAGGACAGGTTCCACAAATTGGCTGCGAAATTTTACAAAGATTGCAGCGAATCAGGCAACCCACTCATAGCCAGCTTAGGAAACACAGTCCGTTTCAGCAACTTGAGATGGCCTGACAAACTTTTACACGAGCTGTAAGCTCCCATCATGACACACCAGGATAAGACTAATCCACTAACGACAAAACCAATCAGGACAACATAAAATGGAAGGAGATGCATTTATATAAGAACTTCCCCATAACACTGGGACAACGAAACCCAGGTAATATATAGTCGCGTCTGTAGTTGAGTATTGTGCACCAGTCTGTCTGCGTGGTGCTCATACTAGAAATAAGTGTATGAGAGTCATAACTGTCACACTATTTAACAACCCATTATGGCATGATGTTTATGCCTTTAATATCAAGGAAAATGAAGAAAAAGCTGGAAATCTGCACCTGTGAAACACCAAGGTATTGAAGATCTTACGACAGTTCTTCCGGAATTCCATCTGAAAAGAGACCAGTCGGTTAATTCAAACCGCCTATGAACGGACCAGGCCAAATGGTACGCCATGGTCTATAAGTGGGGACTTCAGGATTCTCTTGTCTGTGACTGCGCTGCTCACTCTCAGACCGCGCAGCTCAACATTAAGAACCACTCTATGAGGAGATACGATGGACCATCCCAAGATATTAATCCTTCCCTCTTAGACTGGCTGCAACAACTGCTCATCGATTTGTCAATGTTACCAACGTTCGTTTGCTTTTATACGAGTATATTGTACCAGCTTTTCCCGGCAAGTGTTGAATTGCCTATTTTTCTTTGTAAGTGGGTAAATATATGTAAAGCAGACAAATTTACATATAGAAAATAAGTGAAAGATAATGAACTTTTGTGAATGAACCAAATTAGAAAACGTTTTTTCTAATGTTTTGAGATATAAAATACTTTTTAGTCTTTCCGTCTTCTGCTCGGAGGCTGGACATGAAAGTTTTCATGTTTTTTAAAGTATACATATGCAAAATTTCTTCAAAATCGGATAGAAACTATAGCTTTCAAAAAAGAATACTGACAAAATTTAAGGGTTGGAAAGAAGCAGTAAGGCAGGCTATCTGAAAACCAAACGCATACAGTATATTGCTTTTTGTTTTAAAGTTTGCGTGTGCAGAGTTCCACCGATATTGGATAAAAACTGTGGGTTTGTACAAATAATATTGACAAAAATTAAAACGGCGGAAATGGGGAGAGAGGTTGGGTTTTTGCAATTTTCTCTTTGTTTTAAGGTATGAATGTGTAAAACTCCATCGAAATGGGATAAAAAATGTGAGTTTGTATAAAAATTAAGGCATGTAAATGAGGAGAGTGGCGATTTTATGATTTTATTTTTTCATGGTGATTGGTGACACGGTGTCGAAGTCTTTTAATCTCGGATATATGCAGAAATATATCAACACCTGTTTCTATATATAAGGCTAGCTAGAGCCGACGACTTCCTGTTTATCAACAATTTTGAAGGCTTTTATGTTTTTGCACTGAATCTTAAATATTTGCAGAGCAAAAAGTATCGTCCAAATGAGCAATCAGCTAATGAAAGTCCAGTCAAAATCGGTTCACACACTAAATATGTTGCATATAAATTATAAATAATTATTAGTATATGTTAATAGCTGAAAATTTCTTATTCTAGAACAGTAAAATTCTAGTGCATTCTAGAAGATTCCAATGATTTTTAGAACACTTCGGTTGAAATAAGAATATGCCCTTGGTCGACCAATTTCAACCACAATATGTCCCACGCCTCCACAGCTACCAACATGCAACCACCATAGTACATGATGGGAGACTTGAGTCTACTATCACACACAAACACCAGTGGAGGCTGCAGAGTGAAATAAATATAGGGACACACACGTCTATGTATATATATAGATATATATATCACTTTAATTACTTCGTCATTAAATGTGTAACATGACTGTTGTGATTCTGTCAGTGGAACTGTTCTCCTCCGGAGTGGTGACGTCAGTGCTGCCACTGTGTGGCGGGCTCTGAACCAGAGACCGGTGGGCGGCGGCCGTGTTCCCAGGCCGTCCAGGAAGCGGATGAGTCACGTCTTCCTGAGGCTTTGTGGCGCAGACACATAATGGCCTCCAAATTACGCCGGACGACCCGCTCCGTGCTCGAGGCGGTCTGGCCACTTGCTGACACCTGCCCAGTACCCTTAGGAGCAGGCTCAATGTATCATCAGACACACTGTTTGCTTGAAGCTACATTTTCGCAGTTATTAATTTGGATTAGATCTATATATACTAACTATTCCCCGACTTTATCATCACCGAGATGGGAAGAGGCTGTTTTCGGCCTCCTACCTATCATTCGGGAGGACGAGGGTCAAATCCAGGGCTGCCAGATTGTATAATTGGATACAAAATTTGTATAATTTGGTTAGCTTTTGTATACTGTTTGTATAATAGATTGTCTTGTATAATTGGATACAAAAAATATTTTATCCCAGCATTTTTTAAAAAATGTTTGGCATTTTATTTTATGAGTTGGCAATACTTACTGCGCACGGGTTTACGGTATTACAATAAACAATAAGTGATCGTACCACTGTTACCAATCTAATAATCGATAGTCCCCGGCCAACAATGCCAGTACGTGTTTACATTTTACAAGTGTTAGATCTTCACAGAACGTAAAAGAAAGTGACTCAATGTTATCACAATATTATTCACACAATATTATTCACACAATACACTGGTAAGTGCCTATTACATATAGGGATATTTGTACGATATAGCAAGTAAGAGAAATCCGCAAATTCTCAGATAAATGGATATTGTGTTTTGTGTTTGTTACAGTGGATAAATATGGATAAATTTGTAGTAAAAAGATACCTTACTTCTTCTCACTCATCAGAAGATCAGTCAGCGACTAAAATTAAGAAAAAAAATCAGTACTATCATTCAATGACAAATGGCTTCAAATGAGTAATTTAAAAAATTGGTTATCAAAAACTTCAAATGACCATGGTGATATTGTTCCAAAATGTAAATATTGTAACGTGAAATTGGTGAACCATAAGGCAGTATTAGAAAAGCATGTTTCCAGTAGCAAACATTATCTCTTATAAGTGCTAATAAAACTTTGGGTGAGGTAATTAGCAAACCTGAAACTAATATGATTAAGCGAGCGGAACTTAAACTTGCTGGATTACTTGCTGTAAATAATTTGCCTTTTGTTTTAATGGATACATTAGTTCCATTAGCTGCTAATATTTCCCAGATTCCAAAATTGCTCAAGCGTTAGAAATGGGTAGAACTAAAGCCACTGCAGTAATAACTCAAGTATTAGGAACTGAATTTTCTACTGAATTAATTGAGTCCCTCAAGAAGACAGGCTGCTACTTTTCGCTAATACTAGATGATACAACCGATACATCTTAAAAAAAAAAAACAATGTGCAATTACTGTTATATACTGTGATCACGAATTCAACATCAAAACTGCATTCTGGATATGGTTGAACCGGCCTCTAGTACAGCAGAAAGCTTATTCAATTGTTTAAAAACGCATTGACGACAAAAATATTCCTCTAAGTAACTTTGTTGGTTTTTCTTCTGATACAACCAGCTCAATGCTTGGTGAACATACTTCAGTTTTTTTTCGTCTAAAAAAGGAATTTCCATATACTGTGTGTATCAAATGCTCCTTCCACAGTATTCATCTTGTAGCTTCCAAAACTTCCTTGCATCTGCCAAGATCATTAGAAGATGCATTATGAAACATTGGCTCGCATTTCTCCCGGAGTGGTAAAAGACAAAAACAGTTATTGGAAATGCAAGAATTTTTCAGTGTCAAGATTCATAAAATTTTAAGCCCTGCTACTACTAGATGGCTTTTATTAAAATAATGTGTTGACAGGACTTTGGGACAGTTACCTGCACTCGTTCCATGCTACACTATAGAAGTCTTCGAAGATCCTTCAAAGACAACAGAGGAAATTTTATCTGTGTTAAAAAAAGTTTTAATCATTATTTATTTAGAATTTTTGTCATATATATTGGAGTTGCTTATAAATTCCAATATTCTTTTTCAATCAGACGTGCCTTTATTGCATCGCTTGAAGCCTAAAGTTAAAAAACTATTACAAACAATATACTCACAAAAATGAAATTTGAATTCAGCAAGAAAGATGCGTTTACTGTTAATCATCAACACCCAAACAATTACTTGCCTCTTGAGAAACTTTATATTGGAGTAAAAACTAATGAATCAATTTAAACATTTTTAGAGAAACATCTAGAAGCTTCTGCTAAATCTGAAACAGACAATGTTTAAAAAAAAACATGTATGAAGTTTTATATTGAAGTGGCTACTCAAATTAAAACCAGATTCGATTTTGCAGATCCAATTTTTCAATTTATAAGCATTGTTGATCCACCTTTTGCACAATCTTTTGAAACTAAGCAGCTGAGTGAAGTGATAAAGCGCTTCCAATATGTGGCGAACGTCATCGATAAACAAAAATTGGACATTGAATTGATGGATCATGCTCTTTCAGACCATGAAAGTTTGGAGTTAGATAAAAAAATAAACTTCCAGCATCACAATATTGGAAACAAGTTTTTTCTCTGAAAAATATAAATGGCGAGTGCAAGTATCCAAATTTAAAAATATTGATTACACTTTTGCTTGTTTTACCCTTTTCTAATGCTTCTGTGGAACGCTCATTCAGAAATTTGAGAAAAAAAATTATCGGACTCAAGACAGGAACTGCTTGAAAACAGAAACTGTTGTAGGTTTGATGGCGACTAAAAATGGGATTGAAGGTCAAGGCGGCTGTGTTGCATTTGAGTCTACAAATACTATGTTAGCTAGAAAAGTCCTGCACAACAATAAAAACTAAATTTGTTGCACTGTTAACTGATGAATTGTTGCGTGAAAATAAACAATTTCTGAATAATTAACTGATGTTCATTGGATGTGATTTTTCATAAAATGTAACAATGAGAATGATAATAAATTCTCTGTAATTTATCTCGGAATTATTTGTTTATTTTCATTGTTAACTTAAACATAATACTATTATATAAATCCGTATATGTGATATAAATTTTGCATATCCAGGGAAAACAAACTGTATTTTATTTGCTTTTTCATATTCATATTTTACCGCCAAAGTATTTTTTTCTTGCGGCTAGACTGATCCCCTGAAATTTTGATAATCAATACAAATAAATAAATTATTAAGTTTTATTCCTAATCAAGGTAAGTCGAAAATTAGTAATTTTTTGTCAGTCACTGTATCGCAACAATTTAGGGGAGGGGGGGGGGTGTAGAGCAAAAAAAAAAAAAAAAAAAAAAAAAAAAAAAAAAAAAAAAAAAACCGTCGCCATACGGAGTCCCTTAGCCACCGGGTTGGTTTGTATAATTGGATTGGATTTTGTATAATTTCAAGGAGCCGTCGGTGTAAAATGAGTTGGCTCGACTGGCAGCGCTAGTCAAATCTCGTTCGGCCATCCTGGTTGAGGTTTTCCGTGGTTTTCCGTGGTTTTCCTCAACCACTCTAGGCGAATGCTGGGATGGTTCCCTACAAGGCCACGGCCGACCTTCCATCCCCTTCCCTTCCCTCTTCGTGACTCTCCAGCAGCCCGCCTCCCAGCCTTCAGATGGGAGGAATGAAATGTAAAAAAAAAAAAAAAAAAAAAAAAAAAAGACTTTATCATAATTTGCCCACACTTTTTTCCAGATTACGTAACCAACCTTTTTCTCCGCAAAGTACCACTTGAGGCGATAATATCCTGGCAGCTACCTTCAACAAAACTCTAAGACTACAACAATACCCTCGAAACTTGAAACACGCAGAAGTAGTCGGTATACATAATAGCGGGAAAGATCCACTCTTCCCTCAACACTACCGGCCTATTAGCCTTATTCCAGCTATTAGTAAGGTGTTCGAAAGACTGCTACTCAAACAACTGTACACCCACATAGAAGCAAACAGTATCATCCCAGACCACCAGTTAGGATTCAGAAAATGCCACTCCACCATTCAGCAGTTCATGAGACTCGTCGAGAAAGCTACCAGAGCCTTTAATTTCAAGGAATACTGTGGGTTGGTGCTACTTGACATCTCCAGAACATTTGACTCGGTATGGTACTCGGGACTCCTGCTCAAGCTCTATGAGCAGGAGTTCCCAGGCCCGTATGTGAAATTTATTAGGAGCTACCTCACCGGCCGCACATTTAGTGTCTGTGTCAACAATGCTTTCTCAACTAGAAGACGGATCCGGGCCGGTGTCCCCCAAGGGTCGTTTCTCGGACCAGTACTATACACACTATACACTGCCGTCGTGCCAAATAACCCCGGTGTAGAGATTGCGACCTTCGCAGATGACACCGCATACTTCTCTCTCAGCAGAAGCAGAGCTATTGTAATTCGACGCCTCGAGGAAGTCTTACAGAAATTCTGGCTTGGGCTAGGAAGTGGAGAATAGAAATAAATCCTGATAAAACGCAACCCATTATGCTTACGCGAAGATGCGACCCAGCGCTACCGGTGATACCGCATCCTCTACTACACCTCAATGGCAAGGACATCCCCTGGTCGACAACTGTTCGCTATCTAGGGGTCACACTAGATAGGAGACTAACGTGGCACGCCCACATAGAGGAAGTTAGATGCCGAGCGAGTGCGAGACTACAACAACTCTACCCACTCATCAATTTTAATAGTCGACTACTTCCAACTATTGGAATCAAAATCTAGACTACCCTTATCAGACCAATCATGGAATATGTATGTTCCGTTTGGGCATCCGCCGTAAATCATAAAATACAAAAGCTACAAGTCGTTCAAAACCGGCATTGAAGAGAGACCTACACTTGCCACGTCAATTCCCGACCTAGATCCTACACGAGGCTACTGCACTGCCTATGCTGCTGGATAGATTCAGGCTGTTAGAAAAATCATTCTACAAAAGCTAGCAGAAGTCTAAAAATCAAATGGTCAAAAATATTGGCCAGTATGATATTTCAGTGAACCGACATAAAAGACCATTGAGCTTCATTTTTTTTTTTTTTTTTTTTTTACTGCTTTAGCTCTCTCAACAGCGAGGTCTTTAGAGACGGGAAAGGATGGGGGCAAGGAATGGGAAGGAATTCGGTCATGGCCTTTTTAAGGAAGCATCCCGGCATTTGCCTGGAGTGATTTGGGAAACCATGGTTGAGCTTAATAAACTAATGCACAAACACAAAGGCAAACCAACTCAGAAGAATTGACCAACCTTGTTAATAGGAGAAAATATCCTAGGATAACAACAAATCCCATCTCCCATAAACCACTGCCTTTTGAAGAAATGGCAGAGAATGGTGGCTGTGTGTGTAGATAACAAATGACATCTAATTCGTTATAGCATGATACCTCGAGGCCACGTGATAGTAGGACTGATGGTTATAGGTACAATATTGTAATACTTGAGGGTTATATAACAAATAAATTATATATATGTCATTAGTCTGTTGCCTGGTTTGATGAAATCCTCCATACCTTCCTATCTTGCTCTAACCTCTACATCTCAACATATCCCTTACAACCCGCGTCCTCAATTCATATATTCTAGTCTCTGTCTTCCTCTGCAATTCTTACATCCGACTGTTCCCTCCACTAATGAATTATCTAATCCCGCATGACTTAAAATATGACCCACAATCTTGTTTCCTCTTTCTGTCAGACTGTTTCACAAACTTCTTTCCTCGCCCACCAAAACACCTTTATTTCGTACTTTATCTACCCACTTGATTTTCAGCGTACCACATGGAATGCTTCAATTTTCCTTCCCTGCGATAAAAAGCTGTGTGCACACACAGTGTTTCAAACAGTCCTGGATCAATATTTGAAACTAAAAGATTTCTCTTTTTAATGAAAGCTCTTTTTGCTAGTGCTATTCTGCTTCTAACAACATTCCTGCTTCGGCCATCGGTTATAATTTTACTTCTTAAGCTGCAAAATTCACTAATTTCTCGTATCGCATTCGGCCCTATTTTTATATTTAATCTAATGTTATTGGTATAATTTCTGCTACATTTTATAACTTTTTTTTTGTTTATATTTAATCCAAAATCCTCCTAAAGTATTTTGTTCATGCCATTCAGTAACTTTTCAATTTCCTCAGCGTGTACTTATATCAAGACAATGTAACAGCAAATTGT
Source organism: Vandiemenella viatica (assembly GCA_031002005.1). NCBI lineage: Eukaryota > Metazoa > Arthropoda > Insecta > Orthoptera > Morabidae > Vandiemenella > Vandiemenella viatica. The sequence goes on from JARYHS010008075.1 coordinate 169,297,712, forward strand.
AACATGCTTACTTTTTTCTCCTTGAACACTTATGCCACATTTTCTTTCACTTCATTTATTGTTTAACAGTTGAATATTAATGATGATAACAGATAAAGTTAAATTAAAATTATGATTTGCCGTTCGTCTCAATGCATAATTTTTATTATTATTATTATATTTTGATCACCAGTCCATGAAAACGTTACCTCCCATTTGTTAATACTTGTCGTAAAACCTTCTTTGAAGAACACATTCTTTGTATAACCTTCTCCTAGGGAACTATAGCACTACGCATCTTTTGTGTCGTTTACTATCGTTGACCGCGTCTTCAACAATTTATAACTTTGCTCTTTTAGCTTTTTATATGTCCCTTACTAACTTCCTGCCGGGCCGAGAAACATTCTTTCCCATATTTCAGATATAAATGGTTTTAAGTACAGTTTCGTGGTTACAATTACAACATTGTTGAGCTCTCCTCCATTTTGCATTCTCTGAAATAAAATTCATACTCTACCTTGCTTTATTTCTTGTTACCTTTACTTCACAAGTACCAGTAGTTATATGGCAACACGTAGACTGCAGTCCTCTGAAGAAGGCCACAGCACGATGGCCGAAACGTTAGGTTTTAACAAATCGACGCGGCTCCACCCGGAGATCCAAGATAAGGCTACACTTTCCATGTTCAACTTCAACACACTCTTATACCATAGCTTCTCAAACATTAGAAATCACTCATCCTAACTGTCACATGCAGGTCACTTTTGTAGCTTGATTATAAATGGTTCCGCAACATCAATCGGTCTTATTCGTGCCTCTATCTCTCCATTTCTAATAATTATGTAAATTTTTTTCACCTTGGCTACGGCTCTGCTGCCCTTGGTTTATTCTTTATTGCCTGCGACGCATCCAAAAATGCCATTAAAGTATGATTTCCACTAATTATTATGTACAAAATTAAAAAATTTCTATATTGATATACATTTGCAACACCGTATCTGGTGGTAAGCATCTGACTTCGAATCCCGGTTCGGGCTTCCAGGTTTGGGTTTTCGATGGTTTCCTCAGTTCATACCACGAGAGTGCTGGGATGGTTCCTTTAAAAGGCCGAGGCTGTATTCCTTCCAGTTCCTTACCCATAGTCTTACCCCACCTGTAAATACATCGATGTACGAGGCGTAAAGCTACCAGCATAAAATAAAATAAAGAAATAAATTAACAGTTATAGGTTTTTTTAAAATTTTTTCTAACTGCTTAACGTTTCTTAACAGCGAGGTCTTTAGAGGCGGGAAAGGATGGGGGGGGGGCAAGGAATGGGAAGGAATTCGGCCATGGCCTTTTGAAGGAAGCATCCCGGCATTTGCCTGGAGTGATTTGGGAAACCATGAAAAACCCAAAACTGGATGCCCGGACGGGCCAGAACTCTAACCGTTACACCACCACGATTGGTAAATAGTTATGGGCTGACGTGATGTAGGTCTGCGACCGCTAAATGTGGAATTAAAAAAACTGGCTCTTATTTGTCAGAATTGGTATGTAGTTTTCAACTGGATCAGTAATTGTTATTTTTTAAACAAGCTACCTTTCTTCAACAGTTTCTATAAAATTGTATTTGTTCATTATTATTTGAATTTATCTGGTATTTTATTTAGTCAATCCTTCTTTTTTTTCATGTCACTTATTAAGTCACTAGCTATTTCACTATTATCTTTCATTATGGCTTTTCCACTTGTAAATTCTGTTGTTCTTTAAAGTACGAGCTATCAGGTGATTCATACGCAGTGAACCTTCGGCTTACATTTATTCTTAATGAGGTGCAAGAGTAATATTACAAGTTAACAAGCTCTCTCTCTTCTCCGTTGACCATAAAAAGTAGGTCCCATTAATCAGGGTTGGGATGGGTACATAAGACAGTGTGTACAGACTGATAGAAATTCTATCTCAAGGCTGGTGAGGCGACACTCAGTTATTAACTGCCTACACTAGTTCTTAGTTGGCAGACAGTTTGAATAGGATCTGCCCTCAGGACCTGTTAATCATGATGGAATATCCGAAAATGACGAGGAACTGTTTTCTTTACACTTGAAAAGGAAGGTCACAATTTTTTTCAGTGTTCAGAAGATTATGTATGCGTGGAACAAACGCATCTTCGCCCTTAGCAGATCCACTAATCAAGTAGAGCACTTTTGTTGTTGTTGTTTTTGTGGCTTTAAGGCGCGTTGACAACGAGGTCATTAGCGCCCTAACAATTACCAGCTAATACTGTGGTTATAAATTATACTAAAAATACTGTCTGCATGGTCGACTGTAAAGGGGTCGACCATACAGAGAGCAAATAAAATAAATCACAAAAATAAGATGTAGCATTAAGGAGGCCACCAGACCTAAGACCGTTGGACACCTGGGTGGCTGTAAAGGGGCCAACCAGGTTAACAGAAGACTTACAAACACTGAATGTCTCGCTGGCTGTAAAATGGTCAGCGCGACAGGAATTATAACAATATAAAAAAATTAAAACAATGCACAAGGATGGTTGGCTGTTAAGGCGCCTCCCATCCATTTTAAAATTGGTCCGACTTGCCTAAACAGAGCACTTTTAAGGAGAAAAATGAGTTTTTATGGTCTCAGATGATGACCACGGAATATGATCTAATCTGTGTCTTAAATTTGATCATTGTTGCACCTCGTAAGGTAGAATTAAACGAAAAAGTCATTGAATACAATCTATTTGGTAAATGTGAGTTTTTAGGGTCCTAGTTCATGACCACATGGCTTGATCTGGCTGAAATACAAAGTGGACTTGTTTTAAAACACAAGGATTGGCTGTGCAAAATTTTTACAATTTCTACTGATTTTGAAGGGTCTTGTTTCTGAGAGAGACATAATCTTTCTTGCTATAAATACGTTGAGCATGAACTAACAACCTGACAAACATAAATATAATTCAGTCGCCACTTCTGCTAAAGATACTATTTCTGAACTACCGAGATTTAAAAGTTCTACTCTACAGATGCAATATATCCAGTAACTGTAGGGACATTATGACATACAAAGTCTTACCAGAATCAGGACATCAAAATTTTCCATCCGGAAGGAGGAGGCCAGCCAAATATGTGTTTTCCTAGGTTCCTCCAAATCACTGCAGACGAATGAACGCATCGTTCCTTCAAAAATAGTACGGTAGAATTCCCTCCCGTTCCTTTCCCGCCTCTTATGACATCAACGTTAACGAGAGTTAAATCAATAGTAAAATATAATTTCTGATAGGTGCAATCCTTCATATAGCGTGATAGTTATCTCGTTTATTGCTCTTTCTTGCTGTTCAGTCCTGAGGCGTTCGCCTTGATAAGTATCTCGTTTTATAAATATGAAATGGTTAGTCCAAGAAGATTAACTTTCAACTTTGTTATTTACTTTAAAGACATCAAATTCCAAAAATATTAGGTGCAAATGTTCCAGCGATTGTAACGATCGTAGAATTACTGCTCACAATACTCTGAGTGCTAACATTCTCAAGAACTGAAAACTTGTCTCTGCCGGTCGCTTATATGAACCTCACAGAAAATTCCAGAATTATTCAAAGACTTCCAACAGAAGTTTCTGAAATTCTAACAATACTCAAAGGATCAAAATCACATTAAAAATATAAGAATTGAGACAAAATATTTCACAATCATTATGAAATGCGCTGAAATGAAAATTAAAGATATTTACACACAAAAGTTTCCACTTAAATCAGTTAAAAAACTGTGGTAAATTGTCATCCAAACATCGTTGCCAAACTCAATACTTGGAATTACAAACTTTTAACTAATCTTTCTTGCATAGTACTGTCCTTGAACATATTAAGTAGTATTTATATAGTTTCCTTCCATACAAAGCCCATTTACACAAATTCACAATTAATTGCAAGGAAAACATTGCCAAAACCATGTTCACTCAATCCCCAGCTTGTCACAAATAATTCACAAAATACAGTTTCATTCAAGGTTTGGGCTTGATGGCCGTTATAAGCGACCGCATAGGTCAGATTGTAGAGTGCCTGATTACGAACCGGGTGATCAGTGGTTCGATCCGCGATGAAGCAGTTTTTTTTTTTTCGATGCTGAACGTCCGTAACGGCTCCTTATGGAACCCTTAGCCCTCTATCCATCGAGTACCGTGGAGGAAACTCCGCATGAAGGTAAAGAACGGTTGGAGAGTGCCTATAACCAAGTCACATCCGTTCTATTGACGGAAAGGTTCTAATGGGAATGCGTATCTCTGCCTCTGTGAATCGCGCTGAAGTTAGGTACTCCATAACTTTTACCTTTGTCTTTTAGAGTGTCGACCATTTAATGGTACGAGCAAACTCTCCCCGTACTAATCTTTAAATATCAGCACACGTATTATAATCTGCATCACCAGTTACATACTCTAAACTCTTCTGTTCCAAGAACGAAACAAATCGTCAACTCCGCATGACATGAAATGAGGCCGACCACCGTTTCTTCTCTTTCTGTCAGTCATCACAAGATTTCTTTCCTCTTCCACCACTTCATCTACATATGTATACTCTACGATTTAAAAAATTGTAGCTGGCAGAGGGTGCTTAGCACCAAAGCTAATCTCTTTGTTGTGCATTCCAATCCCTAATGGTACGAGGGAAAACAGAATTCATATAAGAATCAGTGCGGCGCCTTATGTCCGTGATTTTATCTTTGCTGTCATTCCGATTCAAGCAGGTTGGTGGACGAAGTATTTCACTACACTCGTAAGTAGATGTGGGAGTACCCGTGTTTACCAATAAGTTTAAACGAAACGTGCGTCGTCTATCTACCAGAGACTCCCAGCCTAGTCTACTAATCAGTTCTGTGACGCTTTCATAAGGACTGTAGAAAGCGGTCACGAATCGAGCGGCTCTTCTCTGTACTTTCTCTGTACTGTCGATCAACCCCTTACAAAACGGATCCGAAATGGCACAACAGTAGTCCAAATGTGGACGCACTAGAAATTTTTACGCTATCTCCTTTGTTTGTTCATTACAAGTTTTCAAGATTTGACCTAGGAATCGCAGCCTAGAATTAGCTCTACCTACTAACAAATTATTCAGAAACATGTTTATTACGGAATTCAACCATCCACTTCATTTCAACTTACCACTACATTTCAAAAGGATCAATTTCCCCTACTTCTGATGTTTCTAAACTGAAAGCTGAACTCCTGCAACGCGCTGTGCTTCATATAAACAACACTTTCAAACTAAATGGTTTAATTTTTGAGAAGGATGTTTCCACTTGTACGATAACGCTTTTGAAATCATTATTGCTTCCACTATCAGTTGTAATTTTACCAATTATACAAGAAAGCAAAATACCAGAAAAAAAATTAGAATCTGTAATAAAGTAGAAGCTTGTTAACCATATTGGCTGAACGAATAAAAAAAAGTAAGTAAAAAAATACGAATTTACTGTATTTTATTTCATGCTTATTTCGGTATCGCATCTGAATCACATTTTTTGTCTAGACCAATTATTTTCAACCAGTTTGAGGCTGCACATGAAAGTTCAAGCACAAGGTAATATAAATGATTGCGGACAAGATCCATTCGTTGTGAATTTAGATCATCTTCAATTAACATACAACTTGCAGATTTAAAAGCAGACAGATCATTTAAGTTAAAACTTCTTGAATATCATTTCGATTCATTTAGTTTACAATAAGGACTGACTATCCGACTATCTCCACGATGGCACTTAAAGCGTTATTTTCATTTTCAACTACGTAATCGTATTTATTTGGTCTGTGTTTCTCGACGTTGAATGAAATGGAAACATCAAAAACGGAAAGATTCGATGAAGAAATGAGACTTGCATTTCTCCAACCTTCAGCTATCCTATGATTGCCTTTTTTATGTAATACAAAGCTGTATACTCAGGAATAAGATTGCTGAGTCATAGATAATTTATTATTTATGGTTGATGTTAGTTCTTAATGGTGTTACAAATGGCAAACTTACTCTGATATGCAAGAAGTGCAAGGCAATGCGAATAGCTAGCAAAACAGGTGGTAGGAAAAGGTTTCAAAGTTCTGCACTTGTTGGAGAGAGTGATGAGGGGATGTACGAGAGAAGTCAAGGAATTGGGTTACAAAACTTTGGTCAGACCATTGCTCGAATATGGTAGTGTAGTATGGGACCCTCATTTTACGTATCAAATACAGGAGTTGGAGAGGGTGCAAAGAAGGGCTGCTAGATTTGTTTCTGGAAATTATCGCAGAATGCAATCAGTGACGGATATGATAAAGGAGCTGGAATGGGATTCATTGCAAGACAGGAGGAGAATGAGGAGGGTCATGTGAGTGTACAGGGCATATACTGGCGATGAGGCATGGAAAGATATTGCAATAGGTATGAAAAGTAGTGCATGGAAGGGAAAAGATGACCATGACCACAAGCTGGCACTCGATTTCAGGCACAAGGGTGCAGGAAGATTTTCTTTTTTAGGTAAGGGTGTCAGGGATTGGAATGAGTTACCAAGAGAAATGATGAATAATTTACCGAAAACTTTGAAAGAATTTAAAGATAAAATTTGTAAGGTCTTTTTTTTTTCAAGAACTTTAACGCTCTAACAAAGGAGATACGATACAAAACACTCGTGCGTTGTGGAGGTTGGGATCTTTATTGAAGGGAATTGATTGACATGACAGAGAAAGTACAGAGGAGAGCCGGTCCATTCTTGACTGCTTGCTACAGCTCTTACGAAAGTGTCACAGAATTGATATAAAGATTGGGATGGGATTGTCTGGCAAACAGACGACGTCGTTTTAGTTTTATTTTGTTGGCAAATGTGTGAAATTCTTCTTTAATTTACGAGTGCAATGTAACACTTCGTACACCAATCTATTAGGTCGCAATGACAGGAGAGATAAGATTAAGGAAATAAGATACCGTGCAGATGCTTATATGTATTCTTTCTTTCCTCGTGCTATTCGGGATTGGCATGCACAGAATTAGGATTGGTGCTTAGCAACCTCTGCAAACCACAATATTTGTGAATTGCAGAATATGGATGTAGACGTTGTTTAGGAAAAGGTTGTCGACCAATCGTCTAGACCAAGGGTCCCCAAATATTTTATTCAATTGACCCCTTCATAGGATATTTGCCTTCTTACCGACCTCCAGATTAAGTATTTAATTGAAATAATTAAATAATTTTTGGCATTTGTAATGTTAACTAATAAGGGGACCTGCATAACAACTCAGCGAAATAATTTACAATTGCTATATATTACAAAACCCACCCAATAACATTAACAGATAAAGAAAATGTTGCACACATTTTATTATCTCAAAAATAATAACAAAATTATGGATATATTGAATAAATTTCGAATAAAGGTTTGCCAACTAGAACAGATGATTCTAGCACTGTTTTAACTTATCACATAGCGATGGACCCACCTTCCTAAGAAACTCTACAGATGAGCTTCTGCAAACTATCACTTCTTGACAAACATCTTACCTCAGTGTGCAAAAGGAATTGGTTGAAAGTTTCATCGCTTACTTCACATAACTTCGCAAACAGCCGGGAATTGTGAGGATGAGCTTTAAATTTATTTATTTGACCTGATTTTTGTTGGAATATTCGTATTTTTCCCTACACAGTTTAATTGATCCTTTTTAGTCTTAATCAACTCCCGCGAATTAATCGATCCCTGGAGAACTGATATCGACTCTAAATAGTCGCTATAGACCACTTTGGGGACCCCTAGTCTATCTAGACCATAAGAAATCTTTATAACGAAGTTACGATGTGGACATTTCTTCTGGTTTGTTGTGTTAAAGAAAGGTGTAATTGACATTTTTAATTCATGTAGATTCTTGTATTTTACTTCACCAAGTCTGAGCCGATGGCATACGTGCAATAAAACGCTGGCTCAACTATTACAACGGAAGCCGCTGCCACTCAGCAGAAATCGTCGCGCGTGGCAGAATTGCTCGCGTAGCTTAAGTTCAAGTTGGAGCAAACAACTTGTAACTTTTCCCATTCGTATCTGATCTGTGAAAGCGACAAGTTCTGCCTCACATGAACTACCGATCGAGCCGCTGGTACCCGTCAAATTCTAGTTCATCTAACTGTCGTAGAATAATTGCTACGACATAAACCTAGCTTTGCTGACATTACGTCGCGTGAAGTTCGCGGGTGTATTTTTCTTGTGACAGAATTACTAAAATGTTGCGATAAACATCAATTATAGTGACTTCAGTACTTTATTCGACTAGTGTAAAACCCGTATGATTCTCCGTTCCCACTGAAGCCCACAAACAATTTATTTATGTGTCAGACAAATACAGAATAACATTGTGGTGGAAGAAGGGATACGTCGCAAGTCTTAGCAAACCTGGAGAGACTAATTTAGCCAAGTACAGACTATACACAACGGCCATCCGGCAAAACAGTAGTCACAAAGGTATAAGCTTTATTGTAAGAAACTTTCCATATCTCGCAGCGATATGATAGTGCTAACTCGTTGCAGGGAACCTTGTTTCCCCTTTGTTTGTTAAGTCTGAAGCGTGAGCGCACTCGCGAGACGAAGTTAAGAGGTGAGAGTTAATACGAATGCCAAACAGTGCGTTAGTTGTCAGTGACTGTAACACGGTTACAGCCGGCGCGTCCGCTCGTGTTTGACGACGGGGCCAGACAGAAGGCACCAGCAGCCATCAGGTAGCCGGCATAATGGCGAGCAGACAATGGGCCGCAATCTCGAGATTTAATTAAGATAAACAGCGAGCCCCGCCGTCTTGATTACGGGCACCGGACTGTCTGACAGTCTGCAGACGGCGGTGTTTGCAGAGCGGAGCGCGGAGTCGGTGGAACGCTGCATCGCAGGCAGGGTGCAGCGCGGGCTGCGTCACCGCGCTCGGCAGGCGCTCCCCGTCGAGGAGGGCAACTCACTCGATCCGGGATCAGCGAATCCCAATGCTGGAATTCACAGTACAGCAGGCGAATACGACCTTTAGTGACGTGGTTGATCCAGTTTAGGATTCAGTGTACGACTGTGTTAATAGAGATCCGCTACTAAATATATACTATGTAATAATAATGTAGAATACAGAAATTATACAGTGCTGCCATTTCTACGGATTTACCCGTAGATCTACGGATTTTTGTGAAAAGTTAGGATTTTCGGATTTGGTTAAAATATCTACGGATTTTAGAAACTTTTATTATTTGTTAAATTATACAGTGCTGCCATTTCTACAGATTTAGCCGTAGATCTACGAATTTTTATGAAAAGTTAGGATATTCGTTTTTTTTTTTTTTTTTTTTTTTTTTTTTTTTGCTGTTATCAGTCTTTTGACTGGTTTGATGCAAACCACCATCCTTTCCTATATTGTGCTAACCTCTTCATCTCTACATATCCCTTACAACCCACGTCCTCAATTATCTGCTTCATATATTCTAACCTCTGTCTTCCTCTACAGTTCTTACCTCGACGGTTCCCTCCACCAGCAAATTAACCAATCCAGCATGTCTCAAAATATGACCTACCAGCCTGTCTCTTCTTTCTGTAAGCTTCTTCCACAAAATGTACGGATTTTAGAAACTTTTTATTATTTGTTGATTTTTTCTTATATTGGTGTTTTGTAAAACTTTGAGCGTATAGTGTTAATGCATTACAGAATTGTGAATAACTGTGGAATCTTTCCTTGCAACCACTAGTATGTACCAACGATTTAAATAAAAAACTCATATTTTGTTTGGTTATAGGTTTTATAGATCTTAAAAGACTGTAATACAAAACTATCGGCGCACTCTTTATGCACGGTGACACGCTCGTTGGCACGGCTTACAGAGCAGTGCCTTCTGATAATGCCTAACCACTGGTCGGGAGTCAAAAGAGTCTCATTTTTGACACTTACTGTTACAGAAGACATGCCAAATTTAATTTCAACAAAGAGAATGTATGGACACTAAAAAAAATATGGGAAGGCACAGCAGCAACAGAATAGATGAAAGTGACGCTGTATAAAACATGTTCAGCGATATTTTTTACTTTCAATGTTGAATATTATTTTTTTTAATTTTAAAGACCTGGAAATAAAATGTAGGCTATTCTTAATTTTGCCTCTCCGAACCATAATTACTGTTTCAGTGTTTCATTTAGCGAGTCTCCAGGTTTTTGTACTCAATTTACGGAAATTTTAGCGGCCATCTACGGATATTCAAGGCCAAGTGGCTGGCAGCACTGAAATTATACCACAAAAACCATATAAACATTAATGGAAAAAATTAAAATCGTTACCCAGTTCAAACACGTATGAGAAATAATAACAAACAACTCATCTAAGACATAAGCTTGTTGTCTTGGTTGTCCGGGTTAAACCGCGTCAATTTATGTAAAGCTAACGTTTCGGCTATAATTTTGTAATTGCACTCGGTATTATTTATTTGTTTATGTATTTATTTATTTATTTGTCGTACGGGTAAGCAACAAATGTATTACATATAAATTTATACAATACATACAACTACAAGAGCTTTGATAGCACTCACAAATCGATGTCCAGTTGTTGCAGCCATGCTATGAAGGAAGTTGTAGCACTGATTACGTCTTGAGATTGTCCACCGTACTTCCTTAGAGGGCATTCCTTGATTAGGTGCTCCACACTCTGGAAGGGGATCCGCAGTCATAGATAGGAGAATCCTGAAGACCCCACTTATACAGCATGGCGTTGCATTTGGCATGGCGTGCTATTAGGCTGTTTAGTTTAACCTACTGGTCTCTCTTCAGGTGGAATCCTGGAAGTCCTGTTGTAGGATATAATATCTTGATGTTTCACAAATGCAGAGTTCTAATTGTGTCGCCATTTTACCTTGAGATCGAAGTCATATATGTCATGTCATACTGGATTTCAGGATTTAAGACGAGTGGGGAGTACGTCATTTAGGACCTCGTGGACTGGGAGATCCTGTGGATGGTCAGGATGGTGTAATTTTATCCACTCAAGTGCCGTTACGTTTTGTCATCTTACTACTGGAGGTGGTATATTGCCGATGATGTGTAACAGGAGGCTGGGGTGGATTTTAGTGTGCCAGTTGTTACTCTCATACACTCGTTCAGATGAACATCCGATTTTTCTAGCGCGAGCACAGTACTCAGCAACACGGTAAACAATTGTGTGGGTGATTATTCGTAGTGTGAATGCATCATTTTGAAAGGAAAATACTCTATGCAAAGGGAATATAAAATATCTTCATTATTGTTTAGAAGTTGAAGAAAAGCCATTGAAGAAAGCCTACGGTAAAACCAATAAAAACCACGTGGTTCTCCTTATACCATCTAGTATTTATAGTATACCAATCAAAATTTATACTAACCAAAAATAATCGTAACCTCCATACTTGCCAAGATAATTGTTTAAAACATTTAATATTTTTTCGCACTCTTGCAATAAAGGCATCAAATTATTGGAGTCATCTGTATCATTATAAATAAGTCCCAAAAAAATATATTTGTCCTCGAATTATAACCGTTTGTTGTAGATTTGAGAATTTCATCTCCTGCTGCTGACGGATTTAATGCATCTGCTTTTCACACAGCAGAATCGAAACATGATATTCATTTCGTAATAGCCAAACGGGTTGACGGTGAGCTTAAACTGTCTCTCAGTAGAGAAGAACAGATTGCCAAAATCAGGTTTTTTTTAAATTGTCGTATGCCTTTGTTGTCCGGGAGATCCCTTCGGATTGTTCGGCCGGCAAGCGACAGAGTTTTCAATTCGGCATCGCGCTTCTTGTCGTGGTTACCTAACCTAACCCGTCTATCCTAGCGGGTATTAGGACCTCTGTTTAACGTGGAATCTAAACCACGAAAACGTTTTTGCTTACTCCACATTACACAACAATCTGAAGGTTGGTTTAAGAGCCATCGAAAATCCGAGCTGAGTCTGGAATTCGAATCGGGGAACTTCCGATCTCCATAACCTCCGAGCCATTAGACCGCTCACAGAAATCATCAATCGGCATCCTTTTATATGAAATTTGTATGCTTCTGTTTGAGGATCTATCAGAGTGTTGAATGAAATGCTTAGAAGACATCTTCCACCAGTCACATTAACACAAGTGGTTTTTGTTTTTTTTTTAAATAAAAGTTTAAAATTAGGTGGAATCTGCTAAACCAACTCACGTAAATGTTGTAAAATTTCATGAAGATAGCTTCTTATTCATTGCCCTAAACTGCACCCTCAGTGTATTCGAGTTACCCAAAACGGAATTAAATTTCAGTAAATTTCTATCTTCTTCTTTACTCATTTTCATATTATACTTTATTTACTATATATTTATATAATCTTGGTCCCTCTTTAAACATAATGTTTTTACTATTCACAAGTGGATACCTTGTGGTCAAAAGCTGGACAAGTTCGTACTTCAGATAGATCAAGACAATAATCTTTGACCCTAAAAATTCATCTTTGTCATCTCTGGAATCTATGCGATACCTTTCTGGTGTAAATCAACCTCAATGAGTCCTTTCATGTTCATACTGAAAACATAGACCGCATTATGTTACGCAGATGATCCGTATAACATTCGATGTGCCAAAATTATGAGCGGACCACGTCCACATCGAAATGATTAGAGGGAAGATAGGATTTGGGTCAGGAACGGTAAGGAATTCGGCCATGACATTATTAAAGGAATCATCCCTAAATTCGCCTGGAGTAATTTAGGGATCCCATAGAAAAACGACATCTGGATTTGGGATTAGAAATCAGATCATCTTGATTTCCAGTTATCAATAAGGCTCCGTTATACATATATAACAAAATGAAAGAAAACAGGCTGAGGAAACGTTGTTAACTTCCAACTACATGAGTCTCCTTGTAATGTCTTAAACTAATAATGTACTTCGTATAAAAAGAAAGTATAGGAGCTTAGTATGAAACCAAATATTATGCTCTATAGTTTGCGACGAACGCGTTTTATTTTACTTCATAATTCCACACCTATTCAAAAAGTTAATATTCGTAAATATCATCAGGCTAGGAGCAGTTTCTTGAGAACGAAGAAAAGGGAAGCAAATGCATCCCTTGTGCCTCTTCATATTCACATTTTTTCAGGCCTTGGAAGGAAGCTCGATATGAGAAAAAGCGCACGACATTATTTATCGCATTTATGTGCCACGCCTACCTGCCTTGCTTATGAAAATGATATCCGACGCCACCTCGAGCTCCATCTTTTCTTCTCCGGCCGCGCTAGTCAGCCTGTCTGCAAGCAAGATCTCATAACACGTTCCGTTCTCCTGCCTTCAAATCCGAATTAAATTTAAGAAAATCCTCCTCGTGCCTACGGATGTAGGCGCAGGAGGGCTATATCCCGCAAGGATCAGCTTTGTGTCCAGTTTTATTTTCAGTCGCGCTGTTGCCCCCACAATGGACTTCAGAGGAAGCAGATAATTAATGGCACGAGCGGTGCTGGTTTAGGGGACACTCCTAAATTCCTGCTCCAGTTTTTTGAAACGAAACGTGAGGTTGCTTTGTGCGGGAAAGAACCCACACAGAGTGTAAGATTTTAATGCTCTTTTCATTCTGCCACATTTTCAGTAACCATCGCGTAGTTCCAGCATTCTAAGTGTCTTTCGTTTTGTGACGTACAATATTCCAGTTTCATGATGACACAAAAATACATCTTGTATTTTTTTCCGCTTCCTTCTTGAAAGTGATGCTTTCTCAAACACACATCCTTTGGCTGAGGGACATTTCTTAGTAAGTCTTATAGTGCCTCTTATAGTGTCCCTTCAGCTCAAGCTTCCATGAAGCCACCGTCACAGAAATTCAGTTTGCTGCAAAATATAAACAATCTTATAATTATTACTGCCTTTTTTTTTATTAGCTGTTGGCACTCTATCGAGTGGTTTGATGCCATTCTCTATTCTTTCCTATTTTGCGCTAACCTCTTCATCTCAACATACCCCTTACAAACCTACATCTTCAATTATCTGCTTCGCATACTTCAATCTTTGTCTACCTCTACAATTCTTTCCTTCGACTGCTCCCTCCACTAAGAAAATAAGCGAATCCTACACGTCTTAAAATATGACCTACCAGCCATTCCCCTCTTTCTGTAAGACTTCCACAAGCCTCTTTCCTCACCTTTCATTTCCAAAACTCGTTCATTTCATACTTTATCCGTCCACTTAATTTTCAGCACCACTTTTCAGATAGTTCAAGTATCCTTCTTTCTGGTATTCCTAAAGTGAATGCTTCGCTACCATAAAATGCTGTTCGCCACACATAAAAATTTAAAAAGTTCTTTCTGAGTCCTAGATTAATATTTGAAATTAAAAGATTTATCTTTTTCACGAGGGCTCCTTTTGCTAGTGCTATTCTGGTTTCAACGTCATTCCTGCTTTGCCCATCGGTTGTAATTTTACTTACCTAGAAAATAAAGAATCTTGACGGATGCACTAAACACTTTGGCAATTATCTAGACAGTGCGTTTTTAGGGACACAAAATATGTTTTATGGTTATAGTTAATGACAGCGTAATATTTTATGATATGTTTCTTAAGTTGATTATGTTTGGACCACTTAAGGTCAATTTAAACAAAAAATGTATCATAAAAAGCATAAATGTGATCATAAATGAGTTTCTAGAGACAAAAAATCAACTCACTGTTAATCTTTTTAAATGATAATACATTAATAATTATCTGAGATTAAGAAAATTTATTAAGGATAACGGTCGCTATCAGCAAATTCTTATAGTTATATCACAAATTAAGATAAAATTACGAATCTGAATAATTAATTTTTGTTTGCATTTTTACTATGTTATTCAAATCTGGCTTGGAGATGGCAATGTCAAACTTGGAATATGTAGGAAAAGAAATTGTAAAAGATGATAGCAGAGTTATTAACTTTAGATTCCCCGACGGCATTGCACTGTAGACCGGTGTCATTTAAGATCATCTTACTTTGGTAACGTACCTTACCTCTAAGTGTAAAACACGTGGTTTGAACAATAATTTTTCAAAAATAAAGATTAAATGCATAAAAACGCAGTTTTTCTCGGCGTTGAGAATATAACAATTGTTCTCGGGTGACTAGCCGAGTTAAAGGAGTGTTATAATTAGACAATATTTCGGCGATCTAATTCGCTATCGCTATCTTCTGGTGCGCAAGGACAAATCAACAAACTTTTTCTATAAATCTCAAGCATCTACCCAACAGCTAATTCAAAATCTAGGACTTGACATTTATGAAGCAAACTACAACCGACCAATATCGACACTAACTAGAAACTACAATACATAACAAAAACAAATTAAACCGAGAATAACATAAAAACTTAAAAAATAACACTTCAGATATTACAAACTACCCTAAATGTGAAAGACGGCAGAGGACCTAAAGTCCTGGAACTTCAGACAGTTAAATGAGCTCAGGTTCAGACAGATAGGACGACGACGTTGGTTCGAAGGAAAATCAGAAGGCAAAGCCTTGGCCATAAGCTGCTCAGTAATGCATGAGCAACAATTTCTCGCTACTATTACTAGCGAACTTTCCGTTGATCTGGACGCGCCGTGTCCCGGCCGCGCTGTCGACGAATAGTATCGATGAGTGGCGTCCAAGCTTCACACAGTTGGTACCCGCTGTCGCGGTTGACGAGGTTTCACGCGAGTCGAATTTCTACTTAAGTGTATCAAATCAGAGCGGAGACTGTACAATTTGCGCATCTACGAATCTGTTCAAACTTCAGGTTTCTCAAAGCCTCTACAGCTGCGCGCTTGATACCCGTCGTGCACAGATTTTACCGTATCCCAATTGTTCTGTAAGCCGACACGATCCTTGGATATTCCAATGTGGTTTGCGATACGCCTCTGAGTGATTCGCCGGTCATTTTGAATGGAATCGTCACAGAATTTGCGATGTTTACCAGCAATCGTCCGCTGCATTTTTCATCAACAATTTTCGCTTTTCAAGGGTCGAAATCAGAAAGTTTTACTGCCCACCGGTTTACAGTAGACCTATCATCAGCATTGTCACCACAAACAGCCTTCAAACGACGAAGAATCTCAGTAGGAGTCACTTTTTCAGGAGTTAAAAATTCGATAGCAGCACGCTGTTTAACTCACGTTGACAAAGCAATAGAACAAGGCTGCCAACCCCCGGCCCGCGAGCCACGAATTGCAGTGCATTTGAATTTGACCGCCAACAGCAGCGGTCTATAATATGCTAGCTCAGAAGCCTCTGGAAAGGTAACATTGATTTTTTTTTTTTACTTTTTGATTATAATTTTTTTTTAAACTCTGCAAATGTCTCATTGACAGGTTTTACTTTTTGATGGTAATTAAACTGTATTGTTATATTTAAATAACTGCTATCTTACTTCCTGTCTGTGTTGGCGAACGGGATTCACGCAAAAAATACTACGTTGTTGGATTTTGATCGGGTTCTGAATAATGTACGCTCCTTGGTATTTTGGATAAATTACTGTATGTTTCATTTTAATGTAAAGACGTAAAATTGGGAAACAAATTAGTATCAATTTTTATATGAATGTGATTCTGGTGTTTATGATTATATCAGCCTACTATTGGCATCGTGTTATGTATTAACTGTAACGTATTCAGTTTCAGAGAGAGGTCCCTACATTAACAGTGTACGTGATCAAAGTTGCCGGCATCAGCTGGTAAATTGATTTCTTCTTCTTTTAGTTATGACTCCGAAGATTAGTTTTTAGCAACTCCCCACGTATGCCGCTTCTCTGGCATCCTAATCTGTAACGACACTGATGTGTTAGACTCTAACAAAGTAATAATACTAATTAATATTTAAGCTTGAATGAAATATTTGTGATGCCCTACAGCAGATTTGCATAGTCCTGAGAGAGGCCACCTCTAACGGGAATTCCTTGTACCTGAGCTGAACAAACAACTGTCTTCACAATGCAGCGCGGTGGAAATAGAACCGCTTATCTACGGGCAGGTGCGGGGTTACACTTCCTTCCCATGTCTAGTAAACAATTTGGCTGGAGAATCTTTTGTTGTCGTCGTTTGAGAAATCCCCGCACGCAAATGGAAATTTTGGTCACCGACGTCAGAACCGGAGACTGTTAAGCGTTTCCGAGGAGAGGCAGTTACATGACGAATCTAAGGATGAATCCCGTGATTGAAATCTCCTCCTCGATTCAACCAATCAACGTTGCTGGTACGATATAATACCTAGCTGTTTGATGTATTCTGCGTCCACATATCTTACGGAAACACGGATTGCAGTTCGAGGAAGCTGGTGGGGATTCCGACACGACATCGTGATGAACGTAGGTCTTACCAAGGTCTCCCGTCGGTGACTTTCTGAGAGAGGTCACGCCGTCGATTGGGCCCTACTGACGTGTTAGTGGTTTTGATTACCACCAGGGATAAGAGTACCGTTTGAGCCACCTCTGGATCTTGCGGTACTGCTGCTGCTGTCTGGAAGAAGCGAGCGCGTTTCATTTACGTGCAGACGCAACGCTGTCGCTATCGCCGTTGCAAAACGGTAAAGACATTCTGCCAGTCTCCTGCTTCTTCTCGTGTCGATTACAGCATCAGATAAGTGGTAGTTTTTTCACAAATGCGATGGCTCTGTCAGTGGCTGATTGTAGGTCAAATTGAGATACGTTTATTCCGATTTGTGGACAAGACAGCAGATATACCATGGTTTCTCTCTCACCTAGAAAAAATGTGGTATCTGGCTGTTCTCCCAGGTATCCCCAAGTGGCAAGAGTATCTTTGCAGCGGCCAACTCCAACTCGAAGCCTATTTAACGACTTCCATATAGCCCATGGTTGTTCAGACCCAGGTGGTATACCCTCTTTTGGCTTGATCCACTCATGTTGTACTCTCTTCTCCCAAGCCAGTATTCTTTCATTGCTTTGTGCTCCATTTGGTGGCTTTGAAGCCCGCTTGACTTTAGTCTCGATGGCGCCGGTGTATAGCCATATACGGGGTGTCGGGCGTCTTCGTTCACTTTAAGCCTTGCCACGCTGATGGCAACTTCCAGGCGTATGTCTCCAGGGGCGATGCCAGCTAGTATCTCCACTTTGCTCACATGCGATGGTCTGAGACAACCTGTGATAAACCGGCATGTTCTGTGGAGCGCAACGTCTACTATCTTAGCATGGCTGGATTTTTGCCACATAGGACTTGTTGTGTGCACGTTTCTTGCCTGTCAACGACTCTGAGCAGAGTGTCAGTCTCCGACAATCGTTCTGAGCGTGTTGATAGCCGCGAGTAACCTGATTCGATATGGGAAAACTCTGTCGTAAATTTCCTATTGATCAGAAAGAGGTAATTTGTCTAAGTCAGAGACTTAATGGCACCCAAGTTGAATTAAAATGCAGACATTTGTTTCTGTAAGCTAGTATTTGTGAGCAGCTTTATAAATTATTGGATGTTTCATATTAGCTTTCTTTGTCCAATTTTTATGTTAGCTAAATCTAACCATCGTGCTTAAATTTCACTTAAATATTCCACTGTTGTTTGTTTAGTATTAATGATTTATGGCTCACATTGTAAGACTCGGTGTTGATTTTGGTCGAACCCTTCATTATTAATGCATTAAAAATAATTGTAAATACACCGATGTCTGTAGGCCTTCAATGTTTAATTTAAATAAATATGTCAAGTTATGACTTTCTTAGTGATAAAAGATAGCATATCACTTTACACCTGCAACCTATTTGATGAATCAAACAATTAAAATATTAAATTGATAAAATCAATAAAATTATTAATATTTAAAAGTAATGAAATGTAAGTTGGCAATGCTAAACAATAATTACCCATGGCTACTCCGCCCCTATTACCACAATATAGCTGCTGCATTTCATGTCGGTCATAATTTGGTTGATATAGCTTAATCTTCCTCCGTGGTATATTTTTCCTTTTATCTTCACTTCAGTAATGACCTTAAACAAATCACTGAGACGCAAAACGTGGCCTATCGTCTTGAATCTTCTTTTCTGTAGATCCTATGCGAATCTT
Organism: Vandiemenella viatica; assembly: GCA_031002005.1. Lineage (NCBI taxonomy): Eukaryota > Metazoa > Arthropoda > Insecta > Orthoptera > Morabidae > Vandiemenella > Vandiemenella viatica. The sequence goes on from JARYHS010008075.1 coordinate 169,316,705, forward strand.
AGTTCCTCAGAAACTTTTTTGAATACTTAATCATTAGTTATATAGTAATCTTGTTGTAGGCAATGTTCCGCAGTTTTTGCATAAATATTTTTGAATAAAAATCCGTCTTCTAACAACTGTTTTTTATTGACTTTCATCTACCAGACGCGTTTCGCCCTTCTGGAGTGGGGCATCGTCAGTGGTAAAAATTCTGGCAGCTAGCACATGTCAGTCCGGAACAGCACCTTCCGCAATTTTATGCACCGTTGTTTCTTGCTACACTTTAGCATTATTACCTTTAATATTGCTCACTTCACTCTATGTTGTATAATTTGCTGTTAAACTGCACTTTTGACGCGTCTGGTAGATGACAGTCAATAAAAAACAGTTGTTAGAAGACGGATTTTTATTCAAAAATATTAGTTATATAATCCGCTTTCAACATTCATCTGTAATAACAGACCTCAAAACCTCCAGTTGTTTCCGCCATCTCTATGGTCATTATTCACTTCGAAAAAAAGCTATACTCCAGACATAAGTTTTAGGAATTTCTTACTCGTTGACAGGCTGATGTTGTTCGATTCTAGATATTATATCTTTTTTACTTCTCCCATATTCTTTGACTATACTACCCAACTATCTGAATTATTTAATGATATAGCTTTATAAAATGTCAGCGATTCCATTATCTTGGCCAACTTTTAAATGTGAGAGAAGATGTAAGTCCAGAAAATTACCGCCGCATCAAGCGTTTGGGGAGATTCTTCACAGATCAAATGCACCCATCAATTTAAAGAAAACAATTTATGACTACTGCATTCCTCCCGTGCTTATTTACGGCTTGGACACTTAAAGTAATTACAAAAGGAAAACTTAGAACTGTCCAAAGAACCGTCAAAAGATCAATGCTATGTTTCACTTGACAAGAAGTGAGAACAAAGGTCACAGACATAATGGAAAAGACAGCATACTAGTAGCGACAGTGGGCCAGCCATGATCTTCGGAAGAAAGATTGACAAAGTTGATATTGGAGAGAAGACCAACAGACCATCAGACATGTTCAGAACGGATTTCAGTCCCCTGCAAATATACTGAGGGGCTGGGGCTGTGGCAGTAGTACCGTCGTCGTTTCTTCCAATACGCCCTACTTTTTGAGATATTCGCACGCAAAAAAAAAAAAAAAAAAAAAAAAAAAAAAAAAAAAAAAAAATGCAGTGTCATTTACATACCAGAATGATTGGCCTATATCTTCAAGTGGTTTCATTGTTTAGGTGGTAAGGTTCGTGCTCCGTAATTTTCAGACTCATGTACAAATCCCCGTAATATCAGAAAAAAAAATATTTTTTTTTTTTTACACTTCGTGGTGCATATTTTTTTAAATTTGATTTAAACTTCGTTTGCAGACTTTTAATGCGTGAAATAATATAGAAGAGATTCATCCCCATGACCCCGTGCTGGTGTGCTCGCAGTATATCATCACTGTGGAAGAACCTGCCGTACTAAAACAGGTCCTTTTAAACACTTAAGAATTTATAAGTAATAAAATCGGAAAACATATTCATATTTGCAAACTAGTGAATGCTTTAAACGACAGAAAATTATTTTATATATATGAAATTTGGTTCTGGCTGCTTCAACTTTTTCATCAGTATGGTTAAGTTTAATAATAAAAAAAAACATGTGCAAGGTGGGGAATATAAACTGTAATAAAGTATCAACCTGCGTAACGTGACTCAACAAGTGTTACAAGAATCTTCAAGGAAAGGAGCTTGTATTCGATTGAAACGTACGTAAAAACAAATAAATACCAATAAGCAACAAGAAGCAATCGACAGTCAGATAAGTGGATAATTGAGCCACAATACGTAGTTTCTTGTCGCAGGCTAGTTGTGATACCTTAGACACAAAAAAGAGGTAAATAGTGTACCATTGCATGAAGTACTGTAATACCAATTAGCTGAGCAATACCTAAGTTCCGGATTCTTAGATTCGAACTTATTTTGTTCTCTACCTAATATTCTCAAAATTTTAATTTTCTTTTTCGTCGTTTATATAAACTAATAATATTCGTTAATTTAATAGAACCTAAAGGACGTAACTTTTATATTACGACCTAAAATAACCTAATTCGGTTTTTCAGAGCCTAAAAGGTCCTATTTCGATGTACTGATACAGTCCGACTGTAATTTTGTTACTTAAATAAAACAAATGACCGACTGGATTAGCTCACCTTGGTGATTCGGCCAGTCACCACCCTCAGTTTTATCTATTACTACGTGAATCCTAAGCTACAAGCACTGCAAATGAAAGCGATATAGGACTGATCCTTCGCAGAGTCCGAGGGTGAAGCCCAACTAGGAGGGTAAACGGACTACGTTTACGTGTAAAACAAATTGATTTACTTTAAAATTGGAATAACTATTCATCGCAATATTAAATGATGTGTTTTAACCTCATTGTTGACGGTAGCATTGAGAAATGCTGTAACAATGCGGTGCGGCAACTTCATATTATTACAAAGGCTTCCATTCAGTAGAAACAAATCGACAAAGCAAGTGTTAAACATAGCAGGTTAAACGATAATAATCTCATGAATGCAAACATTTTCTGAGAAATTAACAATTGTATACAGTCATTAAAACATTATATAGGCCCAAATATTTTTAGTTCCTTCATTAAAAGCCATCATGCCTAAACAGAAATCCTCAAGAAGTAGTCTCCTGCGAGAGTGGATTGGAATGGATAAGAACTTTTCTAGAGGTGGAAAAATTATATATTGCCAAGCATATGTAAAATCAGTAAGTTTAATTTGTTTTATATATGTATATCTTTTATAATTTTAAAAATAAATTAGATTTGATTTGTTTTCATTTCTAAAGTAACAAAAAGTGGTAGAGTCTAGACTGCTGAATGAAATTTTGTAATATTAACTGGGTATTATCCGGGGTGTTATATTCAGGTGGAATATTTTTATTTTTGCCTTCTATATAACCTACAGAAAAACGATCCCACGTAGTACGGCAACAGAATTCAGCGTCTCATTTCGCAAATGTTACCAGGAGAAATGCTTCCAAACAGAAGCAGAGTTTCATTACTAGTTCAAAGCTAGGTACAGAAGATTAGTTTAACCTGCGTCTATGTGAAGCTCTCACTGCCACTAATATATCAGTTGTAACCCTCTAGAATGTAGTCCTGAATTTTGGAAGAATTTTATAACTGAAAAATACCAGATGAACCCACGTTAAGAAAGAATTACTTGTATGAGAAAACCATTGAAGAAATACGGGTGGATATAGCTGACCACTTCATCTGGTTAAGTGTAGATGAGACGACAGATGCCTGCGGCAGATACATAGCCAGCGTTGTTGTGGGCAAGCTTGCATGTGAGAAACCTAGTATACCACGTGTCATTATTTGCAGAGTTCTTCCAATTACAAACCACTCTACTATGGCAATTGCTGTAAGGGATGCATTAAAGGTGTTGTGGCCAGATCCACAACACGAGGATAAGTTGTTGGTGACAGGCAGTGCAGCTTACAGATAGAAGCAGGGCAGTGTTTGAAGGCATTCCATCTCTGAATGGTGCATGTCACCTGCCTAGCTCATGGGCTCCACGGGTGGCTGAAAAAATTCGGGAGCAGCACCCTGCATTTATCGAGACAATTTTTTTAGTGAAGAAAATACTCCTGAAAGCGCCAAGTCGAGTAGTTATTTTCAGGGAAAGTTATCCATCAATACCCCTCCATCTCCAGCCAGTATTGACACGATGGGGCACGTGGCTCTCAGCCGCATTATATTATGCAGAAAACTATGAGAGCATCATGGAGGTCATCGATGCATTAGATGAAAGCGAAGCTATTGCTAGAGTAAATGCAAAGAAAGCGTGGCACTCAGTACCAGTTGTAGAGGAGTTGACACATATAAAGACAAATTTTTACAACCTAGAAATTTCAATCAAGAAGTAGGAAGGAGACACTCTACGCTGACGGAAGCACTTCAAATCATCCAAGAAGTGAGGGACAACGTGGCTCCTAACTAAGAAGCTGGAGGATGTTTTAGCCCACAGTCCAGATTTCAAGAGGATGGAAAAAATAGGCCGTGTTCTCTCTGGACTAAAGGAACAAGAAATACTGCCTTGGAATTCTAAGGAAATCGCTGATATGAAGTTCGCACCTCTTACCTCATGTGACGTGGAGCGTAGTTCTGCAGCATTCAAGAAAATTTTAACGGAAGCGATAAGAGAGTTTACTCCTGAAAATCTGTAAAAATATTTCATTGTTCAGTGTCACATTAGAAGCTTAAAATGATTGGGTTACAATCCATAATAAAGACAAAATGTTTTGAACATAATAATGGTTTATATCGCATGTTTTAATGTGAACGAGCAACGTCATGTTAGAAGTTTTTAAGGAGTACTTGAAAATAAAGTAACAATATGTTAACACTATGGCAATATATATTGTGTGTTTTAAATTTTATTTTCCTTAAACATGTGTAAATTCCTAAATCAGAATTTTAAAAACCTATATAAGCCTAAAACGTGAATTGAATAAACCTAAATTTGTTTTTTTTTTTTTAGATCCTAAAAATCGGGGGCTTACTAATAACCATATTTATTTGGTTAGTTTAATGATAGGCGTTTTGTAGCCACGCTACTGTCTGTAGCTCTACCTACTGGATCATATACGTTGGTTTTGGGATCATTGATATACTCATTAGGGAAAAACCCGGCTTTTGCCATAATATAATGACCTATGAGGGAAACCCTTGCTTATTCTTATCGCCTGGTGGGGATGAGCGTAGTTAACAACTGCGTAAGCAATTGTACGACCATCTCTACTTGATTTTCTTGTGGCTGGCATTGACAACGGCGATTGTGGTTGCGTTGATGCTCATCGTGTCTGGTCAGGTGGTTATGATTGGCCACGTGGCCGTGGATGGTTTTATTCTTTGTCGTTCTTGGTGGCGTCGTGATCTTCGCTGTTCTGGTGTGGGGGCGGCTCCTGTTGACAGCCGCTTGCGCCTTCTTCCTCAGTGGGCAGTCCGGGTAGCTGGCTACGTGGTCCGCGGCGCAGTTAGTTCAAGTTGGTGTCGCGTCGCGCGGTCTGGTGCACACCAGCGAACGCACCGAACTTGATTCCAGCAATCCTTCGATCGATGCCAGAGTCCCTGGCACCTGAAGCATTGGTAGAGAGTTGACAATGATGATTTCTTCCTGCGGAGATTCTTCTTGGTGTTCCGGCCATTTTGTTACTTGACTTTGCTATTGGCTGCCTCAACAGCCTCGATTTCCGATGGCGTTGACTGTTTGGGTTCCTCGGATGGAGGGAGGCTTTTATCTCGGGTGTTGGTTGCTTCCTCTGGTGAAGCAGTTTTTGGCATGCTATCAGTTGCCGGAAGTCCTGAGCCTCCGTTCTGGACGAACTGGAATTGAATGCTGCGGCGATCGAGGAAATCCTTACCCGCCGATAGTTCTGTTGTGCTCGCGCATGTTACGAGCAGATTGCCCGGTGTCAACCCTGTCGGCGCTCGCGATGCCTCTTCTTGGTGGTCTGCGCTTGGCATGACTTCGAGGTGCTTGGGAAAGGACGGTGATCTTGGAGATTGCGGTCCTTTAAGGCCATCGGTAGTTCCGTCTTTTCTTGAGGTCTTCGACTCATCTTCCTGGCTGGACGAAAATGAAAGTTGGTGTGGTTAGCAATATAGCGTTCGATGTAGGTTTTGAAAATAGTCATCCTCCCTTTGCTGATGATGATGGGAAGGCTGACAAACCGTGACCAGTCTTTCGTCTTGTCAGTGATGGGGGTGGCGAGGTTATCGTACTTCTCTTCGCTGAGGATGCACAGGAACTTGTTTCTTTGTATTTCCCATGCATACTCTTTACTACCGCTGTTGACTAGGAGTTGGATTATGCATGGTTGAACCTGGGCGTCGAGGATTTCTTCCCCAGCTTCGGGGTGTGTACTGTCCTTTTGCGACGAAGATTTCGCTGTACATGCCAGATGTACACAGATGTAGATCAGTGTCTCCGCCTCCTCGAAGTCGGGGTCGTCGAACTCATCTTCAATTCTAGGTGACGACCATGTTGTCAATGATGAGTTTGCGGTGTCTGACCCCTGGGATCGACGTGAGCGGGCTCCAACATAGCTGCCCGCGTTGGGGGATGTCGTAGGAGTGACGCACTGGGGAGACCGCAGGTCGGCAGCGGTTGTGCAGGGTGTAGACTGAGCCTCCCTGTGCTCATGTGCTGTGACCCCATGATGCGCCGTAGCAGCGTCGCCTGATGTCGACTCAGTTCGGTAGAGCTGTAAAAGTTACTAAACAAATCAGTCCCGTTACTTTCGAATAATTACTCGTTACTTTCGGTACAATCGAGCGCTAGCACAAAGCATCGCATCGACTCGCGTCACGTGCGGGATTACTATCGTATCGTTACTGGCTACTTTCGGTACAATACAAACTAGCATGAAGCATCGCATTCGCATCGAATAGGCTCACATAAGCGAGGATTTAGTTCGTACTTGGTAAAGTTTAAGTAAATAGTTTATTTAGTAAAATAAGTTTAGGTAAGTTGTTCGTTTGGATAAAACTTAAAGTAATTAGCACATGGATCTTACGGAAAACATATGAATGTACAACTGATTTACTTTAATGAATATTATATACGAAAGAATAACCTAATTTCGAAACAAACGCCTGTTTGCACACAAAAAAAAAGACCTGACCATTCACCTGACTGTGACATATCTAGTGACAATAACTAATGACGGTTAGTAGCCGACTCAAAACCCTGCATAAAAGCCTGATATGATAATGGGCCATGTATTTATCAAATATTATAATCTCATCAAAGTATTTCGTTTGTAAATAGGAGGTTTCACCACTGTCTTCCTTTACTGTTTTCATTTGTTTTCTTCTTCTTTTTGTGATAGATTTGTTAAAATAAATGTGGACATACCATCAAGTCGGGCCTGCAGGCAGAGTGTTCCTAACTCCCGCTTTAATAATTTGATTTTAAAAATATCAATATTCAAAATATTTAAATCAATAACTAAGGTATAGGACAAACGTGCGATTAGATTCGCAATTGTTGTTGCGTCGCGGTTACAACAAACATTCAACATTAAAGCTAGTACCGAATTGATCTATTGGATTTTGCGGTAACAGTACAATCACTACCACCAGGCAAGAGGAATAAAGTCATTGTACATTGTTCGTTTATGGAATTCTGGAACTGAAAAAAGGGCTGCTAGATATGTTTCTGGAAATTATCGCAGAACGCAATCAGTAACAGATATGATAAAAGAGCTGGAATGGGACTCATTGCAAGACAGGAGGAGGGTGAAGACGGTAATGGCAGTGTACAAGGCGTTTATTGATGATGAGGCATGGAAAGATATTAGTGTAAGAGTAAGGCTTGGAAGGGAATACATGACCATGACCGCAAGCTGGCACTCGATTTCAGGCATAAAGGTGTAGGAAGATTCTCTTTTTTAGGTAAGGGTGTCAGGGATTGGAATAAGTTACCATGAGAAATTGTGAATAGTTTACCAAAAACGTTGAAAGAATTTAAAGTTAAAATTTTTAAAGGACAAATGTACGTGGATGCAGTAAAGGGAGGAAAATGAGTGTGTGGGGAAATTGGCCGTGCCTGCATTGTTGCCATCATCTGAGAAGGCGGTGTACCAATAACATCCGATTTAATCAGAGTAACAAAGTAAAATTTAATGTTTTTCTTATTCTTCCTGATCCTTGTGCAAAACAGAAATTTAAGGCAAATAGCCTCACAAGAAAAAAGTAATTAACGTACAAATTTGCTTCAGGACGTTTCACCTTTTGGATTGCCATTGGATAAATACAGTGACTTTTCTTATGATTTGGGGGTGAAACCATATACGCGTACCAAATTATCTGTCTCTTGAAAAACTGGAAGTTGTTTGGAATTATGATGGGGGAGTGTCGTAGTCATTTCAGAGTTTGAATTCCAAAAACTTCCAAAGAAAGGTGATATATCAAGTAAAATTCACATTACTTAATATTACTAAGCTTCGTTTACAGTAAAAAAATTTGTGACATAGGAATGGTTAGGTAGAAATGTGGATTGTCCTTCCAGGAATTATCAATGAAAAAATAGAGTTGTGTCTACCAATATTTGTCATCAGCTGTTTAAAAAAAATACTCGTTGTTTTACAGGTTTTGCTGATAGATTACTGATTTTATTGCATGTGCATTATATGTTGAAACAATACTGAAACAACAGTCTTTTGTGAAATTATTTATTTAGAAACATATTATACATTCAACTTAAAGCAAACTTTTTCCATCATTTTTCACTAGATTATCACCTTTAAATCTTTCGTAAACCAAGTAATGAAAAGAACGTTGTTTCAGTATCTAAAAGAAACCCATGTGACTATATCATAAAAATTTCAGACTTCTAAATCCACCAGTACCTGAGACAATATTCCTAGAAGAAGTAAAATGTAAACTTACGGGAATTGGAGAAAGAAGATTAAAACATTACTGGTCCATAGTTAATATCCCCTTCACAGTTTTCAATCCATAGTTAAAGAATAACTTCCTGAAAGCAGAGACAAATATGTTCGAACAAATAGTGTATAAAGAATCGCTGGAAAGCGGGATATCTGAATTCATGTCACATGAATATACTGCCAAAAAGTTTATGATGAGCCATGAGATAAGTGTATAACATAAGCGCAATACCCAATCTCACAAATCTATAAAAATAAAATAGTTATAATTCTAATACAGCCAAGGAAACTTGACGGAATACAACAAGCCAATAAAACGAGGCAGTATGCATGGCGTTTTAATACATGGAGCGCTTCGAAATGGGGGGTTGTAACGGTCACAGGTCACGTTGTAACATATGCTACCACCCCAATTATTAAATTAATTAATTTGTAAATATTATTTAGTTAAGTGTAGTTAATTATGATGTAAATATTGATTGAAATAATGTAGTATATATAATGTAATTACAAAGCTCGAGAAATCCACAGATTACCTAACACATTATCAGTAGGTAGTGTAAGTACATCTTTGAAAAGATAAGATATAAAATCTTTGGTCTGGTGTGAGACACACAGAGAAAGAAACGGAGGAAGATGTGTGTGTGTGTGTGTGAAGGCGCGCTGTAGGTTTTGGACTGCGAGTGTCGCAGTAGCAATATATGAATGTATTAATTATTCGAGAAGTGACATATTGTAATTGTGTTTTTTGTATCGAGTGTCTGCGAGCTTTAGTCTGGTTATTAAAACAGTTGACAGTACATGCTAACAACTGCGTGTTGTAATTGTTTTGTAGAATTAGCGATCCGTTGATTGAGCTATTTTATGACGATTGAGTATTATAATATTTAACGAAGTGACCAATACTCTGTTTACTTGGGTCAAAAGACGACATATTTAGGGCCACGTCGTCATTAGATGAGCAAGTTAATTATTGGAAGTTGTTTTGATGGTATGGAGGTTACGACGTCAGCTTATAAATATCGAGATAAGCATAGAATATTGTTTATTTATGTGTGTTTGTTAGTTGTGAATATAAGGTAATAATAGTATTTTTGAGAGAATCTTTGGCGGCACAGAGTAAACGAGGCGAACGACTCTTAAGACCAGAGAGAAGAAGTTATTGGATGACGGTAGACTGGTCTAAATATTAGATTTGTACTTGTGCTAATGGTTTTACGCCTCGTCGACGGCTGAGATCATTAGAGGCGGCATGGAACTGGGGAAAAGGAACGGGAAGGAACTCGACCATGGACTTTTTGAAGGAAGCATCCCGGCATCCGCTTGGAGTGATAGTAGACTGCACTGAATATCGAATGATGGTAGATTGAGCCGTATAATGGATGAGTGAACATTATACCGGATCGTGGATGTCGGAAGGTGAAGGAATTTTTAAAATGAGAATAATGTGTCTCAGGAGATGTATCATGAAGGATTTATTTACTTATATGGAAATTAGTTTATGTAAAATAGTTACTGCTGCAATCAAAGAAAACATGTTTGTACAAAAGTTATGTTGACTTGTTTACATCGTGTTTCAGAAGTGATTCAATACACATAATGTTAAATATATAGTGTACGGTGTTATTTCTGCAGGAAGAATGTAACGGGTTGATGGCATTTCCCCGTTACTTTGGAAGATAATTTGAGAAGTTGTTTTAAGTAGTGGTGGTTGGCGTGTTCGTCTGGTGACGTCAGTAACCGCCAAGTCCGTGGGCTCAGGGAGGTAGACCCCAGTTTTAAAGCATGGGTTGAAACCGGTCGTCATATAGTGACGTCAGCATCCACCGGGTCCATGGGCTCGGGGGTGTAAACCCCAAATTTGGGAGCATGGTGCACTAGGAAGGATGATGCACCTAGGCTTCCGGGCAATTGGTCGTGGAGTCGGTGAGTCCGTAGTGAAAGTGAACAGTCAGTTAAGTCGACGAGATCGCGTTTTCCCGCTCAGTCATTATGGTGAAGCATTAATTTCGTAGAAGGTGATTTCGATGGTAATATGAAGGAACTTTAGTAATAATTTGTGAATTTTTTTCGTGGTGTGCCATATATATGGTCTGAGAACTAGTAAGGGTGTTGATGTATGAATGAGAAGAGTACGTGTTTTCAGTCTAAATTTATCGGAGACATTACCTGTAATCTTAAAAGATCGAAGTACCGATAGCGAACTTTCATAAAGGTTGGGAGTTGGAGTGAGATTATCCTATCAACTCTTTAATGCATGTGTTTCAAATAAGAAGTGCATTTTTTTAATTTCATTTACCAACTTAAAGTTGGTTGACGGCCGTCAGAGAAAGGATCAGAAACTTGTGGGTGCGCAGAAACTTTAAAGGTTCACAGGAAGTACTGTAACCCAACCACGAGCATAAGTGCGACAAGATAAAGAGAAATAATTCCAGGTAGAGTATACTGTTCTTTACGGATCAGAAATTAGATTGAAATCAATTTATAAAGAGATGGATATCGTTGAAATCCATCTTAAGTGCGAAAGATGCAAAAACATAATCACTCCTTATAGTAACCACCCAGGAGCGTGATTTAGGCAAAATAGAATAGTCCAGACTTAAGAGAAAATTTAAGAAGTAAACTTGTTAATGTCCTGCCTCCGTCATCGTTGATTTCCGTGGCTTTTCGATTTGTGTTAAGACATTTGACGTGACGCTCCGAGGTTTTGTGTGGCGATTGAATTCTGGAGTGACACGGGTTTGCCGGCATAGCGGACAATATGGGTGCTGTCTTAGTTTGTTTTGCCTGCAGGTGGACATAACAGTACCTGGAGATTTGCACGCGTGGCCGCATTAAGTTCTGGGCTGCAGGACACTCGGGGATGGTATCCCGAGCAGAGAGGACATGATAGGGGTGTCCTAGCGAATAGATGCCAAGTTTCACCCGCATTTGCCAGTGTCTTGAGCTCTGCTTCAGTGCGGAACAACCACGTTTTTACGTTCTCGCCTGGCGTGAGACGTCAGATTTTTTACATCTGTTGTGTTTTTTCTGCGTGGAGAAAAACGATCAAGAGTTTTTCGGCGCAGAGAACTGTCACCGTCTTCACCTTCTACAAAAATGTGATAAGTTACAATTATTTCTTTATATGAGCCTTTTTTCGCCCAGGTTTACGCCTTGTGAACAATTATCGAACTCATGGAAAAAAATCGAGTCTTTTGCTCTCCCTAGCCGGGAATGTTTTGATCGCTGATAGAATTTTATAGTGGCTGAGTTCCTTGCTGTTTCTTAGTACTAATTGAGATTTTCCAGGATTCATTTCCTTGTACCTGTATTTATCTGAATGGTAAAATTGCTCTAAAGCCAACATTATGTCAGTATTTTACTCGCTTCATTCATTTTTTGTAATAAGATTGTAAACTTAATTACGACCTTCCCATTTGCATTAAAAATTTAATAATTAATTTAGTAACCAGGTATCTATCTCTTTTGACCGAATGACGCCTAATTTAAATAAACATATTATTTAATCCCGTGCAGAGATTAATAAATGTCTCCGGTTGAGGATCGTAATTTCATAAAGAACCATGACATTTCAACTTGATAATAGATATTGGTTAATTAACGAAGGCTAAGAGATGAATAGTATGAATAGTGACAAATGGTAAATAGGTTAGAAAGTAGTTTCAAATCAGAGAATTGGAGAGGTTATAAAATCCCAATGAAAGTAACAGGTTTGGAACCATTGATTGTGAGGTGATAAGGTGTAGGTAGAGTTCATCAGTGGCTATTCTAACTTATAACGGTCTTATATATATATATATACATTTTGGGTAAGTATTATTGTGGCCGGTAAACATTAGTGTCGCCAAATCCTTACGGCGTTCTCACCTGATGTGGTACGGACATGTTCAAACAATGGAGGAGAAAAGATGAGCAAAGGCCTGCTTCAGTATCAACATCCAAAGTAAAAGACGTATGGGAAGGCCATAAAGGAATGGATAGACCAAATCAAGAAGCATATAGAAGACCTAGGGCTTGATTGGAAGACTGTTCATGAATATCAACTATTCATGGACAGGAAGAAATGGAGGAGACTGGAGCCGGAGAATGATGATGACGAAGAAGTATTATTATGTCTGTGCTTAACCCAAAACTTTGTCTGTTACGTGGAATTCTTAAACAAATCTAAAATCTGTGTGTAATTAGTTAGTTTAAATTTTGCTGAGATTAATAAGTTAACATGATTAAAGCCAGAGGATTTCTGCAGATGTGAAGTGTCCATGTGTGTCCAGTGATTTAGTATTTGAAATAGGTTGAAAAGGGAGTAGATTTCAGTAGAGGATTAATTAAACAAGCCTGATGAATAGTTTATATTTCGGTTCGTTATTTCTAAGGAAATGTTTATTGTCTTAAACACGATATTATATTGCGGATTTTGTTTCTGTAAGTTTATTAAAAAAATATCTTTAAATCAAAGGAAATTTTTGAATGGTCTCTATAGGTTTCCATCTGTCATAAGTGATGTGTTTCGTCTGCTGTTAAATAGTTTAGAACAAACCGCAGTAGTCATCCGTGTTGGTTGAAGTCGGTCTGGTAAGAAAAACTCTACTACCCATGGTGATATTTCTTAAAGATTAGGTTTGCATGACCAGAAAGCCCTGATTTAAAAGTATTTAAAAATTAAATTTACTGAAAAATGTAGTTCAATTTGATGTCATGTACCGCCAAAAAGAACGACAGTTTCTGTCGAAGTAATTTCAACACATGAGGAAAAGTAAAATAGAAATGGATCAATCAGAAGTACAGATTAAAAAGTAGATAATGATAGCAGGAGCTTTGGCTTCCACTCGCAGGCGCGTTGTTGAAAATTGAGTTACAAATAAGCAGTTACAAACAAACTATTTTTAAGAAAAAAATTGCGTGTTCTGGCCCAATCCACGAGGGGAGTAAACTTAGTATTCAGACTAAGTTAAAAATCTACACCGCTATGATTAGACCGGCATTGTTATATGGCTCAGAAATTTTCAGCATGGCTTCAGACTGTCAAATCAAAAAACTGCAGGTTATACAAAACAATTATCTGAGAATTATCACCAACGCCCCACGGTACATGCCGAACACACAAATTCACTATAACTTAGGCTACAAAGGCTCACAGATTACATCAAGGAAAAATCGACAAAATTCTTCCACAAAGCACATTTTTCGCCCCATCAAATCATTCATGACTTAGGACAAAATGTACATCAACAACAATATATCCAACCACTTACAACACTTACCAGAAATTACAGGGTCTGACAATAACACTTGTTAGTAGCGTTTGAACAGTCAGCGAGTGCAGTAGCGTATTTTGTTGTTGTTTTTATTATCTGTAGTGGTGTTGGTATTTGAATAGTGTAATCTCTGAGTGTTTACATTTTGTAAACAGTGGTCGTTAGTAGCGTTTGAACAGTCAGCGAGTGCAGTAGCGTATTTTGTTGTTGTTTTTATATCTGTAGTGGTGTGGGTATTTGAATAGTGTAATCTCTGAGTGTTTACATTTTGTAAACAGTGGTCGTTAGTAGCGTTTGAACAGTCAGCGAGTGCAGTAGCGTATTTTGTTGTTGTTTTTATATCTGTAGTGGTGTGGGTATTTGAATAGTGTAATCTCTGAGTGTTTACATTTTGTAAACAGTGGTCGTTAGTAGCGTTTGAACAGTCAGCGAGTGCAGTAGCGTATTTTGTTGTTGTTTTTATATCTGTAGTGGTGTGGGTATTTGAATAGTGTAATCTCTGAGTGTTTACATTTTGTAAACAGTGGTCGTTAGTAGCGTTTGAACAGTCAGCGAGTGCAGTAGCGTATTTTGTTGTTGTTTTTATATCTGTAGTGGTGTGGGTATTTGAATAGTGTAATCTCTGAGTGTTTACATTTTGTAAACAGTGGTCGTTAGTAGCGTTTGAACAGTCAGCGAGTGCAGTAGCGTATTTTGTTGTTGTTTTTATATCTGTAGTGGTGTGGGTATTTGAATAGTGTAATCTCTGAGTGTTTACATTTTGTAGACAGTACTAGTTAGTAGCGTTTGAACAGTTGCCGAGTGCAGTAGCGTATTTTATTGTTATATTTTATCTGTAGTGGTGTGGGGATTTGATTAGTGCAATCTCCGAGTGTATATATTTTGTAGGAAGTACAGGTTATTTCGAGTTTCTGTTCCTTTTTTCTGTACTTTTTTTGTTTCCTTTCTTTTTGCGTTTTTCAAAAGCAGTATGTCTAGGGACTGTGATTGCTGTGTGCAGACGCGAGCTGAGGTGGCTGATCTGCGCGCTCAGCTTGCAGCTGTGTTAGCGAAAGTTACGCAGCTGGAAGCTGCCGTAAAAGGCTGCAGCAGATGTGATGTTGGGGAAACTGATATAGCCAAGCCTATCACAGATTCTCCCATATCGACTGTCGTACCTGCAACCCAGGCTGAAGTGTTGGATGCTGTGCCGCAGTCGCCTGTTGGTGACTGGCGTATGGCTTCTAGACTTCGAAGCCGCACACGGGGGCAGTCGAACAGGCTTAAAGGCCAAGACGCTAAACTTGTTCGTCTGTCCAACCGGTTTGATGTATTGTCGGAGGCTGACTCAGTCCCACAATTGTCATCCTGCGAGTTGACGGCCCCCCAGCCCGCCAGGTCTGAGCAAACGCAGAAGGGCATTCTGGTAGTTGGGAGCTCTAATGTTAGGCGGTTATTAGAGCCCCTTAGGGAAATGGCGGATTCCTCGGGGAAGAAATCCAACGTCCATTCAGTGTGTATTCCGGGTGGCCTGATCCGAGATGTGGAACAGGCCATCCCGGATGCCATAGAGGGGACGGGGTGTAGCCAACTACAGATTGTGGCTCATGTCGGCACCAATGATGCCTGTCGCCTTGGGTCGGAGGTTATCCTCTCTTCCTTCCGGCGGCTGGCTGAAAGGGTGAACTCTGTGGCCAGTGACCGCAAGATATCGGCAGAGCTAACCATCTGTAGCATCGTAGACAGAGTTGATTGTGGACCTCTGGTTCAGAGCCGTATTGAGGGGCTGAACCAGAGACTACGACGTTTCTGTGATGACATTGGCTGCAGATTTCTCGATCTTCGCCATAGGGTCGAGTCTTGTAGGGTTCCCCTTAATAGGTCAGGTGTGCACTACACACGTGAATCGGCTACACGGGTGGCAGGGGCCGTGTGGAATGCACTGGGTGGTTTTTTAGGCTGAGGGAGGAAGACCCGAAACACGAAATTCAGTTACGGGCAACCCAATCAGATACAACACCGGAATGTAGGAGCAACGTAAAAGAATCTCGTCAGTTAAAAGTTCTCGTAATTAACTGTAGAAGCGTTTGTAACAAACAACCGGAACTTGAAAGCGTTATTTGTAGTACAGAAGCGGATATCGTTATCGGTACAGAAAGTTGGTTGAAACCGGAAATAAGTTCCGCCGAAACTTTTAAAGATAGCATGAACGTTTTTCGTAAAGACAGATTACATTCTCATGGAGGTGGGGTATTTATAGCTGTGAGTAAATTTCTCCCATGTAATGAAATAGACGTCGATACGAACTGTGAAATCATATGGATTAAACTCAACGTTGCTGGGTCAAAACTCATCATAGGTGCCTTCTACCGTCCACCTGATTCGGATATAGCTATCGTCGAGGAGTTAAGAAATAATGTAAATAGTATAGCTAGCCGTTTTAAAGATCATGCTATGATTCTAGGAGGCGACTTCAATCTGCCTTATATTGACTGGCGTAATTACGTTCACATCACAGGTAGCAGGGATAAGGCAGCTTCTGAAGTAATTCTCGATTTGTTGTCAGATAATCATCTCGAGCAGCTAGTTAATGAACCTACGCGGTGTCATAACGGTAGCGAAAACATTTTAGACTTGCTGGTTACCAACAGGCCAGAATTATTCACCGACATTTCAACGACCACAGGAATAAGCGATCACAAAGCGGTAATTGCGACTATCAAATTAATGACCGAGCGAAAAAGGAAAAAAGGGCGGATTGTATACAGATTCAGTAAGGCCTCAAAGGAGTGTTTTAGAACCTACCTGAGGAATAAATACCATAACTTCAAGTCAACAAAGGACACCGTTGAAGAGATGTGGCATCGTTTTATACATATAGTCAGGGAAGGCATGGAAATACATATACCAAAGCGGACAATAAAGGGAGAGGATGATCCACCGTGGTACACATGCGAAGTCAAAAGATTACTCAAAAAACAAAGGAAAATACACGCACGCTCAAGAAGGAAGGGGTGTCGCAGCGATTTAGAAACCTTAGCTGATTTAAGAGGACGTATTAAGAATGTAATGCGCGAGGCCTTTAACGATTTTCACTCCAACTCTCTCTCTAAGAGTCTCACAGAAAACCCAAAGAAATTTTGGTCGTATGTACGAAAAGTTAATTGTACCAACAGCAATATTCCAGCACTAATTCGTGAAGGTTCCGAGGTTAATGAAAGCCGCGATAAAGCTAACGTACTAAATACTGTATTCAAAAATTCATTTACAAATGAACATAAGGATAGTATTCCCGTTTTCCCACGCCGTGGCGAGTCGGTGATGGAATCATTACGAATAGATACTGCAGGTATCGTTAAGCAATTAGAGCTCCTGAAGTGGGGGAAAGCACCGGGCCCGGATGGAATTCCAGTAAGAGTATTTTCAGAGTATGCTGCAGAAATCGGGCCATTTCTGTCTGATATATTCAGTAAATCATTAGAAGAGCGAAAAGTACCTTCAGACTGGAAAATCGCGCAAGTAACTCCGATTTTCAAAAAAGGTGATCGAAGTGATCCTGGGAACTATCGTCCCATATCTATAACATCTGTTTGTAGTAGAGTTATGGAGCATATTATATGCTCGAACATTATGAATTTTCTAGATTATAATAATTTGCTTACAACAAATCAACATGGATTTCGGAAGAAAAGATCATGTGAAACACAGCTGGCCCTATTTACACACGACGTAATGAAAGTTATCGATACAGGTTCACAAGTAGATGCAATTTTTTTAGATTTCCAGAAAGCCTTTGACTCTGTGCCACACAACCGCCTTTTAGCGAAGCTTCGAGCGTACGGTATATCGGATCAGCTTTGTGAATGGATAAAGGATTTTCTAACTGGTCGGTCGCAGTATGTTGTCGTTGAAGGAGAAAGTTCTTCTAATCTAGATGTTACATCGGGTGTACCTCAAGGAAGTGTAATAGGACCACTTCTTTTCTTAATTTTTATAAACGATCTCGGAGACAAAGTGAAAAGCCTTTTTAGATTGTTTGCTGATGATGCGGTTATTTATAGGGAAGTAAGAACTTTGGCCGATTGCTTAGAAATTCAGCGCGATCTGGATGTTATTTTGGCTTGGTGCGCTGAGTGGCAACTTACTCTAAACTGTAAAAAGTGCAAGACAATGAGCATAACTAACAAAAAGAATCCGATTGTTCAGAAATACGAGTTAAACAATACAGTTATTGATATGGTCGATTCTATTAAATATTTGGGAGTAACAGTACAAAGGAACATGAAATGGGACATACACATTAATTCTTTAGTAGGTAGAGCAAATTCTAGGCTGCGATTCATAGGTAGAATCTTGAAAAATTGTAATGAACAAACAAAGGAGATAGCGTACAAATCTCTTGTGCGTCCACATTTGGATTATTGTTGTGCCATTTGGGACCCGTTTCGTAAGGGATTGATCGAAAGTATAGAGAAAGTACAGAGAAGAGCCGCTCGATTCGTGACCGCTTGCTACAGTCCTTATGAAAGCGTCACAGAACTGATTAGTAGATTAGGTTGGGAGTCTCTGGTAGATAGACGACACACGTTTCGTTTAAACTTATTGGAAAACATGCGTACTCCAACTTTCACTCATGAGTGTAGTGAAATACTTCTTCCACCAACCTATTTGAGTCGGAAGGACAGGAAAGATAAAATTAGAGAAATAAGGTGCCGGACTGATTCTTATATGAATTCTTTTTTCCCTCGTACCATTAGGGATTGGAATGCACAGCAAAGAGATTAGCTTTGGTGCTGAGCACCCTCTGCCACCCACAATTTTGTGAATTGCAGAGTATATATATAGATATAGATAGATAGATAGATACTAAAAGAAATAACACCATGACTGTCATAAAAAATAAAACCAGCCTGAAACCCCCTATTCCGTCATAAGTTAGGGAGCTACAATGCTCTGGCACTTCAACAACTATATGGGCGCATGCCCAACCATATGTCTGTTCTGGAACTGTTCCATAGAATTCTTTGAGATTCTTGTTGTGCGAAAAAGTAGAAATCTGTAAAATTCACTTTCATTCAATGTTGCCAACTACACCGTAATTACGGTAAATATACCGTATTCATCATAGATCTACCACCTACCGTAGTTATAACCCTACGGTAGCAAAATACACCGTAATTAAAGGAATCGTAATTTTTATGTGACTGTGATATATTCTTTAAATTTCACAAGTTTATCGACCGATGATAATGCATCATTAGTTATATTTTGGTATTTATTTTATATTTTATTGACAACACTATTTTTTCTTTATACGCGTTAAATTATTGGGAATTCCTCAATATGAGCTTCGAGATATTACTCAGACAATTATGGTAGGTAATTGCCGTATTCGATTGTAGATGAATACTAGGAACTTTTGAATTAAATCTGTTAGTATTCTTAGTTGACATTCCTTTTTTAATTTTACAGTCTCTTGTGTTGTCAATTTGATTTTGAATTTGAAAAGATGGTGAGTGATAGCGACAGCGTTTCTGGAGAAGAAGATAACCTAAGACTAACACCAGCAAAGAGAAAGCGTTATAAGCAGAAGTTTAGGAAAGAATGGTTGCTAAACAAAGAATATTGTGACAGCCTAAGAAAAGATAAGGATTTAACGAAGGTGGCATGTAGTTATTGCAATATATCTTTTATGGCCAACATACATACGTGTAATTAAAGGAAACAAAGATAAATAAACACATCAATAATGAGAAAAAATGTAGTGCTTCAACATAAAAGCACAATAGCACACAACAACAATCTATAGTAAGTGCTTTTAAATCCATGCCAGTTACTGAAAAACAATTGTTTAAGACTTCTGAAATAAAATTGGCTGCTTTCGTTGGTGAGCATAAATTTTCTCATACTGTTATGGATCACTTAGCCGATTTATTACCGAACTTGTTCCCAGAATCTCAAATAGCCAAAGATATTAAGTTAAAAATAACTAAACTTCAAACTGTGATAAATAACTGTATTAGCGAAACTGAAAAGGAAAACCTGATATCTGATTTGAAGTCACAAAAGCTTTCAATTTTGATTGACACAGATATTGCTGTAGCAAATAAAGTGGCTGTAGTAGTCAGGTATTTTGATCCAATTAATGGGAAAGTGTTGAGACGGTTTTGGGATTTAATTCAATTATTTAACGAGAAAACAACGGATCATGTTGCAAATGCAGAAAAACTTTTTAATGATGTTATTAATTCATTTGAAATGTATGAGATTGTTATTGAAAACATTATGGGCTTCGGCTCTAACGGATGCAATACAATGATGTTCTCAACAATTTAGTTTAAAGCCGATTTCGTCCAGGCATAATTGTGCTTAAATGCAATTGTCATTGGCTTCATCTTTGCGCTAGTGATGCTTCCACTTAATTGTGAAAAATTGGCGCGAAATATACATAATTATTTTAAATCCAGCAGCAAAAGACAAAGTGAGTTTAATGAGTTCCAATAATTTGCAGAGGTGCATGTGCACAAAAATCTTAGGCCAGTGCATACTCGATGGCTGTCATTATATGCAGTAGTACAAAGAATCCTTGAGAAATGGGATGCTTTACGTCTATATTTTAATAGCAAATGGCTAATAGATTCAGAATGTCACAAAATCCATTCATACCTAAATGACCCAATTATGAAGGCATATTATTATTTGATAGCTTGGATTTCGTTGAAATTTACAGCATTAAATAGCTATTTCCAAAGCAAATCTGTTCAGATTACTAAACTGGATGAGAAAATTACAGATCTGTATAAAGAGTGTAATTATTGGTGTTACAGAGAAACTATGTAAATTTGGCTGCTGTAGAAACCCTAGATCCAACAGAAGATAGACATCAGAAAGGCTTTAAAGACATATATCTCGTTTTAGGTGTCGGAAAAGAACTAAACTCAACTGAAAGTGAAGAATGAAAGTACACTCTGGGAATTATGTGTAAAATTTTTATTCTTAAGGTCTGTGTAGCCATCCGTAAACGATACTCTGTTAATAAGATAAAATTATGACAGAAATGGCAAAATATGATATAGAGAGAGCAATTTCCAACGACAGGGAAGAGTCAGGTTTCAACTTTATTGAATCTTCTGCCAAGAATAGCGCCAAATTCATTGCAACATCAACGAGAAGTCTATTATAAGTGGCTGAAGTTGCCCTATTACCTCAAGAATTTGAACTCTAGTCACCCTCCTGACAAGTTTTGGCACCAGGTAAATTTTAAAATAACCCGTAAAGTGTTAATATTGCTAAGTAAGTAATTGTTTAAACAGTTTTTTTAACGTACATTCTAGCACAACTATGCGATCAATATGGATATAGCGATGCTTATTTTAAGCACTTGCCGAAATTTATGTTGGCTATTTTGAGCTTACCACACTCGAATGCTGAGTGCGAATGAATGTTCAGTAAAGTTAATGACATTAAAAAAGGCACAGTAAACTCATTACGAAATCCATTAAGGGAAATCTTTTTACGCAGTAGGCTATCCAGCGACACGGGAAAATCTGCATCGATTTTAAACCTACTAACGCTATGATACAAATATAATATAATATTAATACGTATAAAAATGATGATATTGCAATTGAACTATCTGATTCAGATTAAAAATTGATTTTTTTCTTTAAATTCTGGCCTTTACTTTTTTGCTGTAGAAATATTTAATTTTTTACCATATTCTAATATAAATTACAACATAATTTCAGAAAACCCACCGTAATTTTTATAAATTCTACCATCCGCTTCATTTCAGGGTTGGCTACACTGCTTTCATTGTTATTACTTCACTTTGTATAAATACACTAAATAAATTTTTCTTACCAGTACTTAAAAAAAAAGCCTCTCACTTATCTTAACTCATTTTAGTACTTTCTTGATCCTATTAATTCCAGTAAGCATTCAAAATCCTCTGCCGTCATTCGCAGAAAGTTTTCAGGCTGCCGAATATTCTGTAACCTCAACTCACAAGGAGAGATGCCTACTCGTCATCACTAATTTCTTCCAGATTTGTAGTATACGTAGGACTTGACTAGAAATGAAAGTAACCTGAGTGGGACTCCAGATTTCGCGGAGGATCCGTTCGTCATGCCATTTGCTACCCATTCCTTTAAGTGGGTATAGTGAAGTTTTTGTCTTCCGACATTTACTTCCATTAATTACGACGCGTTATGGCTTCATTTTTGGTTTTTAATCAGGTTATGGCATGGGTTTGTTGTGTCTTGAGGTGTTTGTTTATAGTAGTAGCGACTGGGGTCCGGTATAAGGCCCTGGCCAAGTTGGACGGTTCCCCAGCACGTTTGTGTCTGATGAGCTGCTTTATAGAATTTGGCCACTAGTTCCTTGAATCTGGTTACAAGCATCGGTATTCCTGTTGCTTCATGGATGGCTTTTGTTGGAAATCGGCAATTGAGATGTAGGGCTCTCTTCAAGGCTCTGTTTTGGGTGACTTGGAGTCTGTTTAGGTAGGTCAAGGAGGCTTGTCTCCATATAAGGCAAGCGTATTCTAGAATTGGCCTTACAACTGTGCAATAAATTCGTACACCTATGGATGCGTTGAGCTTGCTGTCCCTGTTTTGTTGGGTGTACAAAGCTTATAGTATGGCACTGGCACGTTTGTGTAGATCTTCAATGTGCGCCCTCCAAGTGAGCCTGGAATCAATAGTCACTCCAAGGTAACGTACGGACTTATACCTGGGTATTGATTTGTTATGTAATTTTAGTTGTTGGTCAGACTGCGGGCGCAGTCGTGGTTCCTGCCTTCTGGTTAGTAATATTGCTTGGTTTTTTTCGGGGTTTATCTCTATTCGCCATCGCCTAGGCCAGGCCTCTGTCTTTTGGAGTATCTCCTACAGTCGCCGGATGACTATCTCCTTGCTGAAACTGCGGGTGTAGTAGGCAGTGTCGTCGGCGTAGGTTGCGGTGTGGGTCCGATCTTGAGTAGGTACATTGGCTGTATAGAGAGAGTGTAGCACTGGACCCAGGGTAGACCCCTGTGGTACACCAGCCTGAATTCGTCTTTCGGTTGAGAGGATGTTATCTACTCTGACCCTGAATGTACGACCTTCAAGGTATGACTTTTACATCTTGACATATTGTCCTGGCAGTCCCCGCTCATATAACCGGCATGCCATACTGAATCAAAAGCTCTGGATATATCTAGTAAGGCTAGTACACAGTACTTTCAATAGTCAATGGCTCTAGAAGCCGTCTCGACCATCCTCAATGGCTGGGTGCTCGAGTGTCTATGGCGGAACCCTAGTTGACGGTTGGTTAAGATTTTATGCCGATCAATGAGGATATTCAGGCGTTTGAGAAGAGTCGCTCAGACACCTTGCTAACCGAAGTACCATGTAAAGTCGTGTCACACTTTTCTGAAAATAGCAACGACACTTCTCGTAAAAGATAGCGTTCCTCAACAACTTGAACCAGTTATTGCCTCAGTATAAACAAATTAGCAAGTTGATTCTGAAATAAGTGTCACAAGTTTATTGCTGGTGTTAACGCAGTTAAAGGATAGACTGGGTGGAAATGTTCACTGGAATCCTTCAGCAGCCGGCCTCTTAGGATTCATCTAGGAGTAATAAAGCCTGTTAAAAGAAGCAATGGTATTCATTGGGGACTGACGACAGAAGTGAAAATTTAAAACTATTAATATCATACGCACAACAAGTCAAACCTATAGCTACAGATATACTAAATAATAATTCCGTGTGGCCTCATTACCTGGCAAGAGGTTTACTGTTGGCTGCGCTTTCTGCCCCTCTCTTAGCCGCCTTAACATAAACTGATAGTGCTACCAGGTACAGGGAACCTATAGTTTGACGTGGAATCCGAACCACCGAAAAGATCTGGCGTACTATACATTACACAGAAAGCTATGCCTGAAGTGAAGGCCGGTTTAGTTGTCTGTAAAAATCCCCCCCGAGACAGAGATTCGAACAGGGGGCCTTTCGTTTGTCAGTCGGACACCTGACCCACTGGATCGCAACAGATATATTGTTAACATAAAAATGGTCGGTAATGCGAACTCCTAAGATTTAACCCATCCAAAAATCACCAAGAGCGCAAAAAGAAGTTTTCATTTCAAAAAATAAAAATCTGACTTAGACCACAATCCGACGGTTCGTGGAATCTTCCTAAAGAATCAGAGATCTGTAGTTTAACGTGGAATCTGAACCATGGAACGTCCGCGGAATTTAAACCCGCGACCCGGAGAGAGAACTTTTAGAAGTAATTGAACAACCAGGCCGACTTGTTTTGAAGTATACGTGTGCCAGCAACTATCAAAATCGGATAAAAACTAAGGGTTTTGTATGAAACAACGGTTGACAGAAATTAAGGTGAGGTGGGGAAAGGAGGAGATGGCATAAATTACTGTAAATCAAACATAAACAGTGTTTTACTATTGCTTTTAAAGGGTACGTGTGAAAAGTTCCATCAAAATCGGATAAAAACTATGTGTTTGTGTAAAGATTTTGCGAAAAGCGTCCAACCCACATATCATACGCGCAACAGGTGGCGTGATGATTACGCGCACAACAGGTGGCATCTACGATCTCACAGATTTACCCAAGTCCAAACATCGCGTAACGCGCCTATAGAAGATTTCATTTAAAAAGAAACAGAAACCACTGAAGTGTCAGCTGCGGTGAAGACATCATTTCGGCTGCCTGGCACCTGTGGTGTGGGCCACCCTTGTGGTTGCGGTGACTCTTGAGTAGGGTGAGTGAGTCATCCTGATTTCTTCGGTTTCAATGGCGTTTTGAGGTCACTGCAGGCGAATGCCAGAGTGGTTCTTCTAACAGATCACGGCCTAACTCCTTCCGGTTCCGTTTCCCAACTTCTTTTCTTTCGGGCGGAGATGCACTATGAAGCCTATAGCATCCGTGCATGCCGTATGATTACCTGGGGCATGACAAATATCGAGTTAAAAGAAAAAGTACTAGAGCATCACTGTCGGGAATGGTTAAGTGAAGGGTTGATTGCCTCTGTATACTGGGGCTGTCCATAAATTACATCACACGAATATCACGATTTTTGGAGCCTCCCTTCCCCCACCCCCCTCCTTGTAACAGGTGGTCACATTTGTGTGACCCTCTCCCCTGGTTTGACGTCACGTAATTTTATATTTAGAAATTATTAATATAAACCAGCCGTTCCAAAATTATTTATATTTTCCTATTTAAAATATTTTTTTCATAAAACAGGCAATAAATCAATAAAACTTAATAAACTGACAAAAAACATAACAAACCAAATGAACGATACAAAATTTAAT